>LR990654.1:18416406-18720765 GCA_905147715.2 Xestia xanthographa | reverse complement strand
GCAACCGCGAAAGCATAAATACAAGCCCGCCCCTCCATTGACACTTCGGACCCATTGATTTTTACTTTAATCCAAAACTTGTTTGTATTTGCCTTTAAGTTGCAATTATTAACAAATACCACCTCCTCTGTATTAAGATCCACTTGGCCAGGGACATCCACAGCATTAACTCTTTTTAATCGAAGGCACATCTTTCTAAGGTGTCCTGTTTTCTGGCAGAAATTACATTTAGTGTTCATCATAGTGCATTTGTTGGCATAATGGTTTCCACCGCATCGGAAACACACAATGTTTGATGATGTTGCTGGCCCAGATTTATCCAATGACCCTGTGTTGTAATTGGTGCCTGGCTTTGTTTGTGGTGATGGAGCAAATGAGTGTTTCTTTTTGTTTATGTGCACTGCCTGTACCTCTCTCTCAATTGTTTGTGTTCCCTCTGCTTGCGCACTTTCTATGCCTGTGGCAATACTCACTGCTTGTTCTAATGTTAGCTTGCTTGACTCAAGTAGCCTGTCACGTATTTTTTGTGATCTGACACCACACACGAACTGATTTCTCAAGGCTGTATTTAGAAAAGTACCAAAATTGCAGGTCGAGGCCATTTTCCTCAGCGACGCTAAGTATTCCTTAATCGATTCACCTTCTCTTTGGTGACGGTGATGATATTTAAAGTATTCCGCAATCTCCAACGGGTCTGGATCCAAGTGCTTAGTAAGGATTTCAACATTTTGACTATACGAATTTGAGCTTGGTTCCGCTGGCGAGACTAAGTCACATAAAGTCTCGTATAGATCCGCACCGATGTAATGAAGAAGATAGGAGTTCTTATCTCCTTCGCCCGTGATTGCGTAAATAGTTAAGGCACTTTCAAACCTCTGCACCCATCTTTTAAACTTGTTTCTAGTATCGTAGAATTCTATGAAATTAGGTGGCACTTTAGCCATGATTCACTGCAGAAACTTCACCAATTCTCGTCGCCACTATTAAATCGTACTGCCACCATGTAAATAGCAATGAAATGAAACAATGTAGCTTTGTAATTGTATTAATCTTGTAATTTAGTACGAAAGCACATGCGTGAAAACGCGGTAAAAAGTAAGTAAGTAAACATCAGTTTTACGCCCAAGACCACAGACTATAACAAATCCTAACACTGACTGTACAGGCAAATCAATCACATTAAAATTTTGCTGTGTCCAGCTTAAATGACAAATTTACTCCTTCGATTTCAACATTTTCTTTCCATTGCACTTTACCTACACTGTCTACACAACATATTGCTCCTAATGCAAACTCTTCTTCATCCTCTTCCTCTTCCATCAACATCATTCTCCTGTTCCTTGACTGTCCATCTGCCTGATTAGTCTAAACAGTCTCCTTCTGTTTAGAACTTTTACATACTGCTGCAAAATGATCATACATAGTGCACAATGCACACCTTTTTCCATACGCAGGGCAGTTTCCTTTTACATGTGCTTGCCCACACCATGAACACTTTTGATGAGCTTGTTCTGTCTTACTTTGTTGGTTGGCTGTATGAGCTTTTTTAATGGCATGCACTTCTTCACTCTTTTCTAAGCATTTTATTTGTTGTTTGCTGGCCTCATAGGCTCTACATATTTTTTCTGCCTCATTCATGGAAATCTCTTCATCTCTTGACAGGTTTTCTTTTAGACCCTTATCTTTTACTCCTATTATGATCATCATGGTAACCAACCTGTCTTCTAAAGTGGTAAAATCACAAAGCTTCCTCAAAGTTTTCACTCTAGTTATGAAATGATCTACAGACTCTATCTTTGCTTTAATTGAAGAAATTCATAAATATTTATCAACGTTCTTTTCCATGGTTGGGTGTATGTCTGAAACTCGTCAAGAAGAGACGCAAGTTTCGTCGGCCTAACCTTGAAAGTGTTGAAAACTTCTACAGCTTCCTCACCAGCTGCATTTAAAAATATAGCAATTTTCCTCGACTCCTCCGCCGATGTTAAGCCTGCTGCATCCAGATAAATTTAAAACAATTGTCTGAACTACATAAAATTGGCTTGTTCCCCAGTTAGAATCAAATTTTTTGGGGGTTTTATTCCCTCCATTTTTATTGTCACTCTATGTTCTTGATCTTCGTTTGGCATCTACGCACTTTGACTTGCACTAAGCTATCCTTCATACAATCAGTTTCTTTACAAAATACATACGCTTTTTTCACCTGACACCATGTTTAGACAGGCACTGACAGATATTTTAAATAAAACATGTATCCAATTATCCATCATTAATCCGTGTATTCACTTATCTCGTATCTAAAGATGCTCTGTGCTAATCTTGTTCCAGAGTTCCAGTTGAAAATTAAAAAAAAAATAGGAATCAGTTTGGCTCGAACTCGCAAAATTCATGTATTGGCTCATTTTTCTTAAATTCTCTACTTCTAATGTGAAGCAGTTCGTCTCAAATTCTATTACGGTTTGATTGCTGCGGTGCTGCTCTGCACTGACTTGTGATAAAATACGCGTTTTTTTACGTACAATAATACCCATTATTGTACGTAAAAAAACGCGTATTTTTTTTTAATCGCTTCAAGACGAAGTGAGACTACTTATGCTATTTAAAGCACGGACCAAGGCCTGCAAAGATATTGATGCAATTATAGTAAAAAGTACCTACTTTGATGGACGAAAGGGCAAAACACACGTAGACTATAAAATAGGCGATCGGTACCACCGCAGAGAAGTCTTGCAAGAGCACATTTCAGTTTTCACAGAGCCGGGATCTATTTATTTGAGACATACAACGCCAAGTCGTAGCACTGCCAAAGGGATCGTCACTTCTATCTAGGGTTGCCAACCGTACTCTAAAATAGAGTATTGTCCTCTTTTTCATGTAGGCGTACTTTATAATCTACGACACCAATAAAGTACGCTAAATACAATATTTTCGTAAAACTGATTGTTACTGGCTCGTTACTGGTTATGAGTACTTAATAAATAAACTGGGGTTTGATTTTTTTATTGCAAAGAGGCTGTAATCTTCAAGAAAGACAAATATTTGTTAAATATTGCAAAAAAACAACAAAAAATACGTTAATAAGGACAAATAATAAAAAATAATAATATGTCGGGTTGCCAGGAATTTATTTCGCTAGGCTCGAGCTTATGTGGGCAGAAGACGGGTTTCGTGGTATGAAAACACATTGGATGCGATACACTATTTTATTTCGCATTGCACGGTTCGGGTTGGTAGTTTCCATGGAGAAGAACCGGCAAGAAACTCCATGGTTACTCTTTTCAAACAGATACACTGAGTCTAACAAATTACTTGACATTACACTTTCACACAATAACACTAGGCACAATGAATCGGGTAAGTTTCAAGACGTCTTAACTCCGCTGCGATCAGACCCAGACTGTCCGCCTCGCAGCGAGGTTTCAACATCAGGATTCTGTAAAAGCCGCCATGGTGGGGTAGACCGGTAAGCAGGTCGCGTGATGTCACCACTGGCGCGCTTTCGATCCCTTCGCCCGTCCGTACTCATGACCGGATCCGACAAATAAATACTCTTTTTTTATGCTGTTTAATCTATTTTTGTGCTACCAATATGAAAAAACACTTTATTCGTCTTAAAAAAGGTGGCAACACTACTTTTTTTTTTTTTTTTTTCGGATGGGAAATCATCAAATAACTCCTCCCACTCTGGGCGGAGCAGGAGGGAGAGTCAGACTTCTACTGACTAAAACCCATCCATGTTCCTTCATCGCCCTTTGTGTTCCGGGGCCGCGGTATCTCTTTCAAACAGTCCCGCAACCCCGGCAGGCATCGGTCCTTACGGACCCCTTCCTTTTTGCTGACTCTCTTTGAGGCGCGCGTGGAACACGAACGCGCCGTCGACACGGCCTGTCGTCATGAGACGGACGGACGGCGAGCAAGCCCATAGCCCACCGTCCACAGGCCCGCGCCTACGGTGGCCGGGGGCCACGTGGTGGTGGCCCCCGACGCCCGGGGCGTCTCCCGCGGCGGCCGGGACGTTGAGAGGTTCGCTCCCTCTCACGTTCCGCCACCTCCTTCTCTAGCATTACTGCCCCGCAGAAGGAGGTGACGGCGTCCCATTCCGTCTCGCTCCGGACCATGGCTTGCACGCTTGTCGCTGCCGCCGATCGCCGCTTCGAGGACACGGCGGTGCTCCGCCCACGCGGGGCACACCTCCACCGTGTGTTCCACCGTGTCCTCCGGTCGATCCTCACAATGGAAGCACCCGGGCGTTTCCTCCCGCCCGATTCGGTGCAGGAACCTCCCGAACACTCCGTGTCCGGTGAGGACCTGCGTCAGGCGGAAGGTGAGGACGCCGTGGCGTCTCTCAAGCAGGTGGCAACACTACTTCTATCATATCTTTGTTAGAAAATCAAAGGTTGAACTTGGAAGAGGTGATCTGTGTGGGGTGCGATGGTACTCCTACGAATACAGGTTGGAAGGGAGGTGTCATTCAATACCTGGAAAACTGTTTGAAGAGACTGTTGCAATGGTGTGTTTTACTTTGTATACTTCACGCGAATTAATTACCGCTTCGCCATTTGTTCATGTCTGCATGGTAGCACATCGGGGCCAAAAGAATATTCAGGACCTCTAGTGTCTGTGAGTGAAGGAGAGGGAAGCGTAATGTCGTCTCTGCTAAGCGTAGAGAGTTAGCTTTTTTGACACTATTTAAGAGCAGTAACTTACTTACTGCTATTATTCTAAGTGATTAAAGCAAAGCTAAACACAAACTCTACTTAAAATATCCACAGTATTTTTAGTTACTGCTGATATCATAAGTGATTATGGCAAAATAAAAAACATGGTTTACTTATTATATCGACAGTATACACTGTTTGTTTCGCCCTATGGGACTTTGTATAATGAAAAAACTATTAAAACACTTTATTTTTGATTTATTTTGCAAAACGTAGCTCACACACATTTGACACATAACAGAGTAAAAAAATGGAAAAGGAGTGTTGCCACATAAGCACACTAAAAAATATTATAAAATAAACTTATGTCATAGACATAGGTGGGGGGGGGGGGGAAAGTATATTACTTGAAACAAATTTAGAGCAAAAAAACAATTGATCAGATGATTTATATATCTACTGGTACTTATATATATATATATTATGTCCTACTTCCCTAATTTAATACTATTAATACACTGTAAATCTCTAATCTTAGTTTTATTTATTTTATTCTATAGGTAATAGTACAACTTTGGACACTGCTCGAGTGTGCAATTTCTTATCAGCTGTTTGAACTTCTACAACTCTTACATGGCTGTCCTTGCCGCAAACCACCTTAGTGATTCTACCCATGGGCCAATGAAGGGGTGGGGTGTTAGGATTCAATAATAGCACTACATTGCCCAGCTTGAGATTAGGTAAAACCTTTCTCCATTTAGTTCTCTCGTTAAGCGAAGATAAATAGTCCTTTGACCAGACCCTCCAAAAATGCTGCCGAACCTGCTCACAACATCTCCAAAACCGGAGTCGATTGGTTGGGTATTCGGTTAGATCGGGCTGCGGTATAGATGTTAAAGGGCTACCGATTATGAAATGTCCCGGAGTGAGACATGAAAAATCGGACAAATCCTGACATGGTTTAGCCATTAGTGGACGCGAATTTAAAATACTTTCAATTTCGGCCATAATTGTACTAAACTGCTCATAAGTAAATATTTTACAAGTTGATATTCTTTTTAAATGGAACTTAGTTGACTTGACGGCTGCTTCCCACAAGCCTCCATGATTTGGGCTGTAAGTTGGGATAAAATGGAATTTAATTTCTTTCTGCAGCATGAAACTATGGACTTTTTCCTGAAACTCTTTATTGTTATGTAATTTATATAATTCTATAAGTTGGTTATTGGCACCTTTAAAGGTGCTGGCATTGTCGCAGTAAACGTCTGAAGGTATACCCCTACGCGAGATGAACCTTTTAAATGCAGCTAAAAATGTATCAGTTGTCATATCAGATCCAACCTCTAAATGTATGGCTTTGGAGACGAAGCAAACAATGACGGCAGCATAACCCTTACTAATTATACTATTTCTTTTTGACGATTGTTTTATATCAAAGGGTCCGCAATAGTCTATGCCCACCCGCTCAAATACACGAGCAGGGTTTACACGATCTTTAGGCAAGGAACCCATGAGTTGTTTGGCAGTTTCTGCCCTATGCCTACAGCAAATAGTACATTTGTGGATTACACTTTTGACTTCTCTCACAGCATTTACGATGAAGTATCTTTGTGATAAACTGCTTAAAACAAGCTTTAAGCCAGCATGCATTAGAGTCAAGTGCTCTTGTATAATAATTAATTTAGTAATGTGACAATGCTTTGGCAAAATAATAGGAAACTTTTGAGAATAATTTACATTTGCATTATGTAGTCTGCCTCCTACTCGTAAAATGCCATTGCTATCTAAAAATGGGTGTAGGGACTTCAAAGAGGTTTTGATGGGTGATTCTTCAGCAATGCATTTTAATTCTTCAGCAAAATAGTGTTTCTGAATGACCCTTTGTATACAGCTCAAAGCCTTTCTGATCTCCCCTACAGATATTTCCCCTGTTATCACATTGTTACGCTTTTTACATTTATTAACAAACCGTAAGACGTACGCCATAACACGCATCGTTTTGTACAAGCTAGAATATTTTTCAATAAATGTCTCAACTATTTCATTTTTTATGGTCATTGTACATGATGTATCTTCATCAGAAATAGTAACCGGTTGAAAAAATGGCCTTTCGACAGAAGCCAAATAAAGATTATAATTATTACAGTCAAGTAAATAATTAGGACCATGCCTCCATAATGAATTATTAAAAATATCCATTGGCTCAGAACCTCTGGATAAAATATCAGCTGGGTTTAAAATTCCTGGTGTAAAATGCCAAATTGAACTTTGTGTATTTTTTTTTATCTCTCTTACGCGGTTCCCTATGTAAGCAGGGACCTTTACAGGTGATAAATCTAACCATCCGAGAACAATTTTTGAATCACAAAATAAATGAACATTTTGAATTTTTAACAACCTAGCAACATGTGATGAAAGTTTTGCTAATAATAATGCTCCATTGAGCTCTAATTTAGGTATAGTTAACGTAGAATTAATACCATTAAGTCTAGATCTGGAGCAGAGCAAATGAGAACTGCATTCGCCACCATTTTTGACCTTTATGTAAACACAACAGCCATATCCCTTTGCAGATGCATCACAGTAGCCAATAACTTCAAGCTCACTGTCATCCTTGGTTTGTACATAGCGTGGAATAACTATTTCTGGCATACTAATAAGATTTGCATAAAAACTATTCCAGAATGTTTCTAGATCAAGCGGTAATGGGGTGTCCCAGTCTAAATTATGTTGCCACAACTCCTGCATAAAAAGTTTGGCCCTCATAGTGACAGGCCCAACAAATCCCATTGGATCAAATAATCTGCTTATTGAACTTAAAACTTGCCTTTTTGTTGGTACTTTAGTGGGAACTACATCTCTGCCATTCAACAGGAATGCATCACTACCAGCATCATACGATATGCCTAATATTTTGATTATTGACTTATCCTGATCTAAATCTTTGCAATAAGAGCCTAGGGCTTCCTGTGGAACATCATGAAGTAGCTCTGAGCTGTTAGATACCCATTTATGTAACCTGAAATTGGCATGACTGAGAAGTATGCTAAGTTCATATTTAAGCTGCCTAGCTTGATCAATTGTATTACATCCTGCCTGGATATCATCGATATATGAATTATTTATCACTGCTGTGCTTGCTAAAGGATATTGATCCTTGTATTGTTTTGCTAATGTAATGAGACATTTAGTGGCCAAATAAGCTGAGCTGGTCAAACCATAAGTTACTGTCTGTAATTGCAGGACATTCATGATCCCATTTTCGCGCCAAAGAATATTTTGCAAACATCTGTAATCCGGATGTATTTTTATCATTCTGTACATATGACGGATATCACATTGTATAGTGTATTTGTATGTTCTGAACAGTATCAATATATCAAAGAGTGAATTTTGTATTACAGGACCATTGCACATAATGTCATTGAGACTTAAGCCATTTTTATTCTTTGCACTGGCATCAAATACCACTCTCAACTTATTTGTTTGTTTGTCTAATCTAAGTACCCCATGATGTGGCAAAATAAACCGTGGCTCATCTCTAGGGTCACAAGTTTTTGTATCAATTAATTTTGCATGCCCTAAATCTATGTACTCTTGTATAAATGTTTTGTATAAATCATAGTACTTAGGGTCCTTTGTAAATCTTTTTTCTAAACTGTATAATCGCTGCAAAGCAATTGCATATGAATTAGAAGGGTCAATGTCCTGCAATTCAACCTTGAGTGGATACTTGACCTCAAATGTATTATTTCTTAATGAAACCGACTCATTAAATACCCTTTCACTATACTCGTGCTCAGGCAAGGACTCATGATATATATCTGGTACCTTTTCTGCCTCCCAGAACTGACTTATGCAGTGATCAAGCTCTGGGCTTATGACTGTATGCATAGCAATGGCTGTATCATCAGTGGACATTCCTGGAGATGAGATGATGTATCCCAGCTGTGTGTTCAATAAAATGGGATCTGCTGGGCCACCCTCTATCTTTCCATCAATAACTATTTTGAAAAATACATCACAGGCGAGTAGTATTGATATCTCACCTGGAGTTGAAAAATCTTTGTCAGCTAAGTCTACATGTTTAGGTATAACAAAGCTACTTAGATCTATTTTCCTTTGCGGAACCTTTGAGGTTATCTTGTTGATTACCGAACAAGTAACACTGAATGAAAAATTATTCTTTAATGATTCGCATTGTAATTGTATGCCTTTGCTAGTGGAATTGTTACAAACATCACCTAACGTTGAAATGTTTTTATGCAAATCAATAAGAGGCAACCCTAGTTGATCAGCCAAGGATGCAGTACAAAATGAAGACTGGCTACCACTGTCCAAGAGGGCTCTAACAATTAACTTTTCATTGTTGGCTCCAGTTACCAAAACTTTGGCAGTGGGAAGTACTACACTTGCAATGAGGGGCTGAGAAATGTGCAAACTTACCGGTGCAGCAGCTTTACCCTCATTTGTCTTTGCTCCAGCTTTATCCTCTGGTTGATGTAGCAATGAGTTGTGCGAACTGGAATTACAAACGGAACATTTAAATTTGTACCTACATTTTTGTGAATGGAATGCAAGACACACATGACACAAATTGTTCTTTTTCACAAATTCTAGTCTCTTTTGGATTGATTCTGCATTGAATGTGGGACATTTAAATAGCTTATGCACTTGGGAACACATGGAGCACTTTGAGGTTTCACTTTTGCTAACTTGCACTGATAAGCTCACTGCTGATTTCGGCTTGGCTGGTGTTTTATCACCCGTAGGTGTGCTGGCCTCTAAGGAAGCTGCTCGCTTGTCCAAGAAGGTGAGTAGCTGATCCATGGTTACTACTTGTGTTGTGTCTCTCTCCGAGTGAAATAATCTGACCGTGAGAGAGTCAATCTTGCGCATCAATATGCATGATAAGATGGCATTCCATTCTGCAACTGGTTGTTCAAGATTCTTCAATGCAGTAACATGTTGTCTGACTTTAGCAACAATGTCTCTTAACTGCTGGGAAGTACCACGCTGTATACTTGGCATATCAAGTAAATTGCACACATGGCTATGTATCAACAACGCTGGATTATTATATCTTTTCTGTAACAATTCCAATGCGGCTTCATATGACTTGCCGATGATGGGCAGGTTATCAATTATTTGTAGGGGCTCTCCCCTTACATATTTTTTCAAGAAACATATTCTTTGTACATCTGTTAATCTCTTGTCATGGTGTACTACCGCTTTGAACATCTCCATGAATGGATTAAAGTTGGCAATCTCCTTACCATCGAATATTGGTATTTCCAATGTAGGAAGCTTGGCTGCATGGTGGCTAAGATCTTTGGAAGAGTCTGTTGGAGGATTTTGCACCTTTATTAGACGCTCTAATGTCGCTAGCAGCGTGAGGTATCGTTCTTCAGGGTCGTCTTCATCTTCTTCCTTCTCGCCCAAAAGTTCTAAGCTTATGGAGATGTCTCTGTATTTGTTGTAATTATCAATCAGATTCTGCTTGCGGACCTGTAGCTCCTCGAGCCCGAATTGGCCATTTTCGAGATACTTCTCTAGCCTAGTAAACGAAGCCTTGCATTGGCCTCGTGCGGCGACAAGTTTTTTCCGCTCCACATCTGCCATAATATTGCTTGATTCTTCGTCCGAACTACTTGGAAAATCCGATCGATCCGATCCTGAGCTGAGGCTCGAATAAATGCTCATTCAACTGATTTATTTTTGGAACACGAATTGTATTTTTGCAAAGACACCACGTTGCCTCGTAGCGGGAAAAAATCATGTAGGCGTCAACCAAGTCTGTTTTCGTTGCACGATGTATGCGACGAATCGATCACAGTTGATGATTTCTGTCTTATGATTGGACGTTCGTCTGAGGTGTTGGTACGTCAGCCAATGGTCTTGTCGCCCAATGCTGTCGGACAATGCAGCGCACAATGAGAACGCACTTGCACGTTGTATTTAATGCTTCCAACGCAAAATGGCGTCCTGCCGGCCGGCGAAATACCAGACTCAACACGAAATACAATGTAGTCGCTGAATTGAATAGCTCAGTAAGAGTTATCACTGAATTGTTTCGGCACCAATGTTTGTTTCGCCCTATGGGACTTTGTATAATGAAAAAACTATTAAAACACTTTATTTTTGATTTATTTTGCAAAACGTAGCTCACACACATTTGACACATAACAGAGTAAAAAAATGGAAAAGGAGTGTTGCCACATAAGCACACTAAAAAATATTATAAAATAAACTTATGTCATAGACATACACAGTTACTGCTCATAACCTAAGTAAAAGTAAAACAAGTGATAGAGCTTTACTTGCAAACCCGGGATAACTATAGTTACTTCTTAGACGACCCGATTGGCGTAGCGGTAGTGAGGCTGCCTTACGTTCTTAGGGTCCCGGGTTCCCGGTATCCCGGTCGGAGCAAATGTTTGTGTGATGAGCACGGACATTTGTTTCCGAGTCATAGATGTTTTATATGTATAATAAGTATGCATTTACAAACAAAAAGTATCTATATAGTATATCAACTATCTGGTGTCCACGACACAAGCCTCGTTGCTTAGTGTGGCACTAGATGGCGCTGTGTGTAATTGTTTGGGCTTCATCCATCTTCCATTCATTAAACGGTTTCGTACCGATCGCATCGCGTCATCGCCTGGCATCAGCGCACAGTAAAATGACGCGATAATGCGTTCTGCTTGGCCACCATTGTTCCCATACCCCCTTTCCTCGATAGCTGTACAAAAAATATGCTAATACACTTGCTTACGAACACCACATAAGACAACATTGTTTTTTTTCATTTAAAACCCCATCCTAATCTGGGCAAAGTAGCAGCCAAAAACCAAAATAACAAGTATAGCTACTTGTTATTTTGGTTTTTGGCTGCAATCACGCCGCTACATATCTGGACCTTCAGAGCCATATTTCGAGAATTTGGAGCATCGAAAACCAATTCTTCGAGCCGAGCGACGTTTGGACTGCCACGCTGCCACGGCTACGCAACTTCACAAAGACGAGCGAGATCACACTAAGGAGCGAAGATTCGAGATCATCGGCATATTCACAAGAGCCTTCAATCAATCTGATGAGAAAGGACAATTGAAGATTGGAAGATCAACGTGGATATATATGGTGCGTTCATCAAGTTCCGTTCTTCAAGACCTGCCGAGTTCATTAGTGTAATACCGTTTTGTGATCTGATTCCAGTGAGGATGGTGAGGGTTGCCCACTGCGCAGAGCGATACAACGGCTGCTCGTGCTTGCATCAGCGATTTTACACGCAGTCGTTACCTGCACGTGAGTACTCCACTTTTCACAAGCCACCAGAATGTCGTTACAACCTAGAGATGGGGAAGGTTCCGTTAGAACACTCGATAGATCTCCTAATAAAACTATTTATGATGAGAAAACTGAGCTAATCATGCGCGATTTGGTTAGGAAACGCGGTATCGTTAAAGGTAGGTTAACTAAGTTCGCTAATTATTTAAATACTATCAGTGTTACGTCTATCACTAGTGAGTTGAGAATAGATTTAAAATTACGCGTAAAGGGCGCTGATATTTTGTTTTCCGAATTTAATGAGATTCAATCTAAAGTCGAGGAAATAGTGCCTGACTGTGATATTGATGAGCAGTTAAATCAGCGCCAACAGTTCGAAGATAGTTGTTATGCTACTCTTGCCCGAGCTGAATCTATTCTTAGCGTGAGTGAAGAGGTCACTAATTGTTCCAAAACGTGTCATCATTTAAATAAATCAGCGTCAGTTAAATTACCGACTATTATGTTGCCGACGTTTGACGGCTTGTATGAGCACTGGCTCGAATATAGGGACACGTATTTGTCATTGGTGCACAATTCTACTGATATTATAAGCGATATTAAAAAATTCCACTACCTTAAATCGTCGCTAAAGGGGAGTGCCGAGTTAGTTATAAACGCGCTTGAAATATCATCGAATAACTACTCAGTTGCGTGGGAAATACTCCTTAATAGGTATGATAATGATAGGTTATTAGTGCATAGTCACGTCAAAGCATTATTTACAATACCAGCACTGTCAAAAGAGTCACCTTCACTAATTAGGAAGCTTATAGATACAATTATAAATAATTTACGCGCCTTGAAAACCCTGGATGAGCCAACCGACACCTGGGATACGCATAATTTATATTATTACTTCTAAGTTAGATTTTTTTATTATTTATTTATTTCTCCATCTTACGACTATCTTTACAGGGTTACCTAATGCGATAGTGTACACTATAACAATATTAAATTTTGTAACTAATCACAAACAATACATTTTTTGTGAACTCACTCAGAGAACAATTGAATAAGTCAACCTCTATGAGGTTGAGAGTGCGGAGTGCACGCGTCAGTGGCGCCTCCCCTAACAGATTGGTCCGCGCGCACGGCACCGCCTGCAAGCGTGGCTGCCGACGTCGCCCCACGTACCTGTCCGGAACACACAAACCTATGTTCCCTAAAATGTCCGCATCATGTATCTTCCCTCTAAGTACCTTGAATATGTACGAGGTGAGTGTGAGATCCCTCCTGACCCTCAGTTCGTTATACCCAACCATACCCAAAATAAATAAAGTTGGATACATAAGCGGATAAAAAGGGTATACACCATACAATTTCAAATATAAATATCTCACAAACTTGTTTTGTACTTTCTCCAGCATGAACCTATATTTAGATTAATGTGGAGCCCAAATAATTGCGTTACACTCTAACTGACTTCTAACCAAAGCATTATAAAGCTATAACTGCTTTTATGTTCGTAAATTTACTTACCATACGGAGCATAAATCTAAATTACGATAAGCTTTTTTACAGCAGCTTATGATGTGATCACGAAACGTCAGCCCAGTGTTGAATTTCACCCCTAAGTCCCTAACTTCCGTAGCCCTAGCCATTTGCACCCCGTCCAAATTATAATTATATTTAATAGGAGCCCGCGCGCGAGAGAAAGTGATTGTTACCCACTTTGACGTGTTGAACTGCAAGAGGTTGTTCTTGCTCCAGGTCGCCACTCTGTCTATGTCTCCCTGAAGCCTCTCGCAGTCATCCACTCCACTTATCTCTAGCGATAGCTTGAGGTCATCAGCAAACAGTAAACACTTGGCGTCTTTAACAACTTCTGGCAGGTCATTAATCATGAGAATGAATTGCAAAGGCCCAAGGTTACTGCCCTGACTCACCTCAGACCTGGTAAAATATGGCTCTGACTTGTGCCCCGCATATTCCACATATTGTTGCCTACCGCTTAAGTAACTTGCAAAAAACCTGAGCAAATGTGGAGTGAAACCAAATACTGCTAACTTTTTGAGCAAAATATCATTATTTACCAGATCAAATGCTTTCTTAAAATCGAAGTAAGCAGCATCAGTCTGCCCTCCACTGTCCACCGACGGCACAAGACTAACCATATGGCTCAGGAGATTGCTAGTAGTGCTTTTTGCCGGTCGGAACCCATGCTGTGAGTCTGATAACTGACCGCGGACCTGTTGAAATATAAAATAAAAAAATAAAATAATCTTTAATTCGGATAAGCAACATCCATATGGGTTAGTAAAAACAAAAAGATAACTTATACCTATGTTAGTAAACTTATACATATTATCTATTTGACAACAAGGCTGTTGTTCAAAATACATCTTTGAACAACATCACCTAACAAAGGAGAATCCAACCTCCCCGCTATGGTCTTCAGGATGGAGTTGGAGCTGTCCCGCACTCTGCAGAGCAAAGAGGCAGATTTCTGTCTGACTATGGCGTGGAAGCCATCGACGTGTGCTTGTGCAAACATACCTGATGCACTGCAGAAACGGGGCAGCCCCATCAACATCCTGAACCCATTATTATATTGGACCCGTAGGGCGCCGATAGCCCGCTGAGTATAGTTGGTCCACAGGCTGCACGAGTAAAACACTTGGCAATAAGCTTTAAAAAGCGTTATTTTTACTGCCCTGCTACATCGTGCAAACCTGCGGACCAACATGTTACATCGGACGGCCAGCGCCCTACGTTCCCTCTCAATATCCACTCGATCATTAAGGTCGTCGGTTACATAATGCCCCAGGTACTTGAACTGGTACACTCGCAATATTTCATTCCCATTTAGTTTGATTGGGGGCACATACTCAGGACATTTAACACCGCCAGCCTTAAAGACTAAGAACTCGCTTTTATTGACATTATATATTAGGCCATGCTCACGAGCATAGCCCTCACAACAATGAAGCAATTCTCTAAGTGCCCTAACCGTGGGGCTCAGCAGCACCATATCGTCAGCGTAGCTGATGTTGTTGACACTAACGTCATCAATGCGACATCCTATTTTCTTGCTGCTGAGCTCAACGATTAGATCATTTATATATAGGTTAAACAATTTTGGTGACGTAATCCCTCCTTGTCTTACCCCACACTCTAGCCCATACGACACAGACCGCCCATCGGCCCATCTCACACTGTTCGTTTGGTTATAATACCAATACTGGAAGATACGCAACAGCTCCGCTGGCACTTTTCTCTCCCGCAGCTTTTCCCACAAAACCTCGTAAGATACAAGCTCAAAGGCACGGGAGAGATCTAGAAAGCAAGCATACACTGGTGTTTGACGTTTTGTGTAGTATTGTACCGTATGCTTGAGGCCGAGAATCGCACTTTCAGTGCCAAGATCATTCCGAAACCCAAACTGTGCGTCGTGTAATTTTAAAAAGCTATCCAATCGCGCGTCCAGCTGATTGTCGAGT
Organism: Xestia xanthographa; assembly: GCA_905147715.2. NCBI lineage: Eukaryota > Metazoa > Arthropoda > Insecta > Lepidoptera > Noctuidae > Xestia > Xestia xanthographa. Next base: position 18,705,335 of record LR990654.1, on the reverse strand, counting down.
ACCTTCGCGATAATAGTTGCCAGGGAGATGGGTCGATAGTTAGACTTATCAGCAACGTCACCTGTTTTATTCTTAACAATAGGCACGACAATAGTTTTCAAAAGATCACAGGGAAGGTACGAGTGACACATACATAGCGAGTAAAACATAGCGAGCACTCTCGCCATGTGTGGACCAGCATGCTGCAAGTGCTCAATGCTTAAACCATCGTGACCCGGGGACTTCCCTCTCGTCATTTTCTTAATGGTGCTTGACACCTGCTTGGCTGAGAAACGAACCAGATCAGAGTCACGACAGCATCCGTCATCGAGCTCTCGCGACGAAGGGCCCAGCGGCGACTCCACTTTAAAGTGGTCCATAAACATGTTGGCGATGCTATCCGGCTGATCAGCACCGTTGACACTCACAGGAAGGCCAGGCTTAATATCAAACTTTTTAGTAGCCTTCCAGAACTTCTGAAAATTATTGGCTTTACGGAGAGAAGCTACAATATCAAGCTTAATTTGTTCTTGATGCGTCTGACACCACACTAGTTTACTTTTAAACACCTTTCTAGTCAGGCACATGTCGTTGTAGACATCGCCAGAAGTTGGTTTATTGTGCCATACCCATAGCTGATACTTAAGCCTCGCCGTCGCGTGGGACTCACGCACGTGCTTGTTCCACCCAACAACACGGCCAACATGTCTATGAGTCCGTGTTTCCACTTGGCTCTGTACCGCGGCCTCTGACAAGGTAGTAACAATACTTTCATACATCTTGTCAAGAATCACCCTATGCTCATTATTATTACAGTGGCTATATACTCTTATGAATAGCAGCTTCAAAAACCTTAGCCGGGGTAGACAGCACTGCGACAGGCCTGTAACCATCTACCGTCATTCCTGCGCCTCCCTTTGGCACTGGAACAACGCGGGTAATCTTCCACCTCTCGGGAAAAACAGCTCCATTCGACAATCCCTAAAGATGTAAGGCGGGATGCCATCCGGCCCCGAAGACCTTTTCGGTTTAAGTTGTTGAAGCGCGCAACATACGTCCGACAGTTGCAAGAGATCAAGATGTACCCGCGCCGCTCCGTTCTCGCCGCCCGCTTCCGCCATAGCTGCACTCACATCTAACTCGGCTTGCTCCGTACTATACACCGAATAAAAGTACTCAGCATACTCCCAAGCGCATTGTTCGTCAGTCAACGGCTCGCCATTCTTTAAAATCTTTTGGGGACTTCTACTACCTTTTCTAGATTAAGCATAGTTCCAGAATGACTTTGGGTCTTCTAGCATTTGATGTTGGACACGATGCTCGTACTGTTCGCGAGCGCAGAGTATTAAATTTTTAACTTTGGTTCTACACTGAGCAAACGCTTCGTAATCAGACCTCCCCCCACTTGTTTTGTACCGTTTATGTAGGACCGTCTTCAATTTTATGTCGCGAATTATTTCAGCAGTGTACCACTCAGGGTACCTTGAGTTTACACGACTTCGCTTTTTCTTTGGAACTCAATCATTTAAAATGGAATTCATAATATTATAAAAATAGTTTAAACTCATTTCTAAATCTAACTCATACATTGGAGCCCAATCTACAGAAGCAATTGATGAGTACAACGCGAAAAAATCGGCTTTATTAAAATTCCAGCCAACAGGTTCGTGGGTATCCGACTTTGGTGTTGATGAGCCCGCGCGCTGGCACTGACGCACACGCAGACTCACCGACACCTCGAGCGGCGGGTGATACGCGTCTACCGGCACTAGAGGCGCCTCCGCCGCGCGCACGCTCACATTCCCTTCCTCCGCGAATGTACTCAACACTAGATCCAGTTGTCGACCATTGCAATTAGCTACTTTTTTACTCTGAGTGAATCCATAATAAGTTTCGAAACATTGAAAATAATTTAGAATGTTAACATGACAAGAATTAAAATTGAAATCACCTATTACAATGTGTGCATAACCCTGGCAAAATGTTGTGCATTTGAGAGATGAGACCATAAAAAATAATTAGTGTATCATGAGGAGCAATTTGTTTAATAGTAGCAAAATTTGTGTGAATTGTAGTTTTAAAATTATTTGAGAAAAACACATTTTGCTGGAGTAACGTTTGAAACGTTATCCTGGCAAAATCGATTTTCAATAATTCGTTCAGCCCGGAACCAAATACATACATGATTAGATAGCTTTTGTTGCGTAGTAAAGGTTTGTAAATAGCAAAATTTGTGTGTGGTATGGTTCTTGAGTTATTTAAGATTTTGCTGCGATAACGTTTTGGGATTACCCAGATCTCGAAAACGGCTCAACGCAGAAGATTGAAAAAAATACCAATAAGAGACCTTAATTTGTTTAAATTAGTTTAAACATTAGTTTTTGATTAGGTTGTCGTAAAGCAATGGAATTAAATGGTTTCAAAAATCAGATAAAAAAGGATTTGCAAGTAAACCAAAACACTTATAACCATATAAACAGCTGTAAAAAATACCCATGGTAGACACTTATCACGTCAAGTAAAATAGACTATGTAACTTTATACGATATGAAGATAAAAACAAAATTGATTAATTTTAGACTGGTCGTACTTTATCGATGAAATACGTATTTCCCAAAACATTAAGAAACGTGGCATACTTTAAACTAATTAAAATGATTCATGAACATTAATTCCTGTTAATTTCAGCTTTCAATTACGGCTGTAATGAAAGTTATATCAAAATCAAGAATATGTCAGAAATTCTCTAATAAGCCGACCAAATTAAAAAGGTCACGTAAAAGCGGCCGCACCATACGTACGAGTAGTCTTCGCAAATTAGCAACTTAGTGTCCGATGTTTTGTACAGTTAAGCAGAAAAACATTTTACGTGTACCTAACCGATTTATTAATGTTCGAAGTGCAGGTACTATATTACACATTTTCTACTAGTTTTCTATTTTATAAATGAAAATCATGTTAATTAACAGTAGTTTAACAATTTAATGGATCATAAGTAATTATTTAAAGTCAAAGTAACTTTAAAAAGGTAAGTAATAAGCTCAGTAAATAATTTATAGTGTGATTTTGATTGACGACGCGTGGTTCACACGTTGATCACCTGTAACTGTCACATATAATGTTGAAATAACCACTAAGTTACACGTTACAAAGCTCATGTTTAAATGCCATACTGTGAGTCGAGGGGAAATGGAGTCCACCTACCTACCTACGTGTTTAGTAGGTGCCTATCTCCGTCTTAAGGAAAATTGTACAAACTATGAATCAACATTGTATTTTAAGTTTAAGCATTGGTACTTGACAAACAGAAAAACATTTATGCCAAATATTAAAACTAAGTACGTACGTAACTTATCTGAGATTTTTTCCTCAATATGTTAATGCTAAGGCAAAGATATACAATAATTTGTATGAGACTGATATTTAAATAAAAATAATGAACACCATGACCAGCAACCTACGCAACAGTAACAACAACGTACGTACGCAACTGTACTAACAAAACATCCATATTATCCCATTCATTTAAAATGGTTACGATTATGTATAGTGCGGCCGCTTTTTCGTAACCTTTTCGATTTTGGTCGGCTTATTAGAGAATTGCTGACATTTTCCTGTTTTTGATATAACTTTCATTACAGCCGTAATTGAAAGCTGAAATTAACAGGAATTAATGTTCATGAATCATTTTAATTCGTTTAAAGTATGCCACATTTTTTAATGTTTTGGGAACTGCGTATTTCATCGCTAAAGTACGACCAGTCTAAAATTAATCAATTTTGTTTTTATCTTCATATCGTATAAAGTTACATAATCTATTTTACTTGACGTGATAAGTGTCTACCATGGGTATTTTTTACAGCTGTTTATTTGGTTATAAGTGTTTTGGTTTACTTGCAAATCTGTTTTATCTTATTTTTGAAACCAATTCCATTGGTTTACGACAACCAAATCAAAAACTAATGTTTAAACTAATTTAAACAAATTAAGGTCTCTTATTGGTATTTTTTTCAATCTTCTGCGTTGAGCCGTTTTCGAGATCTGGGAAATCCCAGAACGTTACCGCAGCAAAATCTTAAATAACTCAAGAACCATACCACACACCAATTTTGCTATTTATAAACATTTACTACGCAACAAAAGCTATCTAATCATGTATTTAGTTCCGGGCTGAAAGAATTTTTGAAAAACGATTTTGCCAGGATAACGTTTCAAACGTTACTCCAGCAAAATGTGTTTTTCTCAAATAACTTTATAACTACAATTCACACAAATTTTGCTACTATTAAACAAATTGCTCCTCATGATACACTAATTTTTTTTTTGGTCTCATCTCTCGAATGCACAACATTTTGCCAGGGTTATGCACACTATTACAATAGTGTCGTTATAAGATTTACACACTCGTTCAATAATTCTAAATAGGACTATGTATTCGTTTTCGTTACTATTAGGCGGTATATAAACAACACATAACAAAAACAATAATCTATTGCGCTGGTACACTGACGCACAAACCAGTTCAAATACCTGATGATCGATGTTGACGTCACCGGGCAGGGACACTCGCCGCAGCTCAAAACTCGGTGTGGCCACGAGACACGCGCCTCCGTGTTTCCGCCCATCCGTTCGGTCACATCGTATAATGGAGTACCCAGGTGGAATTAATTCTGCGTCATGTATAGACTCATTGCAGCCAGTTTCTGTTATGGCAAATAAGTTTGCACTTGAAGACAAAACTCCTCCATAAAAATCCTCCAATTTAGTGCGGAGTCCCCTGACATTTTGGTAAAATATCTCCACCAATTTACTCCGGGTGTTTTTGTTTATTGGTTGGTCTCCGAAACCACACCCATTCGCAGAACTCAATGTTTACTGCCCAAATTTCTGGATTACACAACACTTCATACTTGCTTTCCGGCACTCCTATAATGAAGGAAGCATAGTCTCTTTCCGTCCTGTGTTTTTTTTTCTCTACTTTAATCGGCACTGTCTCTCCGCACAGCGTCTTCGTGTTTTTCTACATTTTCCACAGTAGTTTCTTTTTGCAGACGCCATACATGCAAAAATTTCTTTCGCTCAGTTCCCTGAATTTCAGTTGAACCCACGCTTCCTCCTTTCCTCACTTCGCTATTTGGATATCTGTTTTTTTTTCTATTAACCAATGTCCATTTTTCTTCTTTTCCTGGATCTTTATTTTCTTTTTCGATAACATTAACTGGTATATTTAAACTCCTCTCTCTATTTGTTTCTTGTTTTTTCCCGGTTATTACTATGTTTGCCGATTTCGTGGCCACACATTCCTTAATTGGCACAAAATTAGCAACTACCTCCCTTGACTTTCCTTGACTATGTTTGCAAATGACACTGTCCCCGTCCTTTCAGGTCCTTCTTCAGTCTCGCTTTTCTCCATGATATTCCTGGCAGTAAGACTAGTCTCTAATTGTTCATTTTTCTCCAGAAGTACTTTAATTCTAGTATCTAGAATATCGACTTTATTTGCTTTTTCCTGAACTACCTTCAGTATACTTTTTAAATCTTTTAGTTCTGTTTCTGTGTTAACTCATTTATTCTTCAGTAGTGTGAATTCTTTCTTTTGCTCATCCAGACGAGCTTTAATCTCTAAGCGAAACTGACGTAGTTCATCGAGCACTTGGTTTCCGCTATCAATCACAGTGATTTCCTTTGGATTACGACGACTGCCACGCTCAGTGTTAACGTAACTAAGTGTATAAGTTTCGTCTACTGTTGTGTTTCCTCGGACTGGTGTTTCAGAATTCCCTTTCTTCGGAATAGTGCATGTGCATTCTGGACATACCCATCTTTTCTTGTACTCCGCCGTGAATGCCGTGAACTGCGGCTCCGATAAGGCAAGACAATTAAGGTGATACAGTTTTTTACATTTTTCTCTTGAACACTGCATATGTAACACATCTTTAATGACATCATCACAGCCGTTACATCGTATCCATTTAGGTTTCTACTTCAATGAATAACAGAAAAATAAATTTAAGTAATTATTCCACAAGTTAGTTTTTATGTTAAGAACTTCGACTTCCAGTTTCTTTTGTTTTCTTCTACAACAGGTTTGATTTTCTCATCTATAGACACCATAATTGCATCCGTATTAGCAGTGATTTTTCATTTCTTGTTTTATCATGGCAAAGAATGTTGAGATTGACATATTTTCCTCCGACATAATTTCCTCTGACATAATTTAGTTCTTTTTCTATTGCGATGCAATAACTAAACGTTTAGTAGATGCGCGTTTTTTCTTTTAGGTTGTCTTAGCTGCAATTCTGTCAAATTTCTTTTATTCCGGTCTTGCAAACCTTGATTATTAAGTTGGTAGCTTGGTCTACGGTCTATGTGAAGATAATAAATAGACTATGACACTTTGTCTTTGTCTTAAAAATCCACTATGCTTTGTTAAATGACTCTTTAGACTGAAACTACGCTGACATGTATCACACTAGTAAGGTTTTACACCAGTGTGTGTACGAATATGGATAGTTAAAGACTTCTTGTGCCTGAAGCTACTCTGACATATATCACACTTGTAAGGTTTTACACCAGTGTGTATACGAATATGACTTGTTAAATTAGACTTGTGCCTGAAACTTCTCTGACATATATCACACTTGTAAGGTTTTACACCAGTGTGTCTAAGAATATGGATAGTTAAAGAGTTCTTGTCCCTGAAACTACTCTGACATATATCACACTTGTAAGGTTTTACACCAGTGTGTGTACGAATATGGATAGTTAAAGACTTCTTGTGCCTGAAACTACTCTGACATATATCACACTTGTAAGGTGTTTCACCAGTGTGTGTACGAACATGACTGGTTAAATTAGTCTTTTGACTGAAACTACGCTGACATATATCACACTTGTAAGGTTTTACACCAGTGTGTGTACGAATATGGACAGTTAAAGATTGTTTATCCCTGAAACTACGCTGACATATATCACACTTGTAAGGTTTTACACCAGTGTGTGTACGAATATGGATAGTTAAAAATCTATTGTCCCTGAAACTTCTCTGACATATATCACACTTGTAAGGTGTTTCACCAGTGTGTGTACGAATATGGATAGTTAGAGATCTATTGTCCCTGAAACTACTCTGACATATATCACACTTGTAAGGTTTTACACCAGTGTGTGTACGAATATGGACAGTTAAAGATTGTTTATCCCTGAAACTACGCTGACATATATCACACTTGTAAGGTTTTACACCAGTGTGTGTACGAATATGGATAGTTAAAGATCTATTGTCCCTGAAACTACTCTGACATATATCACACTTGTAAGGTTTTACACCAGTGTGTGTACGAATATGGTTTGTTAAATATGTCTTGTGCCTGAAACTACTCTGACATATATCACACTTATAAGGTGTTTCACCAGTGTGTGTTCGAATATGACGTGTTAAATGAGTCTTTTGACTGAAACTACTCTGACATATATCACACTTGTAAGGTTTTACACCAGTGTGTGTACGAATATGGATAGATAAAGATTTCTTGTCCCTGAAACTACTCTGACATATATCACACTTGTAAGGTTTAACACCAGTGTGTGTACGAATATGGTATGTTAAAGTATTCTTGTGCCTGAAACTACTCTGACATATTTCACACTTGTAAGGTGTTTCACCAGTGTGTGTACGAATATGTATTGTTAAATTGTTCTTAAAACTGAAACTACGCTGACATATATCACACTTGTAAGGTTTTACACCAGTGTGTGTACGAATATGACATGTTAAAATGTACTTTCGACTGAAACTACGCTGACATATATCACACTTGTTAGGTTTTACACCAGTGTGTGTAAGAAAATGATCTTTTAAATCCCTCTTGTTACTAAACATAGAGTTGCATATTTCACAGTCGTGAAGCTTTTTGAATTTAGTTATATACTTGGACGTACGCTTTTGAGTAGCTCGTATAATAATTTTCGAGTCCGATACTTGGTTTGTCTTTTGGTCGGCTGGTATTGAGTTCCCTAATTTGGTTCTTCGTAAGTGTCGTTTTGGTTCCTCCGCAACAGTCGGCCCTGGAATGAAAAAAAACGGGTAATACAATTTTCCAGGTTGATTGGTTTGAACATAAATCAAATTACCAGGGTTTCGAATGATTCACATTAGGAACGGAAAAGAAGCTAACCACGCGCGAGGTCCCACTATGTGGTTATTGGTTATGGCACAGTCTTGGTCAAATAACTAAATTCTTAATTTAAATAAATAACATGCCTCATTAGACACTGCCTCGCTGGTAAGCCTGACTGCTGAGCATTAGGTTCCGGGCCTCTTGGGTTCGATTCCCAGGTCGGGCAGTGTTATTGGATTTTTCTACATCAGGAATTTCTCAGTAGCAGCCACGGAGGCTGGAATTACGCCCGGTTGATGGAAATAGGCGGCAAAATGTGGGTTTACTATTAGATATACCTCTGTCTAACCCTTCGAGGATTACAGGCATGATGTAATGTTAATTAGGAAAATTATTTGAAATTTTCGAGGTCGCTTTACTTTCTAAAACCTCATTTTGGAACGTCATGTCAGCAAAATAACTTCTATATCTACATACACACATACGTAAAGTGATGCCTTAATTCCATGGCGGTAGGCAGAATCCACAGCACGCCACCTGCTACGATCCTCACTCCTTTAGCCTCGTCCACGTTCATACATCTGGTCAGACACGCACGCCGGTTGCGAGTACTACGCACCTGACCTATGACGTCAGTGTATGTCCTTCTAGGGCGTCCCCTCCCAGCGTTGCCACTCACATTTCTATGACTAAAATCACACTATGAACATCAGACGCGACGCGATTCTTTTTTTTATTTGCATGTGGAAATCCTCCACTCTGGGATGGGCGAAGGGGTCTGTCAGACACCTACTGACTAAAACCACACGGTGTTCTTCGGCTACCGTAAGTCGGGGTGCTGGAGTACTTGCGCAGGTTATCACGCTCACCGGGCCAACTTTTGACCCACATAAACATGCGGGCCCGTCACCCTCTGCAGCCGTACACAACCACAACTCCTCATCAGAGGCGCGCGCAAAACATGGTGCGCTGCCGTCCCGGGCCTGTGGCTGTTCAGGTGATAAAGTTCTCAAATCTGTCACCCGCAGGCCACACTCTACGGCGGCCGGTGATCGTTGAGCTCCTCCCGACCTTGGACTGAATCACGACCGCAAGTGAGATGTTTGTATCCACAGCACAGACCTGCATAGCCCAGGTTGGGCAGACTTCCTGAGTGTGCTCCGTTGTGACGCCGGAACAGCCCCAACATTGTTATATTGGACGCGCAAGGCATTTAGCGTCCCCCGCGAACAGCTGAACCACAGACTTCCCGTGTACAGGCCTTGACAGTACGCTTTTAACAAGGTTATTTGACCTGATCGGTACAACGAAAAAATCTGCGCGCCAACATGTTCCCGAAGACAGCCAACGCCCTGCGCTCCCTCTCCACGTGATCGTCGTCCTTAAGGTCGTCGACAAGTATATGGCCCAGATATTTAAACTTGGTCACCTACTTTATATTAGCGCCGTTCAAAGTAATTGAAGGAATGGTGTCTGGGCACTTGCCGGCGGCCCTGAAGACCGTGAACACGGTTGTCCTTACATTATAAATAAGACCATGTGATGCGGCGTATTTTTCATAAACCTTAATAACAACAACATTTCCCTGATTGACCTCGTAGTCGGGCCCAGCAACACCATATCGTTCGCGTAGCTGATATTGTTCACACAAAAACCCCCATTCGGCAACCCACACTCATGCCGCTGAGCTCGACAATGAGGTCATTTACATAAAGTTAAATAGCTTAGGAGAGGACAACCTGTCTCACTCCGCACTCCAACCCATATGACTCTGAGAAACACTCTGTCCACCTAACACAATAAGTCTGCCTTGAGTACCAGTATTGAAATTTTTTCAATAGTTCCGCCGGTATACCTCCATCTTTCTCCAAAGCTCTTCGTATGAAACGAGATCGAAGGCTTTGGAGAGATCCAAAAAACGGGCATACACCGGAGTCTTCCGTTCAGTCTAGTATTGGACAGTGTGCTTAAGAGCTAGAATCGCGCTTTCAGTTTTACAGTCCAGGTCTAAAGTCTAAAACCGAACTGGGCGTCATGTATGTTTATGTACTATTGTGGACACTCCCGCCTGATAACCACTAAGCTAATTTTTGCTTACACTAGCAACATAGAAGAGCCCTCGGCGCTCTCTAGCCCCGCCCCGTTGACTTTGTATATAAATAATGAATGAAAGACAATACCGATCTGCCGAGCACACTGACGACGCACGCCAAACGAGAGTTATTGTTATTTTGCGCGTCAAATTGACGCTTTCCCAATAGGCCTAAACTTTAAGGTGGCGTGGCTCGGCGCCTCCGCATGATTTAAGCGAAAAAAATTAACTGATCAGGTGGAAAAGGCCACGACTGTACTTATCCCGACACGACTCAAGCACACTATCTAACAGTTTTGCTACAGTTGTCGCGAAAGAGATCGGGCTATAGTTTTATGTTAGCTGTCCTATTCTTCACTACGGGCACCACTGTAGTTTTCATCAAATCATCCGGTAAGTATGAATGACTAATGCACATATTGACGACCCAAATGGAGCAGCGGTGGTGAAGCTGCCTTATGTTCTTCGGGTCCCGGGTTCAAAACCCGGTCGGGGCAAATATTTGTGTGATGAGCATAGACATTTGGCGCCGTGTGTTAATGTCCAGCGGTATTTATTTATATTGAAGAACAAGGACAGGATACTCGGCACGTGTACGCCAGCATATTTTAAGTGCTCAATACTGAGCCCATCGTGGCCTGGAGATTTACCTCTACACATACTGTTTATCACTTTTTTAAGTTACTTCTAATGCAACAGGTTGTTCGCCAACCTCTTGATAAACAAACAAATACTTACTGTTTGTCTTCTTAGCTTTTCTTTTCTTTTCAGATACTTCTGGTTCTTCTACCACTTCAGTTTCAAACCCCAAGAAAGGCAATTCCTCTTCTGAATCTGACTCCGAATGGTATGACTGTAGTTGTATGTCTTCTATATCCAGATAGTTTTCGTATAGATTTACTGGTTTTAGATCTGTAAGTAAACAAAAACGGTCATTCATTTAACATCCTATGATAAGTTACTATCTTGAACTATGTAGGGTAATTTTGCAAATTAATTGACTATTTGAAGTGGTCAGGTATTGGGTAAAGTAAATGGTCATCCGTTGGTGAATGGTGGTCAGGTTATGGTGACTTTTGATTTTTTTTACTTTGGACAAACCGTACAAAAAAACTGTTGTAGCATCTGAATAAACGTTTGCCTCATTTGTATAAGCATGTATCTAAGAATCATTGTGCCAAAGGCAGCATCCCTCAAATTTATACTGTGTACACAGTGACCGCAGTAAACTCTAATTCCGCTTACTTAAATGATCCTCTATTCATACCGTCACCATACATACACACGAGTCAAACTAACAGCGGGTTTTAGTAGTTCACATTGTTAACGCCTGTGATCCCCGAAGGAGGAGGCAGTGATGTATACCTACATTTACACCAACGTGTCGTCAGTTGTGTTTAAAACATAAGTAATCCAGAGGACCCTATTTCCATAAATAACTAATACTTATAACCCAAACGATACTAAAAAAACATAAAACCCTCCCTTATCATATATAGGTATATCACTTATGTTGTCATTTTGAAAAATTAATCGATTTTGTCATAATTCTGTTTTTACTGTTTCAAGTTTAATTTAATTTAATTGAATGTTGGCGCTTAGTAATTACTAAGTTAGCTTTTCTTCCGAATTTATTGTTTTGTGCATGTGGTGTTTACCTATAAGTAATTGTTGCGCTGTTATTTAATTTTAAGAATGAATTATGTTGTTGTATCCAGTGTAAACAATTGTTGGTAGACCTATAATAAATAAATAAATTATCAGATGAATAAGAAACACAAAAGGAGAAAGGATATTATTGCAGTTGTTCCCCAATGTAAAACAAATTTTAGTAGCAGACAATTTTACCATCTCTCAGCTCAAATATATAACAGGATTAATAAAAACATATATGTACACAATAAAAACAATCACGACTGTAAAAAAATTATAACAAACTGGATTAAGTATCTTAGTTATGAAGATACGGAAGCTCTTCTGGTTTACCATGAGTAATATAATCACACACCATAACGATAAACACCTCACTCTACTCCACACACTACACTACTCAATACACCTCACCACACCACACCACACACCACACCGCACCACACACAACACTACACATCACATCTGATCACATCAAACCACACTACATCTCACACACGCTCCACACCTAACTTAAGCACACCATGCTACATGATACATACTTAAGATGTTAGATTAAATAATAACAATATGCTGTAAATATGTAACATATATCTAAGATATGGAGGAGTGGAGTCTCCTAATACAGGCATTGTTTGCCTAAAAGGAGGCTCCAAACACAATTAATTGTTTATGAAGCATTTTGTTTAAATAATAAATATTTTTCATTTTCATAAATAACTATACATAATAACTTATACTAACTATTGGTCTCCACAGCTCTTTGCTTCTTCTTAGATATTTCTAGTTCTTCCACTTCAATTTTAACATCACCTCCTGAATCTGATTCAGATAGGTGTGGAAGTATATCTTCTGTAACTAGACAGGTATTTTTTTGAATATCCAGGTCTACATCTGTAAGTTAACAAAAACAGTGAAAGTTATAAGAGCATTGCTTGTATATAGTGCCATTTGTAGTATCTGAAACAATTTAATTTAAGATTGCTTAATCACATTATGTTTCATTCTTAAAACATACCATCACTTTGATATTCGTCATTTGGCTCAATAACATCTTGTCTCTCACAAATAGCTGGTACTTCTTCTTTGATAGCAATGCTGTCAGTTTCACATTCATCAACTACACTTACGTGCACTGTTGGACTTTTAATAAACCCAGTGCAATAGTGTAAGTCGTCTTGGCTTATTGAAGGATTTGTCTGTAAAAAGATGATTCCAGTAAAAATATTTTAAAGTGACTCAAAAGAGCCTCTGTAAGTGTTTATACTTAAGTAAGCCCAAGGCGCCCTAGACAGATGGCCGTGCTACCAACCTCACTGACCACTGTGCAAGCTATCGTTGCCATGACAGAGGACCGTTATCAGACTGCCATGTACATGTACAAGTTTCCATAGCCATACTATGTGGAGTGCCCAACATGTCATAGGTATTTGTTAGCACCTACATTTGACCAAAGCGTACACTCAACACTAAGGTATTGTTTGTATGATATCCAGACAAAAAGGACATGACTTTGAGCTAAACAATATTCATATAAACCTCTTGTATGCATGGCAACACTGCACAACATATTATGCATTGTCTGCTGCAGAAAATGGGACGCACACAGCTGGGCATTTAAAAATTATGTGAAGACGTAGGCTCTGGCATGTGAAGTTAAACTGAAATAAAAGTAATGAGAATAATACTTTACCTCATAGCCATCATTCATTATTTGAGCAAACAGCTTTTCAGCTTCCAAACATTTTCGCAGAAATCGGAAGCATTGCTTTAGTTTAGCACAACAGAAGAAACAAGCAAGGATCGGTCTACTGTCTTTAGTAACAAACTGCAACAAAACTTGTCTTAGACACATACTTTTTTGATTCTATGAATAAAATACTTTCAATACTAAGAATATTTCGTGTATTCAAAGACAGATTGGGGATGTTAGTCAAGGTTTTGTGTATTAATATTATAACAATGGCACACTTTTATGGCATTGGCATATGGCATACCACATGTTATTTTTACCATCTTTGCATCACTTTTTGGCTTTGAATTTCATCAAACTGGTTTCTAATTCTACTTTCATAAGAGGACACCGACCGAAAATGTATTATGAATCCTCGTGTATGAGATGAGAGGCAGCTAAAACAAAATAACAATCTCAAAGTATCAACTTACTGGATTATCAGTCAGCTTTTCATAAAGTTCATGCAAGTTCTTGTTGACCACTACATACATGTTAACATTCTCCACTAAACATATCCTACACATTGGCAGTTTATCCATCTTTTAATTCTCAATCACAAAGTAAGTAAAGCAGTATTATTTTCCGGATAATTTCTTCAACTTGACATCAGTGTTGCCAACTCGGTGTCAAGTTTCGGGGCTAAATAGTGTCAAAAAAGGGCTAGAATAGGGCTAAATTACTTTAATGGTCAAAATAAATACAAGAAGTGAGTTTTTTTAACTATTGTTTAATTATTAATTATAATTATTCGAACACACCATTAAAAAAATTAAAAATATTCTAACTTTATAAAAAAATAACAGCTTAGGTCGAAGTTGAGCTTTAGCTGCTTCACTAAGCTGCCCAGCCTCGCTCAATATAAATGTTTATTTCTCTTTGGATCCTATTTTTTTATATCATCTTTTGGTATATCCTAACTAAGTGTAGCAAGTTTCATTGAATTTTAAAAGGCCAAAACGTATTTGTAGCATGGAATTTAGCGTGTCAAATTTCATCCTATTTCGTAATTCATTTAGACTGAGTGCTGGTGTAGAGTTTTCTTACACGATTTGGGGGCTAGAAATAGGGCTAGGTGCTAAATAATTATTTTAAGGGCTGACAAAGCTTAAAAAGGGCTAGATCTAGCCCCAAAAGGGCTAAATTGGCATCACTGCTTGACATTAGTTCGGTGTTGCCAACTTTATTTTTAGAAGATCGTACCATGGACTAGAAAAGATCGTATTTTGCCAACATTTGAAGGAAAAAAATAGAACGTAATGAAATTTCAATAAAACAACGTAAATAATTTTAAGAGTCAAACTAACTAATGCCGGGTCCAGACTGGCGTAACGCGAATGTAACGATTACGTTTAATTCATGTCAACAATGTAGACGGCACACGAACTCAAAGCGAATTGAAAACGCGAATACTGAGTGCGCCTTTGTGTTCGCGCAAAAGCCAACAGCCGATGGATCAACCGCGAGCGTTACATGTAATGCTCGCGGTGCCGTCCACATCTAGAATTCGCGTTACATTACACGGTGGATTCGCGTTACATTACGCTAGTCTGGACCCGGCTTAACGGTCGGACTCGGTCAGTTTCGGTCAGATTCGGTCAGACACGTTTAGAATCAGTTGGTCTCGGTCAGACACGTTCAGATATAGTCAGATTCGTTTGGACTCGGTCAGACACGTTCAGGCTTGGTCAGATTCGGTCTAACACGTTCAGAATCAGTCTAATTCGGTCGAACTGGGTCAGACTCAGGCAGAATCGGTCAGACTCGGTCAGACTAGGACAGACTCAGTCAGATTCGATCGGACTCGGAAAGATTCGGTCAGACACCTTCAGACTTAGTCAGATTCGGTCAGAATCGCGTTTTTTGTAGTTCGAAAGTATTTTATGAGAGCTCGTATTTCAGGCATATTTACAGTTCCTTTTTTACTAACTTTTAAATTACACAAATTAAAGAAATAACGTTGAAAATCACCAACCGTAATGATAAAAAATCATGTCATTACTGTTGATGATATATTTTACGCTTAACGTAAAATACTGAAAATCTCCCACATTTATGGGTAAGTCTCCGCCACTGGTATTACACGCATATTGCACACAAACGCAATTCCGATACGTAATACACTCCCGAGCGCGGCGCTCACTCACACATATAAAAACAGTAGCTTCACTTAAAACGTTCCGTTTTGTTTCGAACACGGAATCTGGACATTTTTTAATCTAAGATATTAGCAGTGTTGTCAACTTTATTTTTACGAACCCACCAAATGTGGCCTCCTGGCCCACCAGAAAACCACTAATTCAACTCAACAAATTCCGTGCTAAGTGTACCCTTATATGTTTTTTGGAAATAAAACAACAACCAATATTGTAAATAGAAATAAGGATTGATTTTTGTAATCACTAAATAGAACTGCCTAATAGATATCTAAAGATGATCTTCAGAAGAGTCGCTTTCATTTGCATTTTAATAGGCATTTTGACGTGACAACGTCTTATAAATTGGTTTGCCGGGTGACACTTCAAGAAACTGCGTTACGCTCCGCTCACGTTATGCGCTCACAATGAGAGCGAGTGAGAGGCACGCGTCCCTTCCTCTCGGGCATGGTTAGCCCGCCTAAGAGCGAGAGAGTGTGTTGAATATTCACATTAAAATTATTTTACCACTCAAAGTCGTTGTCACGTAAAACTTTCGCCCGTATACCGACTTTACAGGCAACCAATTTTTTTATAATAATAGATTTCCTTCGTTCCAATTTTCTGTACATAGTACTAACTATTTTGGTAATATGTAGATATTGCTGCATAATTGCCTTCACGTCCTAAACCAGAACGAATTGTGATATAAGAAAAGAAGATAGAAGCTCTTATCTTCATCCGGTTTCTTAAGGTGTAATAAGGCTGCGCTTTAGAATCGTGCGGCACGCGGAGGAGCGTAAAATGGGTTAAAGCTGGTAGGGATTGGGTTCCCGATTATAATGCTATCACTCCTATTACTAGGTAATGCATATTTTCGAGAAAAATTTTCTAACCTCAAATCAGCTTCATAGTGAAAACGGAACGTTAAAATGGGCGATTGACAACCAAATCTGTTCCACATATTGTCTATGGTGCAAAATGACGTGAAAAATCTGTAAAACGGAACGTAAAAAAAAAGTATGTTATTGTGTCACTGTCATGTCGTTTGTTCATTCCGTTTCTCCTCGAGTTGCGTGAATGTGTTCTCTGTGTTTCGTGGTGTTTTTCTTGTGACGAGAATGCGACTAGGATAATTTGGATGCAAGAGCGAGCGAAGCAAGCTCCAGAGCTTGCTTCGCTCCAGTCCAGACTTTGGGCACCCCGACACGGATAGATTAGGTTAGAAGGGTATGGTGGGGTCGAATGAGCGAGCGAAGCGAGCGAATAGACCCCGCCATACCCTTCGTGGTTATTTTTTTTTAAACCACTCAGAAGTAGGAGCCCCGCGGATTGGGGCTCCGTCGACCGGCTTTCCCTCGACCGCGCCACTGCACTATTAAGGAGACTATAGTGTTTTGAGGTTAGGTTACATTAATCGGTTTTTCTCAGGAACCGTACATTGCCTAATCATGGGAGTGGTACCAGGGGCCAGGAGGGACCCCCCCCTCCCCATCCCCCCCCCTCAATCAATTCAGATACTTTTTCTTTATGAACTGTCAAAACGCGGTTCTCTCATAGTCATAGATTTTGAATGACAATAGCCAACTGTGACGTCACTGTTATTTCAACTCAATTACTCAACTATTTATTGATAAAGCAACTAAAAATCATTAATAATAATAAATAATAATTATCTATCCAAATCCATTAAAAGTTTGTTAATCCAGTTTTGTCAAATTCAAGGTAACTAATCGTTCTAAAATATCTTTGCATTTGAACTAGTCCGCGGACGATATAAAAAAAAAAGAAAAAAGTGTTTGAACTAGCATGGGAGAACATTTTGTATAAGACCCTGATTTTGTGCGGCGCAGCGGCGCGGCGGCGCGGCGGCGCGCGGCGCTTCGCTCCGCTCCGTCTCCAGCCAGAATGTCACTTTTGTTTTCTATTCTACTCTTTGGTCATTTCTTCTGTCAGTTAGTGTTGTGCTAATGTGTTTTTTTTCCACATTTTTTTGGTCATTTCATTTCATTTCCGCGATCGTGCCGCTTGTAGGCACTGTCTCATATATATATACTGTACTCTTTGGTAGGCACTTCGTGTTATTTTATTAATCAGTGGCATCAGTGATCGAAACTGCATCATGTATTGATCGTGGTATTTATTTGGAGACTGTAATTATCGAAGGAGAATTAAATAGAAGTGCAAATAGCTACGGTAACTCATAGGTTAGCTACCGCTACCGGCACAGGACACACCTACATGACATTGGCAAGTTTGTGATTGAATTTAAGAAACCGAGCTCTATAAGAGAGAAAACATAAGTCTAACTATCTAGACTTGACTGCTGTCCTGTCTACTCTACTAAATAGGTCCAATAAAGAAGTGTATACAATATTTATATATTGAGGTACAAGACCAAAGACAAGGCAAATTATAACATCAAAGAACTGATCAATATGTCATGCAGAATAATATTTGAAGATGAAATAGGTGACCTAAATCTAAACAACACTAACTTAAATGAAGAATTAATAATAAAAGAGGAAGTTGAAGACAATTGCAACCAAGAAAAAGAGAATCTGGATTTTACAGACACTAATTCAGATACTGAATGTAGTAAAGAAGATAGCGAACAATTCGAAAGTGTAACACAGTTGGACTCGGTAAGTGGCGCTGTTGTCAGTAGGTATATCTCTGAGTTTTCTTAAATGGCAGAGACGATTTCAATGATATTTTGTGTGTTTATTTTCATGGGTTCCTTTTTAATGGGTTCCTGGATGGTTTGAAAACACAATTGGACCCGGTAGGTGGCGCTGCTGTTGGTTGGTATGTCTCTGATTTCTCCTAAATGGCAGAGAAGACAAGCTGGGCTGGGCTGTCACGTTGCTGTTGTTTGTTGCATATTATAATAGTGTAATGTTCAATGCCGTAAAAAAAGAATTCTTAAAACTTTACTTCTTTTTACAGCCAGGACCTTTAATAAACCAAGATCACGAGTTGTGCCATGGGTTTATTCACTGTCCAATACAGAGCATAAGCATAGTTGAAGTTGGTCATAAAGAAAGCATTGCTGTGAAAGAAGAATTACAAGCTGTTTGCGAGGGACTAGATGATATTATTGTGCCAAATGAGGAACATTCAAGTGATGAGGACGGTATGTTTTTAATAATAATTAATACAAACTCTTCTTCTTAGCGTGTTGATGACAATTCAAATTGAGTCAGCCGATAATTTGGCGACAAGTATGGCACTGTCTGTAGCGTCCATCAGCTCCTGTGAAGGGCAAACAACAGGACAGCAGGACACAATATCAAGTATCCCATCGTTTGTGGAGTAGCATCACACTCCAAGCCCGAGTCATCTATGAATCTCCACCTGAACAAGTTTTATGGTAGGTATGTCTTGCTCTATGTCTCGCTGATGGTGGCAATCATTTAGTTCCCTTCAAAATGGTTGAGTTGAATGGTGCTGATCCATGGGTCATGTTCGTGAACGGGCACTGTCAGTTGTGACTCTCTCTCACTCAAGTCATCTCTTAGTTGCCATGGCTTATTTGAATTAATTATTTTAATTATTTTGATTTTACTGTGGACACTTTACATGCACATCTTGTTACATTGATCTCACATAATATACCATCTCAACATGAATAATGTAAACAAGAGTTTGTAACAATATTTTGATTTAAAAGAGTACCCATGGAGTTTCTTGCCCCTTTTTCTCCATAGAGATCTACGCTAGGGCATGGGCAACTACAGTACGTTCACAGTTTTTATTTTGTGACTGGGAAGTCAACAAAAAACTGCACTGTAGCCACATTTTTCATCTTTGTTACTACAGTTCAAAAGTGCCTGGAACTTGAAATAAATGCTTTCATTTTGATTTCCTTGCTTCATCCAATTTGTGTCCGGAGTCTTCAACGACTTCGTCATCGTCATCGACTCGTGTCCAGATGGAAAACTTTCTGCAAGTGGAACAAATGGGTTAGGGATGGAAACACTTTCTCTTCGCCACAGCTTCAGTCCTTCCTTACAGCGTTCACCAGTGAGCAGGGGCACATACTTTAAAAACATTTTATTGTTTTTCAGCCTTTGGAGATCTGAAACCAGTAAATCTATATGACAACTATCTGGATATAGAAGACATACAACTACAGTCACACCATTTGGAATCAAATTCAGAAGATGATGTACCTTTAATGGAATTAAAAACTCAAGCAGTAGAAGAACAAGCAGTATCTCAAAACAAACGAAAAGCTAAGAAGACAAGCAGTAAGTATTGTATGTTTGTTTATCAATGGGTTGGTGAACAGGCCAATGGTGGGATGATAAGAACGGTCTACCTAGACTTGACTGGAAGTGGTTAACATATACATTAGGTTGGAGTGTAATTCTTTTTTAGATTTTTGAATGTTAATGTGAAGATGACTGAGCTTGGGCACCATAAGCTACTCTTCCCATTCGCATGGGAGGACTTGGCGTCTGCATAATTTCTGGTACTAGTTTACTGGCTTATATTATCTTTGTCGTCATTATCTCTTGGTGGGACAATATATTATTTTGACCTTAGGTACCTAATATACATTATTTTGATTTATTCTTATGTAAAGGGCAATACATAGCTGGCATGTTATTTTTTCTTTTCACCAAGATAAAACCTACGCCATATGTTAGAGGACTGTTTGAGAAATCAATACCAAAAAGAACTAGCTCTACCAACCGGAACCGAAAGTTAGAGAGTGTTTAGTGGATTGCTGTTAGTTTATTATCAGGCGTTCTTTTCTTAAATAAAAATACTCTGTCTGTGTGTGATATTTTAAGTTTCCCATTGATAAATACTAATTTGTATTAAAATGCAATGACAGTTTTCACAGACTATTTATTCCAATAGAACATTAGTCCATATTTTAGCACTAGATGACGCTACTAGTAGGAAAGATGCATTATTTTGTTATAATTTTAATATCCTCCTATAATATAACATAATAAACAAATTGCTCAATTTTCTGAGATACTTATAACTTCAAGAATTTATAATTTTTACTAGTACAAAGACTTTTTGTTAATATATCTGTAGGGTATACACCTATATTTAGTTTACATATTTGTATGGAATATTACACAACACAAAACATTTTCATACAAACATATTTATTTACATGTATTTATAATATTCATTTATTACACATCACCGGCATCTTATATTGACAACATCAATATAATGTCGGATGATGCCGGGATACTGTTTAATGGAACCGCACCGCGGCCGAGCTACGTCATCGTGACGTACAGCGAGCGAGTGAGGTGGGAGCAGCGCGCGATCGTTGACTGCCCTCTCCTTGACCTTCAGTCGGCACTAACTCCGCAACGACGCGTGCGCGCTTTGATTTCTGTGATCCCTCTAAAACATATTTAAGGATCTGCAGACCACTGATCACGTGTTCCTTCGTGAAGACGCACTACGTGGCTCGCTGCAAGCAGCGTACACAGGTCCTCACAAAGTTCTGCAAAGGGGTGACAAAGTTTTTAAAATTTTATTTAAAGGCAAAGAGGTCACGGTCTCAATCGACCGCCTAAAACCAGCCTACATATTGGCCGACAAAGCTGACCCCCATGACGACACTTCACCTGGCGGCAAAACTGAGTATACTACTCGTTCTGGTCGTCGGGTCAAGTTTCCAGATTTTTATCGCCCTTGACGGTCTCTGGAGGGGGGTGGTGTAGGGTATACACCTATATTTAGTTTACATATTTGTATGGAATATTACACAACACAAAACATTTACATACAAACATATTTATTTACATGTATTTATAATATTCATTTATTACACATCACCGGCATCTTATATTGACAACATCAATATAATGTCGGATGATGCCGGGATACTGTTTAATGGAACTGCACCGCGGCCGAGCTACGTCATCGTGACGTACAGCGAGCGAGTGAGGTGGGAGCAGCGCGCGATCGTTGACTGCCCTCTCCGTGACCTTCAGTCGGCACTAACTCCGCAACGACGCGTGCGCGCTTTGATTTCTGTGATCCCTCTAAAACGTATTTATTGTGAGCTGTAAACTGTTTATCCGTGTTCTGTGACTATTGTGACTGTGACCTATCTCTCTGTTCTCCTTCTTCTGTATTGTGTTGTGCGTGTGGACCTTACTCCAAATAGAACTGTGAGTACTAACTAGGCAGTGACTTTTATTTATACTCCTGCCTACCCCAACACACCGACAACACCGCTAAATATCTACACGCATATTTGAAGTTCATACGTATTCTCCATTTATTTTGTTATTTAAAACACATTCTCTTAGGAAATAGTGACGAATATCAGTATGTTTCGACCTTTTATGATATAATTGATTAATTTTATAGAGCTTTGGTTATCACTATATTATTATGAACATAATGGGGTGCTTCCTATCCAGTACATGTATTTCATTCATCAAGTATTTGAAATGTGCCTCTTTGTTGGCTTCAGACAAGGCCATATATTCGGCTTCAGTGCTAGATAGTGCCGTTCTCTGCTTTCTAGATTCTTTCTCTTGATCTATAGTTATTTTACTGACATTTCCATACATAATAAGACATACACACTTTATTTTACCTAAATCTTTAAATTTAAATTCATTTTCCAAAACATTTTTTTAATTTTTTGTAAGCTGAATTACTCACAGTTATAAAATACAAAAAACCGGCCAAGAGCGTGTCGGGCCACGCTCAGTGTAGGGTTCCGTAGTTTCCCGTCCGTTACAATAAGTGTTCCCACTTATGAGTTTAAAAGTGGGTATCCATTATGTACAAATGCTTGCATATACATACTACAAACTTAGTCCAGAAATTATTTTGTACAACTTTTTGTCTTTTTTGTACAAAAACTGTTGTTTCCATCAAGTTCAAAATGATTTTCCTAGAAAGTCCTTATAAATTTCTACTTTTCAGATTTTTTGCATATTTTCTAAACTTATGGTTCAAAAGTTAGAGGGGGGTAGGACACATTGTTTTTTACTTTTGGAGCGATTATTTCCGAAATTATTGACATTATCAAAAAATGATTTTAGGAAACCCCTATTCATTTTTAAATACCTTTCCAACGATATATCACACGTTAGGGTTGAAATAAAAAAAAAAATCACTTCCCACTTTACGTATAGGGGGGCTACCCTAATAAAACATTTATTTTCCAATTTTTATTTTACCACTTTGTCGGCGTGATTGATATACATATTGGTACCAAATTTCAGCTTTCTAGTGCTAACGGTCACAGAGATTAAGCGAGGACGGACGGACGGACAGACATGGCGAAACTATAACAGTCTTATTACAAAAAGCGGTTTAACTAATAAACCTGGTTTAAACTTCTATAAACCACGGTTTACACAAAAATGGTATTACAAATCGTAGTTTTGCGATAAACCATGGACTAAACCATGGTCTAACGCTAAACCTCGGCGACCCCTAGTTTAACGATGGTCTAAATCACTAAATCGGATCTGCCAGTTTCTCTTTTAGGTTAATTATCATCTTTTGCATTGTGTTGTGTTGTTTTAGCTTAAAATCAATAAATCAGAGACGTATTTCAAGTTAATCTAAGTCTAAGTAATTTACGTTTACTTACTTTTCGTCGGCATTCCAATTCTCAGATCGTTTTTTTTTTGTTGGTTCATCACATTAAATTATTAAAGGAGGTAAACAAACAGGCAATATTTTATTGTTCTAATAAGACATACGTATAAATGGCAAAGCTAAATTAACTTTGTTCACCTTGCGATGGTTTTGTTTAATGTTATGGTTTCATATAACGCGCACGTAAGAATGTTACGTTTCGATACACGTACTTAGATGTACGTTTAGAAATGAATACGATAAAAGTAATGTGCTTAAACCTAAACAAAACTACAAAGGATGAAATAAATAATGTTTGTATCCATGTAAAATTACCAGGTCTCAATATTTTAAACACTCCTAAACATCATCTAATCATTAGCGTATTATCAAAACGTTTTCTTTTCTGGGCAAACGGAACGTTGCAATAGAATGACATCATGAAGAACGAATGATATTTGTATTAATCTGTGGTTGATATTTAGACAATGGTTCAAATCACGGTACTAAGAAGACCACGGTTTTATTAAGTTTTGTAATACGAACAAATTTAGACCATGGTTTTGCAGATAAGCCTGGACTTGATAGTCTAGGTTTAAACCAAGGTTTATTTAGTTTTTTGTAATAAGACTGTAAGGGTTCCTAGTTGACTACGGAACCCTAAAAAATGTGCTACTTACATACACTTTGACATTTTATGACATTTCATAAAAAGGTATGGCTCATATCTTCGATTTACAATAACCTAGCTTCAACAAACTTTCTTCTACCCTTTAGGCGCGCAGGCTCCTTATAACTCGATTCCCACCGGCTTCCCTTCAGAAGTTTGGAACACAACCAGTCTCTACCGTAATTGAAAAATGGCACAATAAATACTTTTTTACAAGCATCACAAAACGCCTACTCGTGCTCAATCAACAAAAATTTGCTCTTCAGCAACATCATCATCTGCCTAGCCTTTTCCCAACTTAGTTGGGGTCG
The DNA here is from genome assembly GCA_905147715.2 of Xestia xanthographa. NCBI lineage: Eukaryota > Metazoa > Arthropoda > Insecta > Lepidoptera > Noctuidae > Xestia > Xestia xanthographa. The sequence continues at coordinate 18,681,056 of LR990654.1, read as the reverse complement.
GCTTCCAGTTTTACCGGATGCAGCTGAATACCAGTATTTTATATGGAGCGACTGCCTATCTGACCTCCACAACCCAGTTAGTACCGGGAAATACGATACCCCTTGGTAAGACTGGTTGTCAGACTTTTTTGGGCCTCTGACTACCTAACGACTGTCAAAGATTACAAATGACAGCCGGGACCAACGGCTTAACGTGCTTTCCGAGGCACGGAGGAACCTCGGTATGTAATGGGTGGTCACCCATCCACAGACCAACCTAGGCAAGCACGGCTTAACCTAACGATCGACCCGAGCGGCTGTTATTATTTAGCCACGAGCTCCTCCTGCTCTTCAGCAACATATTGCTATAAAATAATCCGCAGGCGCTAGCGGCTTTTTGGCAGCTAAATTTCTATGCAAAATAAACGTCATGACGTCACTAGCCAGCCCGCCATATTAGGACCCTGGTAAGCCGATGCAAACCGAGTTATTCATGGAGAAAGTAATAGAAAATGCGTGCGCGTGAGCGAGATGGAAAAATATCGTTATCGCTCGTTGAATTTCGTATAGAATCGGAATTCGTTCAATGTTTGATGACAATTGTGTAATTGCATGTTGTTATTATATCTCAATTTGAAGTTATTAGTTAGTTTCACTTATTAGAATTTATTTCGTGAAAGAACAGTAATTAGTAATTCTAATAGTATTTTTGTTGGACTTTGTTAATTTGTGTATGTGTTGTGTGTACTGTGTAGTGATAGTGAAAGAAGATACCAGACGTTGTAATTAGGTATTTTCGGTAAGGAGATAGTTTAATAAGTCGAAAGTATTAGGTAAGTATAAGGTAAGTCGCTAAGTCGATTTGCAAAGTAATTTAGAATTAGTAGAATGGCGGCAATAATAGCTTTAGATTGTTGCTTGACAGATTATTTACTTTGTGAGGAAACGTGCTTTTCAAGGTCAAGTTTTGAAAATAAGAAACATGTAGTTCAGTGAGGCCGTGCTCGCCCAGAATATGCCTATAAATTGCCAAAGACGCGATGGTTTTTTCAAACATTTTAATGTTTCCCTGTTACGATAAATATCAGTGGCTGACTGGCAGTTGAAATTATAATCAAATGTTTTGTTGTCCATGTTTACTTTTCTCGGATGCTAGTATTTTATGGAATAGAGGGGGTTACACCGATATTAATAATCTAACAAATTTATCTAGGAAACATTCTCAGACCGAAAAGCATATAGGTACGTAGTTGTTTAGCTTCACATGAGTTTGGGACTAGTAATGGACCGGATTGAATAATTTTTCGAAAATTCGGATGACGCCCCTAACAGGAAAGTCAATCGCAATACAAATTTTATGAAGCGGTATCTTATTGTTATATACTGTTATTTAGTTAGACAAGCTTTTCGCGGACATGATGAAGGCCCTAATTCCGATAACCGCTGCAACTATATCGAAACTTTGCTATATTTGAGCAAGTACGATACAGCAATGGATTTGAATTTAGAATTATGTTCTTCTGTACAGAACCCCGTGTTTTCTGGTCTCTCTAATGACAGTCAAAATTATTTAATACATAGTATTGTATTCGTTTTACGCGACCACATTAGACTTGAGACAAATAAAGCTCAATTTCTGTCTGTAATGATTGACGAAACTCCCGATGTCAGTCATAGGGAGCAATTAACTGTAATTTTTAGGTATTTCTGAAACTGGAACCGAGAAGCGATTCCTAGGTTTTTACAATGTTAGTGGAAGTCGAACTGCTGAAGTTCTATCTAATCCGTTGTTAGAAATACTTGACCAGTATCAATGTAGGCGTAAGTTAGTTGATCAGTCTTATGATGGCGCGCCAGTTAGGTATGTCTGGCGAGCACGGTGGAGTCCAAGCAAATGCCTGCAAGACACTGTTGTTTTTTATTATCAGTGCTTACACGCATAGTAAAGGTGGACTAAAGATACATCTGCCTAATACAAGACTGAAGCCAGGAAGCTAATCACAGATTTTCGTAAGAACTCAAGACTGCGTGCCCGCGCCCAGCCTAGGTAAGCATTTTTTTTGCTCCGGCTTACCTATCCCAATATGTCACGCTTCGCTACTGCAGTACCCTTACATACCATGCTCTGGCAGATTGTTTTAAACCATACATTGCCCTTTATAACTTTAATATTTTATTTTTACAATTAACATATTCTAAATTTTCTGGTAATTCTATGAACACCATTCATTAATATAACCATTTAAGAAAGCTGTAGGAACATCTAGGTGATTCATAAGATTTAAAAGCACGCTCAGAGCAAATAATAGTCTTTCAGCCACACTCAGAGCAGCACTCAGCAGCTAATGGTTACTTAGGCAGCTCCTTGGTAAAAATTAAAAAAAGTTCACCCTCAGAGTCAATGTATGGGTTCGTTAATGACAATTAAAGGCAAAACCTTTTATTACCTATATATTTAAGGCGGTGGTATCTGCTAACGAGAGGTTTTCTCCATGTAACTCCTCTTTGATGAGTGAATATATATGTTCAAAAAAAATACATGTTGCTTATTAGACTCTAAACTTTAATTGGTACAATTGAAATAATTCTAATTTTATTATTACTATATGAAAAAAATGTTCAAAGTGAAGCATTTTTTCTTCTTTTTTTTCGCTCAAATATTCGTCACGTTTTTCTTCACACACTGTACAATTGGAATTTTGATCGAATGATTTATTAGGCTACAATTAATTATTCCATGCATTCTATAATAACAGAATAGGCGGGTCCGTGCGCGGGCGACGGGCGGCAGTGCAGCTCGGACCGTCGCACAGTGGATCGTCCCCATACAAGAGGTCGGACATAGAATGAAAAATTAAAAAAGTATTTAATAAAAAAAAAAAAATATACAGTTGCATTCCTCTATTGAAGAACAACAAAAAATGTTACTACGTTTTTTTTATTTGACCAGCACTTTAGGAGCTATTCGATGAAAACTGTTATTTTTGTATGGAAACGAACACAAAAATGTCTGTATCTCATGATTCCCTCCTTGTTTCGATTTGCGGTTTTCACTACTGTCTTTTACCTATTTTATGCCACGTTTTCTTCAAGGACACATGGTGCCCGCAGAGCGCCCCTTTCGAGATATTTTGCCTATAGTAACTATCTTTGTTATTGTATTACTGATGGAATGGAGGTATATTAAGTATACTTATTACTGAGAATTAGTCATCACTAAGTAGTTCCTTAAATAACAGGTGCATTTGTGAGTACTTTAATGACTTATTAACGCTTTTGTTGCAATATAACAAAAGCGTTAATGAGTCATTAAGTAACGACTACCAGTACTTGCTTAATCTAATTAGTTATTGTAATTACCATGTTAACAGCCCTTAAGCTCTGCATTGTGATTGGCTCATATGTCATCATTAGCTTATCAAATTCATTACTAGTTGCAACTTGCTGCCCTATATATTTTAGTGTGTTTTGCAAATATTATTCAGTTGTAATTTCAACCTCTACCAAGTGTTGTCATTATGGCTTTCCGTGGGTTTTCTACTTATCTTGATCTTTATGTTGCTCTTCGTAATCATAAAGATCTTCGTGACTATGAAAATTTATGTAATACATTGAAGTCGAATAGTAACGTCCAGTTAAGTGAAAATGATGTGTCGGATCTAAAGAACTGGTGTCGACGATTTTGCTATCGGGTTTACTCCAAATGGGTGCAATCAAGAAGGACAGTCGACAAGTTCATGGACAAGAACAGAGAGTGGTTAAGTTCCGATATCATTTGGCCAAATTGCTTTAAGGAAAATATTGTTCACACTGAAGAAGCTAAAGATGAGACAGAATAGGTAATCAGTCCATCAAAATCAGATGCATCAACTTCAACATTTAAATCTCCTCGAAAACGCTTTGAAGATTTATCCAGTAGACAGAAAAGAAGACGTGTTGATGAAAATATGGCTAGTTGCAGTCGTCCAGATGAGCTTTTACATACTGTTGAAAGTGCACTTAAGTCTGCCGGAAAAAATGATGTGGCCAGAATCATGAAGCATTTGCTGGGAAATCCTGAACATGTCTCAACCGTTCTGAATGTCCTGGAAACTAAACAGAATACTTTGCTTAGTGAAGTTCCTACTCACAAAGCACTTGCTCTTTACGTTCACATGCAGTTATCCAAGTGGCGTTACATCACACTTAGGGAATTTAGTTTAAAAGAAGGTCATGCGAAATACCCAAGCTATTACATGTTAGTGAAAGAAAAACTTAAGTGTTACCCGGCAAAAGAAGACGTAACTGTGACTGATACTTCAGCAAAGATACGACTCCAAGCCCTCCTTGATCTCACAGTTAGGAGGCTGATCGATTCACTTGAACCGAATTTTGATGCTGGTGAACAACTTGTGCTTCACAGTAAATGTGGTTTTGATGGAGCTTCAAGTCAAAGCATTTATCATCAAAGAACAACAACAAGTGAACAAGATTTATCCAATGTATTTATGGCAAGTCTTGTACCTCTTAAGTTAGTGACTTCTAGTGGAAACACAATGTGGCAGAATGATCGGCCATCGTCAACCACATATTGTCGTCCGATTTCATTTACGTTTATGAAAGAAACGGAAGCAAATGTAAAGGCTGAAATGGATATATTTGAGACCGAGATTCGTGAACTGAACCCAACTGCTTGCGGCAATGCTACTGTTACGCACAATCTGTGGTTAACCATGATTGATGGTAAGGTACATTCAATCATATCGGGAACATCGGCAGCAGTATGTGATTTGTGCAAAGCTCGCCCAAGTGAGATGAATAATTTGGAAGAAGTGAGAACTAAACCTGTGAACGAAGATTTATACAAGCATGGATTTAGTTCGTTGCATGCTTGGATTCGGTCTATGGAGTGTTTATTACACATTGCCTACAGAATGGACATAAAATCATGGCAAGCAAAAGGTGACGATAATAAAAGAATTGTTAAAGATAAGAAAGAAGCTATTCAAGCTGCTTTCCGAAGAAACACAGGCTTACTTCTGGATGTTGTAAAGCAGGGTAGTGGCAATACAAACACTGGAAATACTGCTAGAAGGTTTTTTGCAAACCCTGAAACGACTGCGGAAATTACAAAATTAGACGTCAATTTAATTAGAAGACTCGCTGTAATTTTGCAATGCATTTCCTCAGGCGAAAAAATTGAAATCCAAAAATTCAAGTTATATTGTGATGAAACAGCAAATTTCTTCGTACAGTTATATCCATGGTATAACATGCCATCAAGTTTGCATAAATTGCTGATTCATGGATCGCAGATAGTGGAACACCTATCAGTAGTGCCTATAGGTTTTTTTGTCTGAGGAAGCATCTGAAGCAAGAAACAAGGATTTTCGTAAATTTAGAGAAACTCATACGCGAAAGCACAGTAGCATCGCCACTAATGAAGACATTCTTCATAATCTTCTTTTATCTTCCGATCCTCTTCTAACGAGCCTACGACCGAGGATGCCCAATAGAGTTAAAAAATCTTCATTTAGAGAACTGGACGATTTGCTCATACATGACCAGAGTGAATTGGAGCTTATTGACATTTCAACAGATACAATAGTTGGAGCAGTTTCGGAATGTAGTGACATTGAAGAAGATGACGACAATAATGATCATGATGTCGTTATTGATGAAGACGAAGAAAATATAGTTTAAGTCTTATAGTAATATAATTGTTAGTAACTTTAAGGTAGTATTAGTTTATTTATTTTTTATTATAATCAATATTTACAATTTAGTTATTAGTAATTGTTTTATTTTTTATTTATAAATTATTATAGGTTTAAGTGTAATTTATTTAAAGATTTAAATATATTTTACAGTGTTATATTATATAAATAAAAAAATTATAAATACGTATTTTCTTATTCATCAACATCATAAAACATTTCTTTTCTTTTTGATTTGTTATTGTTAATGCGATGTCACAACTCATTACCGATATTTTTTTTTCAATATACATATAGAACTCACTAATGCACCTTTTCTTCATTTAACTTCTTATGTGTAATTCTTAGTAATTATAATAAATAATTAGATTAAGCAAGTACTGGTAGTCGTTACTTAATGACTCATTAACGCTTTTGTTATATTGCAACAAAAGCGTTAATAAGTCATTAAAGTACTCACAAATGCACCTGTTATTTAAGGAACTACTTAGTGATGACTAATTCTCAGTAATAAGTATACTTAATGTACCTCCATTCCATCAGTAATACAATAACAAAGATAGTTACTATAGGCAAAATATCTCGAAAGGGGCGCTCTGCGGGCACCATGTGTCCTTGAAGAAAACGTGGCATAAAATAGGTAAAAGACAGTAGTGAAAACCGCAAATCGAAACAAGGAGGGAATCATGAGATACAGACATTTTTGTGTTCGTTTCCATACAAAAATAACAGTTTTCATCGAATAGCTCCTAAAGTGCTGGTCAAATAAAAAAAGCATAGTAACATTTTTTGTTGTTCTTCAATAGAGGAATGCAACTGTATATTTTTTTTTTTAAATTAAATACTTTTTTAATTTTTCATTCTATGTCCGACCTCTTGTATGGGGACGATCCACTGTGCGTCGTCGGACGTGGAGGTTGTGCTGCTCTGCTCGCTCGCATTATAATGCCCCGATTTTCGCATAGACGATTTAGTATTCGCTTTTTATTTTAGTTCTATTATGTAGTCATAGCAGATAGTCATTTTGCAAGTAAGGTATTTTATTTTGCGCGCTTGGTCGCTTGCTATAAGGCTAATTCAGTGATTTTTATTGTGAAGTTTATTTTTATTTCGTGTAGGTACCTATCGTGTGTACCATTATGTAATAGATAGATTTAGATTTTTAACTCGTGATATCTTTTGAATGGAATGTGGATAATTTAAAAAGTAATTTAGAGGTATTGAAGCAGTCTTGAATATAAAGTATTTTTTTTAAAGTAATTTGAATATAAAAATAATATTTTGATAAGGATTAATACCACGATACAAATAAAGAGCCTTTTCTAGCGGCGACATTTCAATTCAATTTTCAACCGACTTCCAAAAAAAAGAGGTTCTCAATTCGACTGTATGTTTTTTCTTCAATAAATTAAAACTTATTGTGGCACAACTTTATAGTTGTGCATAGTGTGTAGTTAGACATACCTATGCTGTTGTGACACTTTCTGTAAATAATGATGTGTTCTCCAAAGTCGTAGTAGGTACATTATTTTCTTCTATCATCAATACTTTTTGCAGCGTATGCGATGTAATGAATATTTTAGGTATTTTTTTTACACTTTGGGTTATATTATTGGAATTTAAAAGCTAAGGATCCTAATTTTTTTGAAAATATAATATAGCCTGTCACCCGAGGATAGTGTAGCTTTCCAACAGTGAAAGCATTTTTCAAATCGGTTCAGTCGTTTCGGAGCCTATTCAATGCCAACAAACAAACAATTAAAATTGTTCGGACCGCGAACCAGCGAAGCTAATGCATACCTAGTAGGTAGGTACATTATAGTAACGATGGAATAGCAATACAATCTATAATCTTACAATTTATTTACTTTTGAGAGCATTTCAAATTGAATCTAAGGGTGCGATGGCGCATCCATCGGCGTCGAGTCGACGCTGAAGTACCTGGGACTTGTCCTTGACAGCCGGTGGAACTTCGTGGAACATTTCCGACGTTTGGCCCCCAAACTGGAGCGGACTGGGGCTGCCTTCAGGCGGCTCCTGTCCAACCTGGGGGGCCGAACGCCTCCTGCCGGAGGCTCTACGCGGGAGTCGTGCGGTCCATGGCCCTTTACGGGGCCCCGGTGTGGGCGCGTTCTTTGAGGCGGCGAGCCGCCCACTATCTGAACGCGCCCCAAAAAGTGGTAGCCGTAAGGCTGGCCCGGGCGTACCGCACGATCTCCCGCGAGGTGGCGAGCCTCCTTGCCGCCATGGGATCGAGGCGATAGTCCTCGCGCGCCTGCATGAATGGCGCGCGGAGGCGCTACGCCGGGGGGAAACTCCGTTGCAGCGACAAATGGTCGCTCAGCGGACAGACTTCCGGCGGGATCTCATGGCGACATGGAGAGAGCGACTGTCGCAACCCCGTGCAGGGCACGCCACGATAGTGGCGATAAGTCCCCTCTTTGAGGAGTGGCTTGAGAGACGCCACGGCGTCCTCACCTTCCGCCTGACGCAGGTCCTCACCGGACACGGAGTGTTCGGGAGGTTCCTGCACCGAATCGGGCGGGAGGAAACGCCCGGGTGCTTCCATTGTGAGGATCGACCGGAGGACACGGTGGAACACACGGTGGAGGTGTGCCCCGCGTGGGCGGAGCACCGCCGTGTCCTCGAAGCGGCGATCGGCGGCAGTGACCTCTCGCGTCCGGCCCTGGTGCAAGCCATGGTCCGGAGCGAGACGGAATGGGACGCCGTCACCTCCTTCTGCGAAGCAGTAATGCTAGAGAAGGAGGTGGCGGAACGTGAGAGGGAGAGAACCTCTCAACGTCCCGGCCGCCGCGGGAGACGCCCCGGGCGTCGGGGGCCACCACCACGTGGCTCCCGGCCACCGTAGGCGCGGGCGCGCTAGCTCGCCGTCCGTCCGTCTCATGACGACAGGCCGTGTCGACGGCGCGTTCGTGTTCCACGCGCGCCTCAAAGAAAGTCAGCAAAAGGAAGGGGTCCGTAAGGACCGATGCCTGCCGGGGTTGCGGGACAGTTCGAAAGAGATACCGTGGCCCCGGAACACAAAGGGCGATGAAGGAACATGGATGGGTTTTAGTCAGTAAAAGTCTGACACTCCCTCCTGCTCCGCCCAGAGCGGGAGGAGTCATTTGATGATTTCCCATCCGAAAAAAAAGGCACTTGTTTGTTTACAATTGTCTTAGTTGTGCAGATTAGGGCATACGAACCGGTTTTTCCCGGTTCTCAAAAACCCGGGAATTCCCGGTGTTATATAAATATAGGCAAAGAGGCCACATGGCCTCTTTGCTTCAACTTAATTCATTCTCTCATATATTTCTTTTTTATCGCCGCTTCGAGGACACGGCGGTGCTCCGCCCAGGAGCACCGCCGTGTCCTCGAAGCGGCGATCGGCGGCAGTGACCTCTCGCGTCCGGCCCTGGTGCAAGCCATGGTCCGGAGCGAGACGGAATGGGACGCCGTCACCTCCTTCTGCGAAGCAGTAATGCTAGAGAAGGAGGTGGCGGAACGTGAGAGGGAGAGAACCTCTCAACGTCCCGGCCGCCGCGGGAGACGCCCCGGGCGTCGGGGGCCACCGCCACGTGGCTCCCGGCCACCGTAGGCGCGGGCGCGCTAGCTCGCCGTCCGTCCGTCTCATGACGACAGGCCGTGTCGACGGCGCGTTCGTGTTCCACGCGCGCCTCAAAGAGAGTCAGCAAAAGGAAGGGGTCCGTAAGGACCGATGCCTGCCGGGGTTGCGGGACAGTTCGAAAGAGATACCGCGTCCCCGGAACATAAAGGGCGATGAAGGAACATGGATGGGTTTTAGTCAGTAAAAGTCTGACACTCCCTCCTGCTCCGAGCGGGAGGAGTTATTTCATGATTTCCCATCCGAAAAAGAAAAAAAAAAAAAAAAGGGTGCAATGGCGCGGCCGTGTGCGTTTCAAAGGCGCGACCACTGCGTTTTTTTCTTAAAGAAAACCTGCCAATATTATGCAAAAAATTGTAAAAAATTATTCCCAATTTGTTAAAGTTATGGTTAAAAAGTTATAAGGGTTTGAACGTGGCCACGCCATCAAAACGCGGAGAACCACGCGGCCATAGAAATCTTTAAAACTAAGCCTTGCAGAGACTTGAAATTTAGGGAAATAACAGATTGAATTTGTAAAAAAATTGTAAAAACAGAAAACAAATCCTAGGTTTATATTTTAGGAGCTGTAAGACTTAAAACCCCTTGGCCGCGCCATTGGAGCGGTAAAGTAAATTGTTATTTGATTATTGTGAATGTAGGGACCATGTGGGTCACATTTTTATTTTTTGTTTGTTTTTTCCCACAACTGTCTGGCAGTTTGAGTACTATATGCGACCTACCTAAATGTCCTTTCTTTGGTATTGTTCGTCGTTTCGTTGAGCTCCTTGAGTTACTAGTCGAGCTACACGATAACTGACAAATGCTTGCACTGACTGGACAGGTCCACTCAAATCTGTGTGGTTCTTTCTTTAAAAGACCATCTCAGACACTAGTAGGGAATCTAGGGGACACTAGGGGGGGTAATTAGTATTTGCATAGTCCTCATGTGAATTGAGTCTGGACTTCAAAAGAGACTGAGTTTGTTTCGGCTGTTTCTTCTCAGAGAAGTCAGGCACCAAACACCGGCGCCATCTACTTTGAAAAAAATGTCGTGTAAAAGTATTTGTAAAAACCTACTTGCAAAATAAACATCATTTATCATAAAGGGTGTAACACCTCTCTTAACGAAGCCGAAAGGCACTTGTTCTCCTCTCATTGCGATCATTTTTTTGTTCTACACCATACCTAAACCGGAACCTTCTAGTTAAGGAGATATTGGGGGTCAAAGTTCCAACTTTTTGACAAGTTTTTTTAAAAATACAAGTTTTTAATGTAAGATTTTTACTTTAACCACCTCCACGACCCCCGTACTATTCAATCCATCCTTCAGCCCAATGTTTTGAGTGTGTTACATTGAGTTCTACCACAAAACATGATTTTGCACCGCAAAAAAAAAGACGTTTCCCAGCAATAATTTTAGCGTAAAAATACTTAGTTTGATGTACAGAATGCTTGGTTGACGGCTTCGTGATGAGTAGGGAATGCAATCTCGACACGAGATCGCCAAGTCGAGATCTCGAGGGATTAGAAATTCGATCTCAGCGAGATCTCGGCATTTTCGAGATCTCGAATGATTTTCAAAAGGTATTGTTTTACTTAGATAAGTGAAACATGTCAAACATGATTGAAACTGCTTAGTTGTGATTATGATGCGAGTAAGATACAACATTATTATTGAAAAAAGCCTTTATTTTTATAATTATTTACCCATGTTATTGAACACACAAATTACAATTCAGACCCGTAAAGAAATCTCTTTTTAAGAAAGTAGGTTACGTATTTTAACAATAATAATGAAAGTGCGACAAACAAGAAATACATGGTTTTAGGAGTGATTTTGGAAATAGCTCTGCAAATTTTCAATAAATTAACCCATAAAAACACCTAATTTAAGCACACTGACTAATGATAATGACTAATGATTCTGTTGTGCACAAACTAAACTAATTTAGACTATAGCTATCATTTACTAAAAGACAGTGCGAGAAAAGGACAGATATAGCTATGAACTAAGTTAGAGATGTCAAGCTAGTTTATGCCTTGCGCGCTTCACCGTGTTTTAGTCGACATGTTTTTACGTGCACCCTTTTTTTTTTTTTTTTTTTTTTTTCGGATGGGAAATCATCAAATAACCCCTCCCGCTCTGGGCGGAGCAGGAGGGAGTGTCAGACTTTTACTGACTAAAACCCATCCATGTTCCTTCATCGCCCTTTGTGTTCCGGGGCCACGGTATCTCTTTCGAATAGTCCCGCAACCCCGGCAGGCATCGGTCCTTACGGACCCCTTCCTTTTTGCTGACTCTCTTTGAGGCGCGCGTGGAACACGAACGCGCCGTCGACACGGCCTGTCGTCAAGAGACGGTCGGACGGCGAGCTAGCCCATAGCTCACCGTCCACAGGCCCGCGCCTACGGTGGCCGGGGGCTACGTGGTGGTGGCCCCCGACGCCCGGGGCGTCTCCCGCGGCGGCCGGGACGTTGAGAGGTTCTCTCCCTCTCACGTTCCGCCACCTCCTTCTCTAGCATTACTGCTTCGCAGAAGGAGGTGACGGCGTCCCATTCCGTCTCGCTCCGGACCATGGCTTGCACCAGGGCCGGACGCGAGAGGTCGCCGCCGCCGATCGCCGCTTCGAGGACACGGCGGTGCTCCGCCCACGCGGGGCACACCTCCACCGTGTGTTCCACCGTGTCCTCCGGTCGATCCTCACAATGGAAGCACCCGGGCGTTTCCTCCCGCCCGATTCGGTGCAGGAACCTCCCGAACACTCCGTGTCCGGTGAGGACCTGCGTCAGGCGGAAGGTGAGGACGCCGTGGCGTCTCTCAAGCCACTCTTCAAAGAGGGGACTTATCGCCACTATCGTGGCGTGCCCTGCACGGGGTTGCGACAGTCGCTCTCTCCATGTCGCCATGAGATTTACGTGCACCCTTCATTTGTATGGAAATATTAGTTCGAATGAAATTTGACAGCTCTAAATTACGTCCGCCTCTTTCTCGTTTTATTAGAGATAAAAAGATAGCAATAGCCTAAATTAAGTTTAGTTTGGGCACAACAGAATCGACACCAATATCTGCACTAGGGCATCGAAAACTGGCCATTTCTCAGAACCGGTTTTCCGGTTTCGGGTTTTTGTTCCCAAACCGGGTACTTACCCGAGTTTTTCGGTTTTTTCATTAATATAAATGCTCTTGCTCTATTTATTAATGAAGAATTACAAAGGTTATAATATTGACCAGGCGCTCGACCAAATGGTTGAAATCTTCAGGAAGCTCTAGACGCGTTTTTGCAAAATGCGGCGTACGGGCAGGAAGTCCAAACTTTCGGAGTAGACTCTGGAGCTTATGACAGTACGACGTGAAGAACTACTCATCACTTCGACAGAACTACAAGCACTTAGCAAAAAAAAATGAAAATTGGTAAAGACGCGATCTTCGATGCTCCAGCACACGCTCAATAGAAAAAGCAATTGAACAAAACTGGGGGTCGAATGTGTCCGTCTAATTACTTGGGAGAAGCCACCTAACAAAGTTGACTAAATCTAGTGAGGAATGGGGATATCGTCGTTTCAAAGCGGGAGATTCTTTTGGAAGTGAAAAACTTATACTTATATTCACGAAAATGAGAATTACAGAGCCACCTTAACCCGCCATGTCACAGAAGACCTGCCGGGAGTCAGCCAAGATGAAATTGAGGCAGCTCTTAGAGAGCTTAAGAATCGAAAAGCCCCTGATGAGGATGGGATAACGACTGAGCTTCTGACAGCGGAAGAAAATCCTCTATTAAGGGAGCTTTTCAACTCAGTCCTGTTCTCTAGGAAAACTGCAGAAGCGTGGAGAAGGAGCCTGGTCGTTCTTTTATTTAAAAAGAGGAAAAAAACCATTTAAAGAACTACATATCCATTTCGCTCCTTAGCCAAGTGTTCAAGCTGGTTTCAAGAGACGTCACGAATCGTCTAGCGCTAATACTCGTCGACTTCCAGCCAACGGAGCAAGCCGAGTTTCGAACAGGATACAGCACCCTAGACCATATCCACACAGTGCGGCAGATTATACGAACAGTCCGAAGAGTATAATTGGCCTCTGTGTCTTGCACATTTGGACTATGAGAAGGCTATTGATTCTATCGAAACCTGGTCAGTCCTGGAGTCTCTGCAGCGGCGTCTCTGCCAAGTAGACTAACGAGACATCTAAGTGCTGAGAACTAGTAAATATAGCACATCCCATTGCGTCGGGGGCTGAGGCAAGGGTACGTAATTCCCCCGAAATTGGTCACCAACACACTGAAGGATGTATTAAAGACGAAACTAGGAAGGACGTGGCATTAACATCAACGGCGACTATATCTCACACTAGAGATTTGTAGATGATATCGTCATACTGGCTGTATCGCTGCACGACTTAAAGCGAATGCTGGATGGCCTAGTAGATTCTTCAATACGCATTGGTCTCAGTGTGAACTTAGACAAAACCCAGATTAAATTCTACGAACACGTCACCCCAGGACCTATTGTTGTGGTCCTCTCGAGGTTGTTCGAGAACATATTTACCTCGGGCAAACTGTACAGTTTGGTAAGAACACTTTCGAGAGGAAGGCTACCAGAAGAATTTAGCTGGGCTGGGCAGCATTTGGAAAACTTCTTCAGATCTTGTCGTTGCGTATTCTACAGAGCCAAAAGACTAAGGTCTTAACCGAGTGCGTTCGGCCCTGGCTGAAACGTGGACACTCACGGTACGGCTGGTCTATAAATTCAAGGTCGCTTAGCGTGCTATGGAGCGGACTATGCTTGAAGTCTTCATGAAGGATCGTATCGGGAACGAGGTGGTCAGATACTTTTGTTTAAAAAAATACAAATATAAAATTATAAGTATCTCAGAAGAATAAATACACAATAAATTTAAGACAAAAAAATATACAACGGGTACTTTCGAATAAGAATTTTACCAATTCCACAACCCAAGAAACCCTGTAACGTATTTTTGAGAATAAATTATAAATTAGATAACTCGGGGGGTGTAAAATTTTACTTATTTATATTTCTACATTTTAAACGACCTACGACTTGTTGCGTGTCTGATTTGCGAAGTTCACAGATTAATAATGAATTAATGATCGATTACGAAAAAGACCGAAAAACCCGAAAACCCGGGTTTTTAAACGACAAAACCGTTTTTTTTTACAAACTGAAAACCCGGGTATTATGTATTTACTAATTAATAAATTCTTTTCATAGTAGACTCAATATTTTAATCATTAATAAGTCGCAGTGACAACCAGATGACAATGACAATGTAAAAAATAAATATATGAGAGAATGAATGAAGTTAAAGCAAAGAGGCCACATATATACGTATAACACCTCCGTCCCAAATCGTCTAGTTGTTAAGTTCCGAAGGGTGTTCGGTATTACTGTTCCTCTCTTGGTATTAATGTACCCAGCATTTGATCGACATGTCTTTTGCAAATCTGACCAGAATCACTCTATTTCATAGTGCAATTGGCCTAATATCCTTGAAACGGTTCCGAATTCCCATTTTAGTTGGTCGTTTGTGTAGCTGCGTATTTGCACTCTGCCCAACAGTAAATGAGCGTACCCTTGCCTCATCAGTTGGCGGACGTGTTTCGTCCCTCGTCCTCGCCTTGAAATGAACACTTAGGGTGTTCCTTATCTCCCTGCCAAACATTAGCTCATATGGGCTTTTATTTGCATTGCTGCTCGGCGTCCTCCGTAGGCGTTCCTTAATACCAAGCAGTTTGTCTTGTAGAGAGACTGGCTCAGTCCTGATGCTATGTATTGCCTTTTTAATTGTTTGTACGTACTGAGGAATGATTCAAATTCATTTGAAACAAATTGTCGACCGTTGTCTAATACTAAAGTAAGCGGAAATCCAAATGTCACGAAAAGTTCTTTAAGTTGGCGGATACACCATGAGCTTGTGGTTGTTTTCGTTTCTACAATTTCCACCCATTTTGTAAAAGCATCCACTATTATAAATAAGGAATAACCCTTAATCGGCCCAGCAAAATCGATATGGATCTTTTGCCATGGCCGATGGTGAGTCCCAATGATGTAGTACTGCGCATGGAGGTTGATTTTGCTTTAATCGACATTCTCTACAACTTTTAACTATGTCTTTTATGTCTTGATCCAAATTTCTCCAGAATACGTATCCACGCGCCAGTAATTTCATTTTTACTATTCCAAGATGTCCTGCGTGTAGTTCTTCTAAAATCTGCTGTCTCAGGGTTGCCGGAATCATTACTCGTGTTCCTTTTATTATGCAACCGTCTTGTAAGGTCAATTCATTGTCATTGTAGCCGTATCTTCTTACTGAGGTACCATTTTTTAAAGCTTCCAATAAATGGTTGTATTAATCATCGCGTTGGGTATTTTCGGCAATTTTTATACGGTCGACGGCAATTGTGTTCATTTGATTTAATTGAAATGCGCAATGTACGTCAATTAGGTTATTTGCTACTGTATCTACCGGAAATCTTGATAGATAATCTGCATTGCTATGATCATCCGATGTTCTGTATTCAATAGTGTAGTCAAAACCAGATAGAAAATGTGCATAGTGAAAGACCCTCATTGTGCTCATCGCCGGTAAAGTTTTGTGTGGATTGAAAATCGTAGTTAACGGCTTATGGTCTGTAATAAGTATAAATTTTCTTCCGTAGCAGTAGTGGAAAAATTTCTTTAATCCCCAGAACAAGGACGTCGCTTCTTTGTCTATCTGACTGTATTTTTTTTTCACTACTCGTCAATGAACGTGATGCAAAAGCAATAGGCCGATCCTATCCGTCCGATAATCGATGCCATAGAACTGCTCCAGGTCCAAAAGGTGAAGCAACTGTAGCGAGAACCAAGGGTTTCTTTGGGTCAAAATGCATTAAAACTCATTCACTGAGGATTTCCAGTTTAATTATCTTGAAACTCTCATTACATTTGTGCGTCCATTCGTATTTAATGTCCTTTTTGACTAAGTTATTAAGAGGGCTGGATATTGAAGCTAAATTCGGTATAATCTTGATTGTAATAATTTGCCATTCCTAGAAATGTCCGCAGTTCGTTGATGTTGCTGGGACGTTTTGTATCCAGAATAGCGTTCACCTTATTTCTATTTTTGTGCAGTCCATTTTTATCAATGGTATGACCCAATTATTCGATTCTCTCTTGAAAAAAATGACAATAATCTTTATTGTTTGAGTTTCAAATTGTTTTCTTGTAATTTTTGTAATACCAAACGTAGTCTTGAAAGAAGTTGTTCTTCTGAATGTCCTTGAATAATTATGTCATCGAAACAGCACTTCACCCCAGTTACTCCTTGGAGCAAACGATCCATAAATTTTTGCCATAAATTCGAGGCAACCTTGACGCCAAACATAAGTGTGTCCTCTAGTGTCCTCTAATTTAGTACTCTAAGCTCCAACGCTTCTAAAAGCTCTGAGCGAGTTGTTGCACCAATTGAAACCGCGAAAGCGGATTTTGGCTCACATTAACAAGGGGGTACTCCGGCAAGGCGACAAGTGGCTGTCCAATCAAGAAATGGCCCGGTGTTAGAGCCTCCAAATCGTTCGGGTCCGAGGAAAGCGGGCACAATGGACGCGAATTTAGCACAGCTTCAATGCGGCAAAATACGGTAGCTAGTTCCTCAAAGGTGAGAACGGTGTCTCCCAACAATCTCCGCCAGTGTCCCTTTGCCGCTTTCACCGCGGCCTCAAAAATACCCCCCCCCCATGGGGGCAGGCTGGCGGGTCAAACAACCAAGTGACCCCTCGGCGGGCCAATCTGTTACCAATGTCAACCTGGCTCTCATTAAGGAAGGCGTATACCTCCTTCAAATAGTTACTTGTACCTTTGTAGTTCGCACCGCAATCAGACCTAATCAAAGAAGGTAACCCACGGCGAGACACAAATCTTTCCAAAGTCGCCACAAAGGCCTCTGTCGAGAGGGAGGTTACCAGCTCCAAATGTACTGCCTTGGTTGACAGGCAGACAAAAACACACAAATAAGCTTTGACAATCTTACTATTACGAAGGGTGGACGTCTTCACCGAAAAGGGACCAGCAAAGGGCCTCGCCTCATTGACACGATCAGTCGGCAAGTGTCCCATTAGGGGCTGCATCGTGGAGGCCTAAAGGTCATGGCACACTAGACAAGCACAGCACCGGCACCGCTCCGACCCAGCATTTAACTTGCCATTCAAATTAGAGCATTAAATCGTATATCATAAAATATATTTTACAATGTCTGTAGGAAAAAGCTTACGGCGGGCGGTCACCCCGCTTACCGCTACCATACAACTCGACTCGCGGGCGCCTCGGAGTCGGCGCGCGGCCCGCGCGCGGACTGCGGGTGGTCAGCGCGCCGCCGTCGCGCGGACAGCGTGCTTACGGCGCGCGGACCGCCTGCTTACGGCGCGCCAACTCCGAGTTGCCCGCGGTTGCCCGCGAAACAATGTCGTAAACAAATGAAGCAAGCTCATAGTCCAGGAGAGAGCGTTGCAAACAAAAAAGTCATGAAACTTTTTTCATAAATAGTTTACATCATACTGGGCTTAAAAAAATCGTCAGCTGCATGGTGGGGGCCGGGGATTATGCGTCAGCCGTTTGCATAAACTTGTAAAAGAAACACGTCAAATAAAGTTACAGTACGCCGAATGAAAAACAAAGTGATTGTTTAAATTATCAAAAGTACGAAAACAACAATCAGCTGCGTGGGTAGCGGTGGAAAGACCGTCAGCTGACGTAGTAAACGTTAAAAATATTGTAGCATTGCAGGCTACTACGCTGTCTCCTTTTAAACTGTAACGGCAAGCGTGTTAGTGGGGTAGGTGAATTAATCCACGAATCTACTTCATAAAAATAAAATTACTAGACATAATAGGAGGTAGGTAGGTCTAATAGTCACCTTTTTTTCACCACTTCCCTAACTTCCCAATCCTCCAGCCATCGCGGGTGCGTCAGCTGACGCTGGGTTCACTTATTATTGTCGTTCGAGATCGACGAACAAGATGGCAAACGATCAGCGTAAAAACACTACATAAACTGCAACGCTAGCTCCCGGACTATCCCGGCCAGTGCGCGGACTGCGAGCTTAAGGTCGTAGCACATTAGACAAGCACCGCACCAGCACTGCACCAGCACAGCTGTTGCCCGGTGTTGCCTCGAATTTAGGCTACGGCGCGCTGCCCACCCGCGGTCCGCGCGGCGTCCACCCGCGGTCCACGCGGCGTCCACCCGCGGTCCGCGCGGCGCCCACCCGCGGGCCGCGCGCCGTCCGCGAAGCGCAAGCTCGCAGTCCACGTACTAGTCGGCATAGTACGGGAGCTAGCATTTTAGGTAGTATTTTTACGCTGATCGTTTGCCCTCTTGTTCATCGATTTCGAATGACTGATAAGTGAACCCAGCGTAAGCTGACACACCTGCGGTGGGTGGAGGATTGGGCAGTTACGGAGATGGTGAAAAAAAAAAAGAAAAAAGAATTGGCACCATAGACCTACCTACCCCCTATTATGTCTAGTAATTATATTTTTATGTTAAGTGAATTCGTGGATCAATTCACTTACCCCACTAACACCCTTTCCGTTACAGTTTAAAAGGAGTCAGCGTAGTAGCAATGCTCCAATATTTTTAACTGTAACTGCGTCAGCTGACGCGTGACGGGCTGTCCACCGCTACTCAAGCAGCCGATTGTTGTTTTCGTACTTTTGATAATTTAAACAATCACTTTTTTTTTCATCAGGTGTACTGTAACTTTATTTTACGTGATTCTTTTACAAGTTTATACGAGCAGCTGACGCATAATCCTCCCTCCACCATTCAGCTGACGATTTTTTTTAGCTCAGTATGATGTAAACTATTTATGAATAGGTTTCATGACTTTTTTGTTTGCAACGCTGTCTCCCGGTCTATGAGCTTGCTGCATTTGTTTACGACATTGTTTCGCGGGCAACCGCGGGCAACTAGGAGTCGGCGCGCCGTAAGCAGGCGGCCCGCGCGACGTCGGCGCGCCGACCACCCGCGGTCCGCGCGCGGGCCACGCGCCGGCTCCGAGGCGCCCGCGAGTCGAGTCGTATGGTAGCGGTAAGCGGGGTGACCGCCCGCCGTAAGCTTTTTCCTACAGACATTGTAAAATATATTTTATGATATACGATTTAATGCTCTAATTTGAATGGCAAGTTAAATGCTGGGTCGGAGCGGTGCCGGTGCTGTGCTTGTCTAGTGTGCCATGACCTTTACGCCTCGCGGACGGCGCGCGGACCACGGGTGGACGCCGCGCGGACCGCGGGTGGATGCCGCGCGGACCGCGGGTGGACGCCGCGCCGTAGCCTAAATTCGAGGCAACGCCGGGCAACAGCTGTGCTGGTGCTGTGCTGGAGCGGTGCTTGTGTAATGTGCCACGACCTTTAGTCTTACGTGCAATTCCAAAAAGGCCGCGCAACGTGCCATGACATGCCCCGTGGCCTTACAAAAGTCGCAATCATGAGGACTCCGGGCGCCAGCAAAACGGGGGGCGGGGCGAACATCGACAGGCCCCCTAGCCCTAGTCCGTCCCTGGTCTCTTGGCCGAGAAGGTAGTGGGCGTGACCCCGTGGCGCCACGAGTGTTATCCAAAAAACGACACTCGTCTTCCAAAAACTTGAGGAGGTCGTCAAAGGGGGGAAGATGGGTGGCACTATCCCCACCATACTTCTGCTCAAAGCGGGACCTCAACTACGTGGGGAGCAACTGCAGCACTATGTGCACCAACAAGTAGGACCAGTGGTCCACCGGCAACTGCAATCGTCTCAAGGCGTTGGTCGCTGCAACCAACGGATTCAGCAAGTTAGTGCGCAACGCCGAAGTGCTGGCAATGGCCGGTAGCCCCAAAATCTGGGCGATGTGCACATCAGCCAGGCAGCGCTTGTTCTGATACCGTCGGGAGAGAAGCTCCAGAGCGGTAGCGTAGGCTGAGTCAGTCACCGGCAAGTGCTGCACCAAGGCTCTGGCCTCACCTTCCAAGACCGACAACAAATAGGCCAACTTTTGGGCGGGTCCGAGGTTCGAGCGGGCATCAACCAAACTTTCAAAAAGATTCAGGAAACCCAGCCAGTGGTCTAAACGACCGTCAAAATGTGGCAAATCTAGGGTGGGCAGTCTACTCAACAGTCCGGGGCCTGTAACAACCGAGGCCTCTGACTTGGCCTGGACAGGCTCCCGGCTCTTCAAAATTTCCCGGGCTCGCTGGCTGATAACATCCCCCAGGTTCAAAATCTGGTCGTAGTCACCAACAACCTTATCGCGGGCTGCCTGGTCCAGCTCCGCCAGGTCCACGTCGACGATGAACTCGTTAAAGCGCGTGAACAAAGCGTCAACAGCACTGAGTCTCACGTTCAACTGCTCGGACCGTGCAAGCCTGGCCTCTTTGAGATCCGAGCGCTCAGTGGTCGCTGCCGCCGAGGTGAACCATCTTAGTTGTGAGATCAATCCAGCAGCTGCCTCCCTTACGGCTTTCTTTGGGGCCATCGCGACAACCAAATCAGATGCCAACAAGTTAAATTTAAATAAACAAACAAGCAATGACTTGTTAGCCAACAAAATATTTTCAAACCAAATAAAACTTAAATTGAATTTATTTCAAGTCTAAATCCGACCCTGTACTTATTTCAAGTACTGGTCTGGCTTGCCAAAGATTGCCACTGACATATAAATAAGCAATTTGATGTAATTTATTGTGTTGGTTTCAACGCGCAACACAATAATAAACAAATCAAATAAACAACAACATTTAACTTATCACAATACACCTATGTATTTTCCAATAGGTACAATGAACATACAATCCACACAATGAACATACAATCATACAAGTACAAATAACAAAGGGGTAAATTAAAATAACATAGGTTAATTTGAGAGCACGGCTGACAGCAACAATCAATGTTCAAGACTTCCAATCGACCAGGCAAGCTGTTCTTATAATATTGAACCACGCTCTGCTACCAAAATGTTCGAAGCCAAACCAGGGCAACTATCTGGGTGACCGAACTGTCCGCGGTCCCGCGGAGCCCAAACTAACCTTAAACTTAAGTTGCCTACAAACAATGAGGAATCAACTTACCCAAGCCTGATGGTGCGCGACGGCAGCGTCGACCTGATCTCTGATCGCGGCGTTGTATGTGTGTCAGTGTTAATGATTGAGTAATGTTGTCAAGTTGTGTACGCGGCGGCCACAAGAGACGAAGATTTCACAGCGTGTTACCGTCCGGGATGTTGCACAAGTTCGTAATATTATTTATGGGCAGCTACAATTATCACCAAAGTTCACAGCCGGGTAAATCTAACCACAATTCGGAGTTATTGTTCAAATGCATCAAAATATCCCAGTATTTTACTCAAACGGGGTTCCAAGGTCCAATAAATCACGGATCGCAACCAAATTGTCGATAGCGAAAAAGATTAACTCGGATTATCCCAATTTCAAAAAAAAAAAATCAAGTGACGTGTCAAAATCCACTGACAATTCATATGTCAGAAAAAGGTGCGTTCGAAAACACGCACGGGACGAAACAGCTGAGAACTAGTAAATATAGCACATCCCATTGCGTCGGGGGCTGAGGCAAGGGTACGTAATTCCCCCGAAATTGGTCACCAACACACTGGAGGATGTAATAAAGACGCCGAACTGGGAAGGACGTGGCATTAACTTCAACGGCGACTATATCTCACACTGGAGATTTGTAGATGATATCGTCATGCTGGCTGTATCGCTGCACGACTTGAAGCAAATGCTGGATGGCCTAGTAGATTCTTCGATACGCATTGGTCTCAGTGTGAACTTAGACAAAATCCAGATTAAATTCTACGAACACGTCACCCCAGGACCTATTGTTGTGGTCCTCTCGAGGTTGTTCGAGAACATATTTACCTCGGGCAAACTGTACAGTTTGGTAAGAACACTTTTGAGAGGAAGGCAACCAGAAAAATTTAGCTGGGCTGGGCAGCATTTGGAAAACTTCTTCAGATCTTGTCGTTGCGTATTCTACAGACCCAAAAGACTAAGGTCTTAACCGAGTGCGTTCGGCCTGGGCCGAAACGTGGACACTCACGGTACGGCTGGTCTATAAATTCAAGGTCGCTTAGCGTGCTATGGAGCGGACTATGCTTGAAGTCTTCATGAAGGATCGTATCGGGAACGAGGTGATCAGATACTTTTGTTATAAAAAAATACAAATATAAAATTATAAGTATCTCAGAAGAATAAATACACAATAAATTTAAGACAAAAAAATATACAACGGGTACTTTCGAATAAGAATTTTACCAATTCCACAACCCAAGAAACCCTGTAACGTATTTTTGAGAATAAATTATAAATTAGATAAACAACTCGGGGGATATAAAATTTTACTTATTCATATTTCTACATTTTAAACGACCTACGACGTGTTGTGTGTCTGATTTGCGATGTTCACAGATCAATAATGATCGATTACGAAAAAGACCGAAAAACCCGAAAACCCGGGTTTTTTAACGACAAAACCGGTTTTTTTTACAAACTGAAAACCCGGGTATTATGTATTTACTAATTAAGAAATTCTTTTCATAGTAGACTCAATATTTTAATCATTAATAAGTCGCAGTGACAACCAGATGACAATGACAATGTAAAAAGAAATATGAGAGAATGAATGAAGTTGAAGCAAGGTGGCCTCTTTGCCTATATTTATATAACACCGGGAATTCCCGGGTTTTTGAGAACCGGGAAAAACCGGTTCGTATGCCCTACTGCACAACTAAGACAATTGTAAACAAACAAGTACCTTTTTTTTTTTGGATGGGAAATCATCAAATGACTCCTCCCGCTCTGGGCGGAGCAGGAGGGAGTGTCAGACTTTTACTGACTAAAACCCATCCATGTTCCTTTATCGCCCTTTGTGTTCCGGGGCCACGGTATCTCTTTTGAACAGTCCCGCAACCCCGGCAGGCATTGGTCCTTGCGGACCCCTTCCTTTTTGCTGACTCTCTTTGAGGCGCGCGTGGAACACGAACGCGCCGTCTACACGGCCTGTCGTCATGAGACGGACGGACGGCGAGCTAGCCCATAAACTACCGTCCACAGGCCCGCGCCTACGGTGGCCGGGGGCCACATGGTGGCCCCCGACGCCCGAGGTGTTTCCCGTGGCGGCCGGGACGCTGTGAGGTTCTCTCCCTCTCCCGTTCCACCACCTCCTTCTCTAGCATTACTGCTTCGTAGAAGGAGGTGACGGCGTCCCATTCCGTCTCGCTCCGGACCATGGCTTGAACGAGGGCCGGACGCGAGAGGTCGCCGCCGCCAATCGCCGCTTCGAGGACACGGCGGTGCTGTGCCCACGCGGGGCACACCTCAACCGTGTGCTCCACCGTGTCCTCCGGTCGATTCTCGCAGTGGAAACACCCGGGCGTTTCCTCCCGCCCGATTCGGAGCAGGAACCTTCCGAAACAACCGTGTCCGGTGAGGACCTACGTCAGGCGGAAGGTGAGGACGCCGTGGCGTCTCTCAAGCCATTCCTCAAAGAGGGGACTTATCGCCACTATTGTGGCGTGCCCTGCACGGGGTTGCGACAGTCGCTCTCTCCATGTCGCCATGAGATCCCGCTAGAAGTCTGTCCGCTGAGCGACAATTTGCCGCGGCAGTGAAGTTTCCCCCCGGCGTAGCGCCTCCGCGCGCCATTCATGCAGGCGAGCAAGGACTATCGCCTCCAGATCCCATGGCGGCAATCCGGCAAAGAGGCTCGCCGCCTTGCGGGAGATCGTGTGGTACCTACGGGCCAGCCTTACAGCTAAACAAACAAGTGCCTGCACTCTCTCGAATGTCTACCGCTCACTTACTCTGGTCAAAACAAAAGGGTAAATTATATAAATTTATCCTTTTCTATTTCGCTCGCCCAACATCATGAATACTCGGGAATAGGCGGGATACTTTGCGTATGCGATCCGACACTCTCTCCTTCGCCAGTCAGCGAGTTGAGCGAGTCGCTCGCGCGCCGAGTACACGCGTGATGTGTCGCTGACTACTGCCGCTCGATCTCGTCAATCTCGGCCAAGATCTCGTCATTTTATGCTTCAAGATTGATCTCGAAAAATGAGGCGAGATCTCGCGAGATCGAGATTGCATTCCCTAATGATGAGGTCTTTTACACCCTGTATATCCAAGCACAAATTAAATATCGAAGCTAAATAGGGTGCTACAGTCTCAATAATTGAGGTACAAGCTTTTGTTTAATAAATATTTTTTTTATTTGACCAAGACGCCCTAATCATTAACCATTTAGTGGGACCTCGCGCGAGGCCCCATTAACTGGTTAGCTTCTTTTCCGTTCCTAATGTGAATCATTCGAAGCCCTGTTAATTTGATTTATGTTCAAAGCAATCTAACTGGAAAATTGTATTTACCGTTTTTTTTTTCATTCCAGGGCCGACTGTTGCGGAGGAACCAAAACTACACTTACGAAGAACAAAATTAGAGGACTCCATACCAGCCGACCAAAAGACAAACCAAATATCGGACTCAAAAATTATCCGAACCACTCAAAAGCGTACGTCCAAGTATATAACTAAATTAAAAAAGCCTCACGAATGTGAAAGTAGCTATAAGTTTATTATCAAGAACAATTTAACAAAACATATTCGTACACACACTGGTGTAAAACCTTACAAGTGTGATATATGTCAGCGTAGTTTCAGTCAAAAGAATCATTTAACTAATCATATTCGTACACACACTGGTGAAACACCTTACAAGTGTGAAATATGTCAGAGTAGTTTCAGGCACGAGAATACTTTAACATACCATATTCGTACACACACTGGTGTAAAACCTTACAAGTGTGATATATGTCAGTGTAGTTTCAGTCAAAAGACTCATTTAACACGTCATATTCGTACACACACTGGTGAAACATCTTATAAGTGTGATATATGTCAGAGTAGTTTCAGTCGCAAGAGTACTTTAACACAACATATTCGTACACACACTGGTGTAAAACCTTACAAGTGTGATATATGTCAGAGTAGTTTCAATCAAAAGACTCATTTAACAAGACATTTTCGTACACACACTGGTGAAACACCTTACAAATGTGATATATGTCAGAGTAGTTTCAAGCACAAGAAGTCTTTGACTATCCATATTCGTACACACACTGGTGTAAAACTTTACAAGTGTGATATATGTCAGCGTAGTTTCAGTCACAAGAGTACTTTAACAAAACATATTCGTAGACACACTGGTGTAAAACCTTACAAGTGTGATATATGTCAGCGTAGTTTCAATCAAAAGACTCATTTAACAAGACATTTTCGTACACACACTGGTGAAACACCTTACAAATGTGATATATGTCAGAGTAGTTTCAGGCACAAGAAGTCTTTGACTATCCATATTCGTACACACACTGGTGTAAAACCTTACAAGTGTGATATATGTCAGCGTAGTTTCAGGGATAAAAAATATTTAACTGTCCATATTCGTACACACACTGGTGTAAAACCTTACAAGTGTGATATATGTCAAAATAGTTTCAGGCACAAGACATCTTTAACAAACCATATTCGTACACACACTGGTGTAAAACCTTAGCAGCCTAACAAATAAAAATGTGTTATACCGCATTTATACCATTCTTATACTAAATATAGCTATAACAGTTATAACTTAAGAATAAGTCGAGAATATTTTTTTACAAATAAACCAGATTATAACAACGCTTCCGATATGTCAAAAGGCACGATGTGGCAACAGCGCGACCGAAGAGAAACTAGCAGATAAAAAGCAGTTTGTCTATAAAAACTGTATGGATCCTTTGTCAACTTGACGATTCTCGACCTTTTTTTTTTGTTCTATTCTTTGCGCGCGAACTGAGTCAATACAGTTGTAATTAAATTTGTTTATTTTTGTGGATAGAGAAATATAATTTAAAAACTGAATATTAAAATTAGACATTAGATATTACTATGACATAATTAGTTTAGATTCATATTATGTCGATAAGAAAATCGTGGTTGTCCTTCAATTCCCTATCACTCTTCCCAGTACCTTTAAAATATTTAAACTTTGTCCTGTTCCTAATAAAAACTTTGACGTTATCCTGCCTTCCTATCCATATGTAGCGATCAATTTAAAGGAATATTTGTACATGGAGGCTGAATGCCCGAAGGTAGATAACTGGCATATCTGCGAGCAAAAAACAAGTCACCAAATTCGCTCCGGTCAGGATTGCATAGAAAAACTGATACATTCCCAGGAGATAGATGAAACGTGTCAAATCACGCCTAGCTCTCTGGCCAAGGAAGCCCTGCTGGAGCTAGATAGCAAGCACTACATAGTTTCGTTCCCGAAGCCCACCAAAGTTCAACTTTACTGCGGCCCTGAAAAACATCAAATTGTGGAAGGAAGTTTTCTGGCTACAATTCCGGAGTCTTGCAAAATGAAAACTCAGAAATTTACATTTTGCAAAATGAAAACTCAGAAATTCACATTGGCCAACATCGATGACATAGTCAACGGAATTTCAATTGAAATCTCAGCGCTCCCACGGATGACTAATGATTTTCGGAAGATTCAACCATATTACCACCTGAATTCAATGGATCTCGGTACATTGCACAAAATACAGAAACAAATTACGATGGAAACGTCTGTCGAAATCGATACTCGAGTCTCTACCACACAACAATACCATTGTATGCGATTGTACTTGCATTGTTAAGTGCAGGTGCACTTTTTACCATCTACTTTATTCGTCATCATCGAGCAAAACTAATTAAAATTGAATCGAATTAAGAAGCCATCTAGTTGTCGCAGCGGGACAAGAAAGCCGCAACTTTTGCCGTAGAAATTGGCAAATAGTTGCTCATCTAAGGGGGGAGGTGTATAGTATTATGCTATACTTACGCTTCATATTCATCATTCATAATACTATTTATCATGCTTTTTATTTGTTTATATATCTACACTCAGCAAATCGATTTAAATACGATTCTTTAACTTGGAAATAGCTGAAATAAAATATTATTATAATTTTTATGTTGTGATATTTACGCCAAGCGTCAAATTGTCAAACTGTCAGTTAGTTTTTTAATTCTCTTTCTGCTCAGTCTATGGTCTAGCTCTATGATTTCTCTTTTTGGTTTGTATAATTTAAATTATTTTTATCAAAATGTGTTTAGCCATTATATTTTGTAGATTATTACGATTGTGTACTAAATAACTTAATATTAAATTTTATTATAAAATTCTTTACGCACTCATGTATAATATGTCCTGGCCGACTACACTTGTCAGTTGAGATGATGGCCACACTAAGAAAACTAAGATTTGAAAGAGGAAGACTACTTTGGGAGAAACGAGCTGACGGACGGCTGAAAAGTGTACTCTGGAATCTGATTTGAGGAGTATCAGAGAGCAGCTTGGTTTTGGCGGTGAGATTCTTAAACTGCCCAGGGGATCCAACGAAAGTTTCTCCTGGGACTTCTACTCCCGATGTTCGGAGGCTAACTACGTGCCTGTCCGTCTACTGGTCTCGCAGGGCTGTCCTACGTCTGGCCCTGAGTTCTGCACTGTCTTGCTGCTGAGCTGTCCTGGTGAACTCTTGAGATCTGCGCTGCCGCCGTTTCTACTGCTTCAGAGCTCACTTCAAGGTTACTCCGGTATCGACCTGCTACCCTGACGCCTGTTCCCGTTCTTACAGTGTGGTAAACTCATTATTGTCCATCTAAGTGCATAAACTTTAAAACTGAGTGCGTGCTAGGTAGTTTTTTATAACTAGCTGTATTTTTTATCTTTCCCCACTATTAAAATTTAATTGAACAAGTCTGCTTATCCTTTTATTTTAAATAGGAGCAAGTAGATCTGTTACAAATTGGCGCCCCCCGTAAAATCAACTCGAACCCACTCATTTATTTTCAAAATTCTAAAAAAACTAGCACTTGTATTTCTTTTTGGACTTCTTATTTGGCCTAGTCTTATGAATACTAACTAACTTATTTTTCTTCTTCAGCTCTCCTCTTAAAGACTCTTCTTCACCCCTACACACATACCGTTATCGAAAGATAATTGGCACCCTTTCGGCCTCTTGGGAGTGTTAATACAAATACTTCACTATCCTCCTAAACACTTATTACATATATTTATACATATTTCATCTGGGAATCATACCGAAGTAAGTTTAGCATCGTGGACTCTCAAAATATTTTTCAACTTGTTATTTGTCATTGGTTGCTAGGTAACAGGCCATGAAGTATTATGGGCATGGAGTACTAGTCTATTTTCTCGGTGGCAAAACTAGGTACTAAAGTTTATCAAACTTTGCGGTGGCAATCATATGTACTAAACTTTATGCTTTAGTTCCGAATTTTACCACCAACACAAATAAGCTTTTCTTGGGTTACGATTTTTATCTTTCATTTAGCGTATTATTATTAAATCGGACCCTCTTGAGTTCTAACTCTTAAGAGTGTGAGTCTTGAACACTCTCTAGTCCACGCTCTCTAACATTTGAGCTTTCTTTAACCCTCTTGAGTAATTGATTTCATCAATTTTTATTTATCTTCTTTCAACATTAATTTCTTAATCATGGATAGAATTATTTTCTTTGAACTTT
This sequence comes from Xestia xanthographa, assembly GCA_905147715.2. NCBI lineage: Eukaryota > Metazoa > Arthropoda > Insecta > Lepidoptera > Noctuidae > Xestia > Xestia xanthographa. The sequence continues at coordinate 18,652,152 of LR990654.1, read as the reverse complement.
TAAACAAAGCTGAGCTTGAATATGAAATCAAAATAAGATTAGAAGAACCAAATGATACAGTAATACAGCTTAAAAAACAAATTCTTCAACTCGCACCTCGTTCTCCTTCTAAAGATATTTTAGACTCGATATTAGAAGTTAAAACTGATTTAGACGAACTTACCACTACTCTAAATTATATCGAATCAAAAATACAATCGTTAGAACAGGGTAACCAAAGACTAAACAAAAAAATTAAAACCTTTATTAATCATCTTTATTTTCGACTTGAGAGGATTGATATTGATTCAGATCCCTCAGAGGTGAATCGTTTATCTCAAACTAAAGAAAGATTTCTCACCTTAGAATCAAAATTTAATTCTTTAACAACTGTTTCCAACGACATCAACTCTCAACCTATAGAAATCAACCGTCCTTCTTCGACTCATAACAGCCCCAATGACACAATGTTTCATACTATGCTTCCCGACATTCAGTCAAACTCTATTCCTAATAATTCCCTTAACGAATTAAAACGAATAAAATATGACGGAAACTCGTGTCCGCGTTCCTTTATACAGAAAATTCAGGAATTTAGTATTTCTAGGAATATTTCTCGAGACAAATTATTAGATCATGCGTTTGAATTATTAACTGATAATGCTTTACATTGGTATCGTTTCAAACGTGATTCTTTGTCATCATGGAGCGAACTTTGCGAAGCTTTGATTACAGACTTTGGCGGTTTTGATTATGACTATAAATTATTAGAAGCCATCAATAGTCGAACTCAAGGCAAAGATGAACCTATTGTTATTTTTGTTTCCATACTAACTGGCATGTTTTCCAGACTTTCAGAAAAACTAACGGAAACTAAAAAACTCCAAATTATTATTCGTAACATTCGACCTTGCTATTCACCTTACATCGCGAATAATAACATTAATTCTATTGATGCGCTTATTTCATGTTGTCGAAAATATGAAGAGTTCTTGGATAAAGAGAAACATTTCAACGAACCTCAAACTACAAATAATCCTATAACTGTTGAATTTAACTATAAATCTACTAACTTAACGTCAAAGCCCTCAACTTCTGACGCGTTCCCTCCTAGAACAAATTTTAATCGTTTTAACAATAAATTTACAAGTTAATACAATTAATAAAGTTAATTATAATGCTTTTTGTGTACGCTGCCGCACTAATGGTCATACACTAACTAATTGCTCTCAACCTCGTTCATTAATTATTTGTTTTAGGTGTGGTTTAAAAGATGTTAAATTTACCGACTGTCCTAACTGTAATAAAACTAACAACTCAAAAAACTAAACAACGACTTGGGTAATAAAAACTTTAATCAATCAGACTGGCATGATTGGTTACAAACTATAAAAAATTTCTTTCATTGTTACAAAATAACTTCACTATACGATAGTGAAAAAGATTTTAATCGTCCTTTTATTGATATTTCTATCAATGACAAAATGTTTTCCGGCTTACTAGATAGCGGTAGTTCTATTACAATACTTGGTAATAACTCTCACCTAGAAATTTTAAAATTAGGCTTCACGTTATCCAAGTCTTTTTCAATGGCGATTACTACTGCCAGTAATCATAAAAGTAAATCCCTTGGCTCAATTGATATTCCGATTAGATACAATAATCAAACTCATCTAATCCAAGCCTTCGTATTTCCTAATTTATCTCCTTCAATTATTTTAGGAGTCGACTTTTGGAAAAAGTTTAATCTTATTCCACACATACTTTCTTCGGCTTTTAAAGCAAATACTAAATGTTCAGTGGTCACTAAAACTACTAAACAAATACTTCCTTACAATCATCTCTCGTTAGAGCAAAAGACTATCGCTGATGATATGATTAAACGATTTAAAGCTATATCCTTCGAAAGTAGAGGAGTACTGGGTCGCACTCATCTTATTAGTCACCATATTGATACAGGTGACACTCCTCCAATTAAACAACGATGTTATCGTCTTTCCCCTGTAAAACAAAAAGCTCTCATTATAGAAGTCGATAAAATGTTAGAATGGGGCGTTATTGAAAAATGCGAAAGCCCTTGGCTTTCTCCGGTTATCATTACACCTAAAAAGAATGGTGAATGGCGATTCTGTGTTGATAGTCGTAAACTAAATTCAGTTACTCGTAGAGACGCGTACAGCCTACCGTTTGTTAATGAAATTTTAGATAACCTTAAAAACGCTAAATTTCTTTCAAGCATCGATATTGCTAAAGCGTTTTGGGAAATCCCTTTAAAAGAAGAAGCGGATAAAGATAAAACAGCTTTTTATGTCCCTGGTCGTGGCATGTATCGCTTTGTTATCATGCCTTTTGGTTTAACTAATGCTCCAGCTACTCAGCAAAGACTTATGGACATGCTTTTTACTCCTGATTTTGATAATAAGGTCTTTTGTTACCTTGATGATATAATAATCATCTCTGAATCATTTGAAGAGCATATCTCTTATCTAGTTAAAGTTCTTGAGAAATTAACGTTTGCTAGATTAACAATTAACTTCGATAAAAGTCAATTCTTTAAAAATGAACTTAAATACTTAGGGTACATAGTAGATGAAAATGGTTTAAGGTCTGATCCGACTAAAATTAAAGCAATACTCGAATTCCCTACTCCCACTTCTCGTAAAGAAGTAAGAAAATTTATTGGAACTTGTAGTTGGTTTCGACGTTTTATTCCCAACTTCAGCACAATTGCAACTCCACTTAATAAATTAACTTCTTCCGGTAAAAACGCCCCTAAATTCATTTGGGATAAAGATGCTACTCTGGCTTTTAATAAACTAAAAGAAGCTCTTGTTACTACTCCTATACTTGCTTGTCCTGACTACGATCTCCCTTTCTCTGTACATTGTGATGCTTCTAACTTTGCCATTGGAGGTATGTTAACACAAGTAAAAGACGACAAAGAAGTAGTTATAGCTTATATGAGCAAATCTCTTAATAAAAATGAACGAAATTACTCAACTACAGAAAGAGAAACTCTTGCGGTCATTTCAGCTTTAGAACATTGGCGTTGTTATATCGATAATGGTAAACAATTCACTGTTTATACAGACCACGCAGCACTTAAATGGTTTCTTAAATTATCCAATCCATCTGGTAGACTCGCGCGGTGGGCTCTTAGGTTGTCATCTTTTAATTTTATTCTAAAAAACACAAAAGAGGTAAAGACAATTTAGTCCCTGATTTACTCTCTCGTAATAGGGAATATGCATGTAATTTAAATTTGGTTTTAATATTTTTATTCCGAATCTTTATTGGCAGGACATATAATCTAAACCGTTATTTTAGTAATTAATGTCTTTATAATTATTTAAAATTAAAAATAAAAGTGCAAAATTTGCGAGCGAAATTCAAATTTTTAAAACGCATCACCATTGGTTGAAACGAAACGTGACGTCAAACGCTCTATAAACAAGTTCGTACTGCTTACATTTGTATGGCATTGCAGCTCTTTGATTCTAAAACTTAGTAATAACGTGAGTGTTGTGAATTAATTTATTGTATAAGTGAAATTTTAGCATCCTATTGAGATTAGAAATCATTACGACAATGACTGCAAGTGGTTTTGTAAAAGTACAATCGGATAATCTGCCGAGAATAGATGCATTCATGCAGTCGGCTTTTATTCAATGAAATCCTACGTCCGCTGAAGTAAAAGTATTAAAAGCTGCAAGGTAATTATTTTATACCACAGTATGTTAGCTATTCTAATTATGTTATTATGATAAGCAGTAAACATAACCTATAATTTTTGATTTTTGTAAAACAAACAAATGTTAAACGAAACTGCCTACCTAGACACTGTATGTTATTGCTAAAACTAATCACATGTGATGTTAATAGCGGTCTGTCTAGTTTATTACGATATTTTCTATGTTATTTGGCAGAAAATTATATGTATAAGTTATAATTGATACTTTTTGTTCAAGATCTGAATGTGAATCCTATGGAAATTCAGCATTAGGATATGTACAAGTAAAAAAAGAAGAGATGGGATTTGTGTGGTTAGAGCTCGAATAGCACCTGAGAATAACGTGGGACAGAAATGTTATGCTGTAACAGCTGTTTGCTATGAAACTGAAGGAAATATCCTATCTGTTAACTGTGAAGATTGTTCAGCACACAGAGGTAGGTGGATCATCTCTTCTCATTATGTGGCCGTACCATCATTCCTGCATTCCTTTTATCTGTTTAAATAATATAATCTAAATTTAGTACAATGAAAATATCAAATGATAGCAGCTGTGATTTACATACATACTTAGCACTAATTAGTCAATGCTATTTATATATAAAATAATTATAATTGTTTTCTATTTAAGGAGGGTGTAAGCATGCTATTGCCGTTTTGGGGTTACTGCACAGGATAAGTGAAGACCCATCAACTACTTGCGTTGACTGCTATTGGAAGAAATCCAAACTGTCTTCAGTTGGTACAAGCCATAAACTTATAAAGGCTTAAATTTATAAATTGAAATAAGCTTTGAGTTCTAAAGTGTATTTGAAATAAAACAAAATTTAATTTGAATTTACTTTTTTATTAAATAAAACATCCTGCATTATATTAATTAATTTATAGTATTAAACCACAAACTATTATTATTACTTTATCTATCATTGGATTTAATGTGGTCTACACAAGCATGAGGTAGCATCATGTCATACTCCCTTAACCTATTACACGTTCCACATGTATCCTCAACGCCACAATCTGTTTTGATAGCTTACTACATGTTTAGTGCTCGGGGACAACTTTGAAACTGAAGGTGGTTGTATAAGTGTACATCTTTAAGCTTCAAGTAAACATGACAAATCTTTGAATCTTCTGTCTGCCATCACTGCTTGGTTAGATATTAAATACTCCAAATATCCAGTCTTGAACTATCATAACATCTGTAGCCCTTCCAGACATTGACATACGATCTTGGCTGTCGGCAAACAATTTTTTTGGCAACTGATTTTATTGGTGATGTTGCAGTATTTGCTAATGCACAGCTTTATCAATAAGTAGTTTATTTTCATTCTCCAATGAATTCATTTCTTCAATATGGGAAGAACTGAACCATTTTCTCATGATAGCACCCATTCTTATAACAGGAGGTTTGGCAATGGAATATGTGAGGCAGAACTGGCAGAACTCCTTTATTTAATAGTAGTATCACATTTACACCTTATTTCATCATGTTGTATGTATTATACATAATTTTGTGTATCCTCATTTAGGTCTCTGTAATTAAAGATAGATAGATACTTTAAATTGTAAATTAAACAAAACATGTATGTAGGTATAACTTCAAGGGATGAAAGTGTCTGAAGGGATCTCTCGGTTCTGCTATGGTATAATTTAGGAACCGAGCTGAATAGTTGTTTTTTTTTTGTTTACTTACATAGAAAACAATAGACGAAATCACACAACTTTGTAAACTGGATTTAAATACAGTTATATAATGCTTGTGTGATTGACTTTCAATACAAAACTTACTTCTGACCTAACTGAAATCATATTATCGAAATACCTACATCATATACTTACATCAAAGTAATCTTCACAAGTTCACAACAATCACTCAGGGGCGCATGTTACTTTCATGCGCCCAACAGGATTTTGGAAGTGTCCTCCATAGAAACGGGCTCCGCAGTAGCGGGTCCAGGTATTGCCTCCGCCGTCAGGGGGCAAAGCCCTGAGACCGCTTGCCGCGCCACCACAAATTGTTGCTGATATAAATTCTTCTCTTCGCATAACCTTGACCGTTTCTTACGTATTTTTGCACCTACCGGGACTCGAAAAAACACTAATTATCAGGTGTACTTTTGATATTGTCTTTATTTCAGGCACAACGCAATACATAGAAGGTTACTTTTGAGCTTTTTTCATGGTGAAATTAAGTTAACAACGAGAACACCTGTTAGTAAACAATGGACTGGGCAGTGGGCTGTCATGTCACAGCGCGACTGACGTCATCAACAGAGCGCGCGAAAATGGCGGCGTTTAAACAGTTCAAAATTATTCTTCATTTTAATTATTTTTTTTTACCTATTTAACTTCATTTTTAATCAGTATTTATATTTTTTAATATGTTAAAACGTTGTAAACTATGAATTAAAAATATAAAATAAATACATGCATATACCCTATTCTAATTCATATCCACTTTGTGTTAATCCTGTCACACTTGATCCCCAACCTATATCTCCAGCATTAGAACACTATAACAAACTACTTTTAGAATGTCGTAGCAATCCTGATCAATATCCCAATTATACTATTCGTGAAAATAAATTATTTCGCTATACTCAATCTCCTCACGCGTTAACTGAAGATTTCGCGTGGAAAGAAGTTCCTCATCCTAGTCTCCGGGAAACCCTTGTTAAAGATAATCATGGGTCTCCAGATCAACCTCATCTAGGAATCTTTAAAACTTATAAAAAATTATCACTTCTATATTACTGGCCAGCTATGTTTAAGGATATCGCTAAAATAATTTCTATCTGTGATAATTTCGCTAGATGGCGCCACTAGGTGAACATCTAAGTTTGATAAGCTCCGTGTCAATATTTCTCTAAAAATATAAATACTGTGTAATTTCACCTAATTTAGTAATTAACGAGAAGGTACTAGGACAAATATCAAGTGAAAGTGTTATTCAAGCTTTTTGTGACGGGAATCTGTGAACCCATCGAATTTAAAATCGTAGGACCAAGTGCAGTTGAACTACGAATATAACGTGTAAAAGTGCTAAAACACTAAAGTATCGTTTGATTAAAACTAAATTATAACGATTAGCCGCAAGAAAATCGTAAGACACAGTGTCAAAAAGTGATAAACAAAATCGTCAGCAGTGAAAAAATGTTCGGAATGTGTGACAGATGAGTCAATCTTGTAACGTTTTTTAATATTTGAAATCTAAAATCCGATCAATACGCTCCCCAATTTCATCACATAAGTCAACGTTCAAGTGGCGCAGAGGTTACGGCATACAGTTACGGCAGGTCGGAATCTATGCGTCGCGAGTTCGAACCTGGCGCTTTGAAAAAATTTTTGTAACTTGTCCAATTCCTAAAAACAAATTACTTACGATAATGGACAACGTATGCGCGGGTTGTAAGAATATAATCCAAATCAAAAATTACCTACAATGTTGTATTTGTAAACTACGGTACGACTTGTTGTGTTCTAACGTTCCCGAAACGCAATTCAAGACAATGGGTATAGCTAAAAAAGCGACTTGGAAATGTCCTAGCTGTCAAAGCAAACAGCCGAAAACAAATAACACGGACACACCAGTCCGATCAGCTGCAAGAGGCGATTGCTCCAACAACGATACAGATAAGCAACTTCACAACTCACCTACTGAATCCAACGTAACTGTTCGCAATAAACAGATAAGGCAGAGTAGCCCCCCTGAGAGTCCAATTAACGACGACACCATTTTAGAAATCTCAAAAGGTTCCCTCAGGCAAATTATAAAGCAAGAGATTGCCAGCGCGCTTAAAGATGTTGTAGCTGACCAATTTAAGCAAATCAGCGAGCTAATAGCAGACTTTCGGGTTTCCCTTGACTTTTTTAACGAAAAGTATGAAGAAATGAAATTGTCACTGGAAGAAAAATCTTTCAGAATTCAAGTACTTGAGAAAGATAACATACAGCTACAAACGTCAATCCACGATATAAATCGACGCCTAAACCTTATGGAACAGAACTCCAGAGCCACCAACCTCGAAATTCAGAATGTGCCCGAAAACCGCTCAGAAAACTTGCTTACCACGGTGTTACAACTAAGCAAAATTACTAATAGTCAAATCTCTGAAGCCGACATAGCTCATTTTACCAGGATCGCAAAAAAGGATACCCAGACGGCCCGGCCTAGATCTATTCTTGTTAAATTCAACACCCCACGTCTGCGAGATACATTCCTCGCTGCTACTATCACGTACAACAAGAACAATACCAATAACAAGCTGAATACGAGTCACCTTGGTATCGCCACTGAGAATCCAGTTCCAATTTACGTGGTGGAACACTTGTCAGCAGATAACAAGGCATTACACGCGGCGAGCAGACTTCGTGGCAAAGCACTCGGGTATAAGTTTGTTTGGGTGAGAAACGGAAGAATATTCATGAAGAAGAATGAACAAGCTGAACGCATTGTTATCACGAACCAAGATCAACTTAAGTCATTAACGTAAATATATTGGGATAAATATTAATTTGGAAAGTCTTTGTACTTTACTGAGCCTCATTCGATAGTTCAATTCGGATTTATTATCAAAATGTACGTGGCCTTAAAACGAAACTTAATATTTTTTACCATAATATGTCTTTACTAGACTATGACATAATTGTGCTTACGGAGACTTGGCTGAACGGTGGTGTTTATGACGCCGAATTGTTTGATGACAGGTATGATATTTACAGACGGGACCGTGAATCTAGTCGATATAGTGCGCGCAAGGATGGTGGTGGCGTCTTGATAGCGATTTCCAGGAAGTTAAAGTCATGTCGACTACCACACCTGGAGAGTTCATGTGAGGATCTGTGGGTTAATATTGAAACAGCCACTCGTGGCTCAAAAGCACGTAATTTCCGTATCTGCGGCGTTTACCTACCTCCGCCAGTGACCGCTGATATTATGCAAGTATTTTGCAATTCTGCTCAGAGTGCTCTTGACCGCGGTGATCACACTCTCATCCTAGGGGACTTTAACCTTAGTAGCATATTTTGGAAAATTGGTGAGCCAAACATAGGCCACACGCAACCATTTCCTACGGGTAGTAGCGAGGTGATTAAATGTTTTCTAAATTTTATCTCTCTAAATGCTTTAGAACAGCATAATTACTTACCAAATGCTAAATCTAAAACACTGGATCTGGCCCTCTGTAATACTACGTTACATAATCTTAGCCGTTGCACCTGCCAATTGGTTTCAGAAGACCCCATGCACCCATCATTTGAATTTTCTGTATTCTTAACCATTAACTTAAATCATCTTCAAGTTAAGCCAACAAGAAAGCCAGACTTCTTTAAAGCTGACTACGATAAAATCACGATAGCACTAAATTCTGTAGACTGGGAAAAAGAGTTTGAAGGTCAACCCACAACTGACAAAATGAACGATATATTTTACAAGATACTGCACGATGTCATTAAACAACATGTCCCGATGAAAACAATATTGGCCAATAAATATCCACAGTGGTATTCTCGAGAACTTGTACGTTTACTGAAAGAAAAAAATAAATATAGAATTAAAATTAACAAATACAAAAATCCTCTAGACATCGTTTCATTTGATACACTGCGTGCAAGATGTAGTAGGCATAAGGAAGTTTGTTACAAAAACTACATGGTCAGAATGGAAGAAGCACTTGCGAAGGACCCAAAAATGTTCTGGACATTTATTAAGAACAAGAATAAAAACAAGAGTACTTACCCAGCAGAAATGTGTCACGAGAACAGGACAGCATCAAGCGGACACGAAATCTGTAATCTGTTTGCCGAGAACTTTGCAGAAGTCTACAATACCTCATCGAATGTTAATGCGTCCAACCACGTTGATAGCTGTCTTGCCTCGTCCGGATTCTGTAGACTAGAATTTGACGCTGAGGAAATATTCCGATCCCTGAGAGACTTGGATGAGCGTAAGGGTGCTGGAAGTGACGGAATTCCCCCCGTATTTATAAAAAGATGTGCAAAAGCACTAACTATACCTCTTAAACTTATTTTTAATAAGTCAATGGTGGACGGCGTATTTCCTGAGAGGTGGAAGGAAGCTTTAGTAGTCCCTATTTTCAAATCTGGAGACAAGCAACTAGTATCCAACTATCGACCCATCTCTATTTTAAACATATTCGGCAAAATACTTGAAAAGTTAGTCACCAAAAGCCTAAATGCCCATGTTAAACAGAGTATTACAAACCACCAACACGGTTTCATCAATTCAAGGTCAACCTCTACAAACCTAATGTGTTATGTCTCAGCCATATCAGAGTCTCTTGATAAAAGAATCCCGGTAGACACTATATATACAGATTTTAGTAAGGCATTTGACAAGGTTGACCACAATATTCTTATTAAAAAACTGAATCAATTCGGAATTGGGGGATCATTGCTTAAATGGTTCCATTCTTACCTCGTTGGTAGAAATTCAAAAGTGGTAATTAACGGTCACCATTCTGACACCTTTCCAGCAACTTCAGGTGTCCCGCAGGGCTCGCACTTGGGCCCTGTCCTCTTTAACATCTTTATTAATGACATTACGGAATGTTTCAAGCACTCTAGTTTCTACCTGTTTGCTGATGACGTCAAAATCATGAGACCAATAGGGACAGACTTAGATGCCGCACTGCTACAAGCTGATCTCGATAGAATGGCGGATTGGTGTAGGGTAAACAGAATGTCGCTTAATGTTTCAAAATGTCATTGTATGCAATTCTCTCGCAATAAAATAGTGCAATCCCACAATTACACACTGCACCAGCAAACACTACAAAAGGTAGAGGAAGTTCGTGACCTGGGAATTGTGTTTGACAAAAAACTGAAATTTGATAAGCATATACTAAATATTACCTCAAAAGGGTTCAAAATGCTTGGATTTGTCTTGCGCAATAGCAGGGAATTTTCTAAAGCGTCAACTACAATTCGTTTATATAACGCACTAGTTCGCCCACTCCTTGAATACAACAGCACCGTATGGAATCCTCACTACGACATTTACACTAAACGCTTGGAAAGTGTGCAAAGACGTTTTCTGTACCATCTGTGCTATAAAGACCGTCTGGCAAAAAAAATCAGGAGCTACGACTTGAGACTACAACATTATAAAATGTCCTCGTTATTACATAGAAGACAGGTTCTAGATCTCACATTTCTTCACAAACTGTTCAATGGGGTTGTTGACTGTAGCGAGCTTCTTGGAAAGCTGCAGATAAGCGCACCATCTCGCTTGCCGCGCAAATGTAACTATAACCTTTTTTATGTGCCGGGATCCAAAACAAACCTCGGACACTTTGCCGTTTTGCCAAGGCTCTGTAGGCGGTATAACGAAGTATCGAAGCGTAATCAAGTAGATATCACATGCAAACTTGCTAGGTTTAAGAAAGACTTAGATGGCACTGTACCCAAGTCGTAATATTTTGTTGTTCTTGTATTATTATTATAATATATTTTTTCTGATTGTTTATTTCTGTTGTTATTATAGTTCATCTTTTATGTAATTCATCTTGTTTCTTTTGTATATATATTTTGTTTTTTTTTTGTTTTTAATGTATTTTGATTTGTATAAATATTTAACCTTATCAAATTTATTGTATGTACCTACCTAGATTGTATGTGAATGATGTGGTCTCCTATAATTGGAAGCGCACACCTGTATTTGTCTCTGATCTATGTATACTTGCATGTAATTGTGTAGTTTCTGTTGGAGATCCAATAAATAAATAAATAAATAAATAAATAAATAAATAAATAAATAAATAAATAAATAATTGCTTAACATACAAACACGCAAATCACTCTCCCTTTGGCCTTATGGGTAAACCAAAAATTTGTTCCAGGCCCTTTCAAACAATTTCTTTGGATCTAATGGGTCCTCTACCAATGACTAGACGTAGAAATCAATTTATCCTAGTGGTTAATTGTTGTTTTACTAAATATTCGCTGATTTTTCCACTAAAACGAGCTACTAGTGCTAACATCATCTCTAACTTGGAAAATTTTGTTTTTCTAGTTCATGGAGTACCTCAAACTATTATTATGGACAATGGATCGCAATTTCAATCCCATGAATTTCACAACTTTCTGGGCAGATATAATATACCTTACATATTTTTCTCTCCTCACTATTGCCCCCAAGTTAATCCTACGGAAAGATACAATCGTACTATAATCACAGCTTTGTCATCTTTGGTTGGTGATGACCATAGATCTTGGGACATCCACCTTCCTAAAGTTCAATATGCTATGAACAGCACAACTAATATTACCACTGGTTTCTCTCCTAACTTTTTGCTCTTCGGACGAGAAACAGTTAGTTCTGGCTCACTTTATACACCAACTAATAATCTTGATGAAATCGTTTTTCTACCTAGGGACATCTATGCTACTAACATAGGTTTATTGTCTGCAACTTTCGATAAAGTTCAGATAGCCCTCCATATTGCTCATGCTCGTAACTCTTCTCGTTACAACGAAACTCGTACCTTTAAAGAATATAACGTTGGAGATACAGTCTGGCGTAAAAACTATACAATTAGTCATGCGGGTAATTATTTTAGCTCTAAACTAGCGCCGAAATATGTAAAATCAACTATTTTACAAAAGCTATCACCATTAGTATATATATTAGAAGATCAACGTGGCAATCGAGCCAAATACCATATTAAAGACTTTAAAATATAATTTATACAATTATGTAAAAAAAATATATCATCTATATTCATAACTCATCCCTTTCTTCTTTCCTTCCTCTATGATAGAGTTCTTTTTGATTCATTAAAACTCTATTTATTTATTTTTTAATTCATTCATCGGTTCTTAAACCATTAAAAGGTCAATTTTAATCCTCCCTTAGATCTATTTTTAATTTCTTTTCTACAAGTTAGTATGTTTAATTTGGTTCTTACTATCGACTCTAACAGTTGATTAGGGGCGGATTACTACTCCATTAAAAAAATAAGCCCTTGTTAACTATCGACTCTAAAAGTCAACTAAATATCAACTAAAGTTGATTAGGAGCGGATGACAACTCAGTTAAAAATAAGCCTTTGTTAAAATCTTTCTAATTCATCTCATTAGTGGTTTTAGACGCGAGCGGATTACAACTCCTAAAATAAGCCTTAAAGTTATTGATTTATCAGGTTGAGTAGTGATCATTGAATGTGAATCCTACCTGACCTAACTTCGTAAGATGTCGGTGTGTTTGAATGAGTTATGTAAGTTTTGTGAATGCTGTAATACTTTAACTTAAGCAAAATTTTTGTTCTAGGCCAAAAATTTTCTCGGGGTCGTTGGGGAAATATAGTATTATGCTATACTTACGCTTCATATTCATCATTCATAATACTATTTATCATGCTTTTTATTTGTTTATATATCTACACTCAGCAAATCGATTTAAATACGATTCTTTAACTTGGAAATAGCTGAAATAAAATATTATTATAATTTTTATGTTGTGATATTTACGTCAAGCGTCAAATTGTCAAACTGTCAGTTAGTTTTTTAATTCTCTTTCTGCTCAGTCTATGGTCTAGCTCTATGATTTCTCTTTTTGGTTTGTATAATTTAAATTATTTTTATCAAAATGTGTTTAGCCATTATATTTTGTAGATTATTACGATTGTGTACTAAATAACTTAATATTAAATTTTATTATAAAATTCTTTACGCACTCATGTATAATATGTCCTGGCCGACTACACTTGTCAGTTGAGATGATGGCCACACTAAGAAAACTAAGATTTGAAAGAGGAAGACTACTTTGGGAGAAACGAGCTGACGGACGGCTGAAAAGTGTACTCTGGAATCTGATTTGAGGAGTATCAGAGAGCAGCTTGGTTTTGGCGGTGAGATTCTTAAACTGCCCAGGGGATCCAACGAAAGTTTCTCCTGGGACTTCTACTCCCGATGTTCGGAGGCTAACTACGTGCCTGTCCGTCTACTGGTCTCGCAGGGCTGTCCTACGTCTGGCCCTGAGTTCTGCACTGTCTTGCTGCTGAGCTGTCCTGGTAAACTCTTGAGATCTGCGCTGCCGCCGTTTCTACTGCTTCAGAGCTCACTTCAAGGTTACTCCGGTATCGACCTGCTACCCTGACGCCTGTTCCCGTTCTTACAGTGTGGTAAACTCATTATTGTCCATCTAAGTGCATAAACTTTAAAACTGAGTGCGTGCTAGGTAGTTTTTTATAACTAGCTGTATTTTTTATCTTTCCCCACTATTAAAATTTAATTGAACAAGTCTGCTTATCCTTTTATTTTAAATAGGAGCAAGTAGATCTGTTACAGGTGTTATATCTGTGAGTGCCTCCCAGATAAGTCATCACCATACATTGAGTTACTGTGAATGGATTGCGCAACCCATCTCGATGCATCCAATAAACCTAAGCAGCAGATTCGGCGCGGGACCTTTCGTCGCATACATCAGTCGTTAGGACAACTCTTTAGTACCTACTTACCTAATATTAAGAATTAATTGTAATTACTTTTATTAAATTCAATTAGTGGTAATTTTGGGTTTTCTTGGACTCCTACGCTGCCTATCACATAATTCGCTCATGCACACACTCACACATGTTCACATAATTATATTTTGTTATTTTGTTTTACTGCACCCATGTACTGTTTTTACTGTGTTATATGTAAGTACCTACTGTTTTGAAGGAGCGGAGTCCTCTAATACAGGCATCATCTGCTTAATTGAAAACTCCAAACTCAAATTGTTTGTGTATAACTTTTGGACACAATAAACGTTATTATTATTATTATAGTCGTACACACACTGGTGAAAAACCTTAGAAGTGTGATATATGTCAGCGTAGTTTCAGTCAAAAGACTCATTTAACAAACCATAGTCGTACAGTGTCGACCAAAAGTCCAGTGGCAATCTCACAAAGCAATAGCATGACGTTTAGTTTGACTTACGACCTTCTACTTTCAAGAAAATAGACATTGTCGTCTACAAGTAATTGTAGTTCAAAATTTCAACATGAAAACATAAGTCAAGATAGCCTAGCGGTTAGGCGCGTGCAGATCTATGAACGAATCAGTAAGCCGTGTGTTCAAATCTCACATTGTTACTTTAACACTTTTTGTAAGTTTTTACCAGTTTTTATACTCAATTGGAAGTAATGAAACAGAAATATTATATTCTTTATCTTGTTCGCTTTGTTCACACATTCCGTGAAGTTGAAAGGTAGATCATAGAAAAATAAGTAAGGAGTTTAGATTTATGTGAGGTAGACATGAGATTTATGAATATTTAACTTGACCGGAATGAATGTTTTCGTTTGGTTGAAGTTGTTGGTTAGTGACGTGTGGTTTAATAGATAGCGGTATTGTTGTTGCAAAATGCAGGCAAAAATTAATATTGAGGCGAGGGCGACTATTTATCGCGCTGCATAAGTGGTCTTAATAGAACACAAATATCTGAAGAAACCGGACTTTGTGAGTACCTACTTTATTTATGAATAATTGTAACTTAAACTTTTATTAGAAATTAAAATCTAATATTATTATTAATTTATTTGATGACTTATGGACTAATTAATTGTTGTTTATTGTAACTTAAACTTTTATTAGAAATTCAAACCTAAGTTAATTTCTTTGGTGACCTAAGGATTAATTAATTGTTTTTTAAATCCATCATGAGGCCTAAAAGATAAATAATTAGTGTTTATTTATAAATGCAGAGTGAATGATCACTTTAGTATTTTGTTCTACAGGTGCCTAACATTACTTTTTTTTGTTCTAGAGGAATATTGTAAGTCGTTGGATAAAAAAGTATGAGGAAGAAGGGAGCCTTGCTAGTCGACAGCGAAGTGGAAGGCCGTCGCTTATTAGCGAAGCGCACGCCATAATAATATGGTAGGCCAGTATGAAACAAATGGTTTCACGCCTACGAGACACTTTGCGGAATTATTTGAATTGTTAACAACACATTGCATGGCGGTGTGGGAAAATTTAAGAGGAAGGAACCGGAATATATCAAAATATTGTGGGGTCCAGGCGCAAACGTCTACTTGACTGCATCGAAAATAATGGGAGTTATACAAAATATTAATCCTAGTGTTTTAATTTGAATAGACGTGTAACAAAATATTATTTAGTTGTTAATGTTTAGTTGTTTACTTATCCGTAATTATGTAATGATCTTAAATTGAGGTTTAGTTTCAATCTTCTTTTCTTCAAAAAAATGAACACCTATATAACCTGTAATGTGTATGTCTTTTACATGGTTTTTTACTTACATTTTTGGATATTATTAACCTGAAAATTTAAGCATTCGTCCTCCCTAGGTAGCTTCATGGTCATTTCTTGGAGGCTTAGCAACGGCTTTGGCATTTTTACCTTGTAATTCATGTTATTTAAGTTTTTATTTCTATTAAATCTTTGTTTACTTTTGTGATGTCAGTTAGTGGCAACCTGTCGGCGACGAGACCCTATCTCGACACCAGGGTGCAAGTAGTGGCCGTACGTAAAAATGTAAGCGCGAATCTTATAGTTGATTTGTTTAAAACTTGTGATATTAACGTAAAGTTTAGTTTAGGTGAATTCTCATTAGAATCATGCTAAAATCTCATTAGTTTTATGTTAATTTAGCTTCAAATTAATGTTAGACTCTAATAAGACTGATTAGAAAGGAAAATTTTAAGTTAAAAATTGTAAGTCAATACTAATTACGTAACTTGAAAACATGATTTTTTGTTTGATAAGATATAATGTTTAAATTAGTGTCAAAAGGTTGGTCTTAACTTAAAACCATTTTCTGTGAAAGAATTATGTAAATCGGTTCAGTAGTTTAGGAAATATAAGGAAAAATGTATAGTGAAAAATTTATACATTGCCAATTTAGCAGTTTATGTTCTAGGAAGTTTTTTATATGTTATATAAGGTGCAATATTATTGTTCTAGATTAAAGTAGACATAATAGGCTATGTAAAAAGGTATAATTTGTAAGGTTTATTTAATAAATAAATATAAAAACGGGGTTCCAAAGGTCTCGGCTATAGCGAAAATAGACGCGAAATTAGAGTCAAAAATCACGGTTCTCGTTATGGGCGGATAGGTCCGTATATAAGTCGGGGTCGACGGCGAACGATCGTCAGTCGCAGCCCAGCCACCGAGGAAGAAACAACTAGAAGGGGAACAAGCCGAAACCTAGGGAACTCCGAACATTAGGAAGAAAGAAAAATTGCGTTGTTATTCTACGGTTCCTGCCTACCCCTCTTCTCCCCGAGGTCCTGCTCTACTAGGTCGCTAGTACCCGACCATACCCTACGCATTCAGGGGTGCGTGGAGGCGTGCGCCACCAGCGAGTACTGCAAGGAGCGCCCGTCTACTATTGTGGGAGATTGTCCCAGGTTGACTGGACCCCAGGGTCTGGCCATCCGAAACAGTTGGTCCTCCGATCCGGATCCCTGCAAGAAGACAGAAGAGTTCAGAAGAAAAGAAGAGTCAGAAGACTTCGTTCAAGATGCCGGTAACTAGGAAGCAGAAGGATGCCTCCTCACGCCCCGAGTCCCGTCCTTCCGATAGGGACGCGACAGACGAAAGGTCGGGGTCAGAAGGGGTCACGTCAGCGTCTGCGTCATCGGGAACTACAGCTACTTCAGACACGAACACTTCTACGGGTACCACGACTACAGAGACTACCACAATGACTGAAAACACAGCTGCGACTGCGACCACGACTACAGCGGAGTCAAAGAAGAGTAAGGAAGACACCGCCCAGAAGGAGACGACCAATAAGATCCCAGAAGATGTCCCGGTTAAAGGGGTTAGCGATTTAGACGTAACCTTGAAACCGACGGGGATCAGTCGTCGCGCCAGGTCTACGAAGACCACAAGTTCTTCAGCCAGAAGACGGGAGCTGGAAGCCAAAGAAGAATTGGCACGCCTGGAGCTGAAGCAAGCACAGGCTGCGGCGAACCTAGCTCGTGTCAGATTGGAGTTGGCACAATGTGATGAAGAGGACTCCGTGGATGAAGACCAGGAAGACAGAACAGCACAGGTGCAGAACTGGATCGAGACATCTGCATTAGGCGAAGGCAGCAAAGAACAACCAGAGCTACGAGGCCAGCAGCCACCGGAATCCCAGAAAGTGAAGCCAGAAGAGAACTCCTCGACCAAAGGAGCTACAATCGAAATTCAAGCTTTAGCAACAGCATTGAAAGAAGCTTTCACCGCAAGAGGAGGACCAGTGGCACAGCCGAAGTACATTCACGAGTTACCCTACTTTGATGGCAACAGCAGCGAGTGGTTGGCCTTCAAAGTCGTCTATGAAGATACAGCACCAATGTTCAGCGAAATTCAAAATATGGCTCGACTAAGAAGAGCACTGAAGGGCAACGCAAGGGAAGCTATCAAGAGTCTGCTATACTCCGAAGCCTCTCCGTTAGAAGTGATGCAAGCCCTTAGAAGAAGATATGGAAGACCTGATGCGCTGGTGCTGGCTGAGCTGGATAAGGTCAAGGCACTACCGAAGATATCTGAAAATCCAAGGGACATATGTGTCTTCGCAAGTCAGATCAACAACAGCGTAGCATCAATCAAGGGGTTGAAGAAACCTCAATACCTGCATTCACCTGAAATGGTTAAACAAATCATCGAGAAGATACCAACAATCCTCAAGTTCCGGTGGTACGACTTCACTGCGGCATCAGAAGAAGGCGAGTTCTCCGACCTGACGTTGGTGTCCAAGTTCCTGAACATAGAAGCAGACAAGTGTGGAGCCTTTGCTATGTCCGAAGAGAAGAGCGGGTCCAGAAGAACCAGTCGACAAGCAACACATTCTACGAAAGAAAAGGACAACAAAGGAAGGGATTCAAGACAACAAGATAAGACTTGCCCTACATGTGAGGGTGAACACTTCCTCGTCGAGTGTCCGAAGTTCCAGAAGTCGTCGGTGCAAGACCGCTGGGCAATAGTCAAGAAGAGTCACGTCTGCTTCAAATGTCTACAAGGAAAACATCGCAAGGAGAGCTGCAGGAAGCCGCCGTGCAAGGAATGCAAAAGGTGGCATCATCACCTGCTGCATGTGGAGACAGAAGACAGGACCTCAGGGGAAAAAACGGAAGCACCACAAGAAGTAGCAACCGTCGCGGCATCAGTGAATGCAGTCAACAACGCAAGGGCATACCTGAAGATAGTTCCTGTTGAAGTCTTCGGGTCGAAAGGATCAAAGAAGATACTGGCCCTCATGGATGAAGGGTCAACAGTGTCACTTCTGGACGAGAAGGTGGCACAAGAAGTCGGCGCTCAGGGAGACAAGGAAGAACTGGTCATCGAGACAGTAGGGGGCAGGCTGATAAGAAAGAAGAACTCTCAGATGCTGGACCTCACAGTCAAAGGGGTTCATCAGGGCAGCAAGAAGATCCTGAGAAGAGTTCGCACAATCGACGAGTTGAAGCTTGCGCCACAGTTCCTAGACAAGAAAAGGATAGAAGAATGTCAACATTTAAAGAAGATCGCCGACTCTCTGTATTATAAAGGGGAGTCACCTCAGCTACTCATCGGTCAAGACAACTGGGAGCTGATCGTGACACAAGAAGTAAGAAGAGGGAAACCAGGGGAACCAGTAGCTTCAAGAACGAGGCTTGGATGGGTGCTCCATGGGTCAGACGTCGGAGACGTGAAGGTAGTACACTTTCTTAACACGTGTCTACATATCAACACGCCAGAAGAAGAAATGCATCAAGCCATCAAGGATCACTTTGCGATCGAAGCTCTTGGTGTACAGCCGAGAAGACCTACTACAGACTCGGAAGGAAGAGCACTCACCATCCTGGAGAAGACCTGCAAGAGATTAGAAGATGGACGATTTGAAGCTGGACTTCTGTGGAGAAACGAAGACGAACAGATGCCGGAGAGCTACACGTCTGCAAAAAATCGACTGACTAACATAGAGAAGAAGATCGACAAGGATCCTCAGTTGAAAGCAGAGTACAACAAACAGATCCAGCATCTAATCGACAGCAAGTATGCAGAAGAAGCACCAATTGGACAAGAAGACTCCAAGAAGAAATGGTACCTCCCTCACTTCTCCGTGGTACATCCATTAAAGAAGAAAATAAGGATCGTCTTCGACGCTGCAGCTAAGTCAAAAGGAAGAAGTCTCAACGACGCTCTGCTACCAGGTCCAGATCTACTGCAGTCACTCTTCGGGGTACTATTGCGGTTTCGACAAGGTCCATTAGCAGTGGCAGCCGACATCAAAGAAATGTTCCTGCAAGTTCGCATCAGGCCGGAAGATAGAGATAGCCTGAGGTTCCTGTGGCGCGGGGATCGTCGCGACGTGCTGCCAAAGGAGTATAGGATGACATCAGTTATCTTCGGCGCAACTTCATCTCCAAGCACAGCAATATACGTGAAGAACCGAAACGCAGCGGACTACAAAGAAGAATATCCAGAAGCCGCAAGGGCCATCGAGCTGAACCACTACATGGACGACTACCTGCATAGTTTCCACTCAGAAGAAGACTTCAAGAAAATAACAGCGCAAGTGGACTTCATACACAAGAAGGCGGGCTTCGAACTCAGGGGCTGGGCTGCGAATCGACCAAAGTTACTACAAGGCGTGAAGACTGAAACAACAGAGAAAACAGAAGTAAACCTTGGTGAAAAAGAAGAGAAGACACTGGGGCTACGCTGGTTCACAGAAAGGGACTCCATCGGCTTCAGGGCGAACTTACGAAACACGCCTGAAGAAATAGCAAACGGTTTCAAGATACCTACGAAGAGAGAAGTCACCAGCGCAGTTATGTCAACCTTCGATCCGCTGGGGCTAGCATCACCAGTCCTCGTCCAAGGCAAGAAGCTGCTGCAGAACATATGGCGAAGCGGCGTCGGCTGGGATGAAGAAATAGAAAATAAGGAGTATGAAGATTGGAAAACTTACCTGGAGAAGATGAAGCTGCTCCAAAACCTGCAGGTTCCGAGGTGTCTGGCGCCACATCGCACCGAGGGGGAGCTGCATACGTTCACAGATGCTAGTGAAGCAGCATATGCAGCGGCTGTATATTGGAGGACAGAAGATCAAGATGGAACTTACCACGTCAGCTTAGTGGCGGCGAAAGTAAGAGTCACTCCACTGAAGCCAGTATCGATCCCGAGACTCGAGCTGCAAGCGGCCCTCCTGGGAAGCAGACTGGCACATTCTGTAGAAGAAGAAATGGACCTGAAGATAGCAAAGAAGACGTTTTGGACAGACTCCAGCATAGTACTTTCCTGGATCAAGACTGACCCCAGAACCTTCAAGACGTTCGTGGCTCACCGCTTGGCAGAAATAGAAGATCTCACCAAACCACAGGAATGGAGATGGGTGCCTACGGCGCAGAACCCTGCAGACGATGCGACGCGCGACGTGCCAGAACACTTCAGCTGCGATCACCGATGGTACACTGGACCAGACTTCCTGAGAAAAGAAGAAGCTCACTGGCCTGCGGCAAGAACCTTCAAAAGGGAAGCTACAGGTGAAGAAAAGGCTATGGACGTCGTAGCAACATCAAGAACCACGCATCCAACACCAGATCCTGAACGGTTCTCTTCGTGGAAGAGACTCTGGCGAGCCACAGCGAGAGTACTGCAGTTCATACAACTCTGCAGAACAAGGGAAAAGGTCCACGCCAGCCGAGAAGATCCTGCTTGGAAACTAATGAAAGGAAAAAAGAAGAAGATGGTTGAGAAGCAACATCGATCTTCAAAAACATCAGAAAGGAAGTACTTACCAATGGACGCAGACCTGCTTCAACGAGCTGAAACTCTACTGTTACAACGAAGTCAAGAGGGAAGCTTCAAAGAAGACATCAAGAGTCTACAGCAAGGAAAACAGATAGAAGCCAGCAGCAAGTTGAAGAAACTCGACATAATACTCGAAGAGGGTCTCCTGCGAATGAAGGGTAGAATCGACGCAATAGAAGGCGTGACCAGAGACTACAAGCGACCCATCGTGCTCGACAGCAAGGACAAAACTACGCGACTCATCATGAAAGACTTTCACTGTCGCTTCAATCACGGAAATCACGCGACAGTAATGAACGAGTTGAGACAACGCTTCTGGGTACTAGGGCTGAGATCAGCGATCAAGGCAGTTCAACATCAATGTCAGTGGTGCAAGATGAAGAAAGGAAAACCACAAGAGCTACCGACGGGCAACTTACCTATTGAAAGGTTGATGCACGGAAATCCTCCTTTTACGTGCACTGGAGTCGATTATTTCGGCCCCATGGTCATCACAGTAGCAAGGCGTCAAGAGAAGAGATGGGGTGCCCTGTTCACATGCCTAACAACACGGGCTGTGCACATTGAGCTCACTCCTTCACTCTCCACCGACAGTATGATCATGGCGCTTCGACGATTCGCTGCAAGAAGAGGGATGCCGAAGACAATCTATAGTGACAACGGGACCAACTTCGTCGGTGCCAACAAAGAGCTGCAAGAGACATCAGACATCACGAATCAAGAGGCTCTCACCTTAGAAGCAGAGAAGATTGGCGTGCAGTGGAAGTTCATCCCTCCTGGTGCACCTAACATGGGCGGTGCATGGGAGCGTTTGGTGCGATCAATTAAAACCGCACTAGACGCCACACTCAACGAGAAGCATCCACGAGAGGAGGTACTCCATACCCTCCTGCTTGAGGCCGAGCACATAGTCAACTCTCGGCCTCTCACTCACCTCTCCGAGAATCTTGAAGAAGAAGCACTTACTCCAAACCACTTCCTCATTGGGCGGTCCTGCGGCGCAACTAGAGTTGGCAGCTTCCAAGACGACGAGCTCGTGGGCAGACATACCTGGAAGACTACGCAGCGACTTGCCGATCACTTTTGGCAACGTTGGCTGCGAGAATACCTGCCTACGCTACTGCCGAGGAAGACGAAGGGAAGAACCTGCGCCACAGACCTGCAAGTGGGGGACGTCGTGCTGATCGTCGACCACAGCCTACCGCGATGCACCTGGCCGCGCGGCAGAATCCTGCAGGTGTATCCAGGACCAGATGGGCGAACAAGAATCGTCGAAGTCGGTACGCGAGGAGGCGTGCTACGAAGACCCAGTTCGAGAGTGGTGCTGTTGGTGCCGGGAGTGTCGCCGAGCCTGGAGGATGGTGCGATGCACGAGGGGGAGACTGTCGGCGACGAGACCCTATCTCGACACCAGGGTGCAAGTAGTGGCCGTACGTAAAAATGTAAGCGCGAATCTTATAGTTGATTTGTTTAAAACTTGTGATATTAACGTAAAGTTTAGTTTAGGTGAATTCTCATTAGAATCATGCTAAAATCTCATTAGTTTTATGTTAATTTAGCTTCAAATTAATGTTAGACTCTAATAAGACTGATTAGAAAGGAAAATTTTAAGTTAAAAATTGTAAGTCAATACTAATTACGTAACTTGAAAACATGATTTTTTGTTTGATAAGATATAATGTTTAAATTAGTGTCAAAAGGTTGGTCTTAACTTAAAACCATTTTCTGTGAAAGAATTATGTAAATCGGTTCAGTAGTTTAGGAAATATAAGGAAAAATGTATAGTGAAAAATTTATACATTGCCAATTTAGCAGTTTATGTTCTAGGAAGTTTTTTATATGTTATATAAGGTGCAATATTATTGTTCTAGATTAAAGTAGACATAATAGGCTATGTAAAAAGGTATAATTTGTAAGGTTTATTTAATAAATAAATATAAAAACGGGGTTCCAAAGGTCTCGGCTATAGCGAAAATAGACGCGAAATTAGAGTCAAAAATCACGGTTCTCGTTATGGGCGGACAGGGCCGTATATAAGTCGGGGTCGACGGCGAACGATCGTCAGTCGCAGCCCAGCCACCGAGGAAGAAACAACTAGAAGGGGAACAAGCCGAAACCTAGGGAACTCCGAACATTAGGAAGAAAGAAAAATTGCGTTGTTATTCTACGGTTCCTGCCTACCCCTCTTCTCCCCGAGGTCCTGCTCTACTAGGTCGCTAGTACCCGACCATACCCTACGCATTCAGGGGTGCGTGGAGGCGTGCGCCACCAGCGAGTACTGCAAGGAGCGCCCGTCTACTATTGTGGGAGATTGTCCCAGGTTGACTGGACCCCAGGGTCTGGCCATCCGAAACACAACCCTAGTTTTATTTTTAATTTATTGCTGGAGCTAGTTGTAGGTTGTATAGGTAAATCACATCGACCTCATTATATTTTCTTTTTAATTTGTTCAAATTTTAAAATGTAAATTATCTGGAGTTGACAGGAGCCTGGTGGTGGAATAGGCAGTCTACGTTCAGAGCTGAGAGCACGAACACCTCTGAGAAGCTCCATAAAAGTATATTTAAAGGGCAGTTACCCTTATTCTTCTGTTTTAAGTCGGCCTCTCTCCGTGCCGCACCCTCACCCAGAACACCTAGAAACCTTGATGCTTGAGCTGCACAAGCCTGATGATGAAGATTTGATGCTCCTCGGCCCTCCTCCACGGTCGGAAGACAGATGTCCTCGGCCCTCCTCCTACGGCCTGAGGATTGACGTTCCTCGGCCGTCCACCACCGTCTGAAGACGGATGCCCTCGGCCCTTCTCTACGGCCTGAGAGTTGATGGTTCCTCGGTCCTCCTCCACAGTCTGAAGACGGACGATCTTCATTTATTTATTCCATTCTGCGTTCATCTTCAGTATTTTCCGCCAGCTTCACTGGCATTAGTGATTTAAGTAGCTCCAGTTTTTAGGTTAGGATCTTTGTTAATAAATTCTTATAACTCGTCCCCTTGTCTATTTCTTTTAATAGTGCTCCCCTCCAGACTGAAAGTTAGGTAGGTGAGTGCTCAGAGTGACCTTACAGTTTTGTGGATCCTATCCAGGAAAATGTAACGTTACAAACCTCAATGCGTGTTACATTTATTGTGACGTCACATAAAAAAAATAAGTATGTTCATAAAGTCTAAATCATACTTACCTATATTAGTTTTCAATAAACTCTGCTAAATACCTATACCTATCCCTTTATAAGGCAGAAGAAACGACTGAAGGTACAGAAATGAAACTTAGTGGTATATGTCATTTAAGAGCACTTTATTGAAATTTCGGAAAAAAAAGTATATATATAAAACGGTACATGGTGTCCATTATTTGGACAGAGCCGTACTACGGCTTATGGAAGTTGGCAAAAAATGGAACAATACATAGGGCTACCTCGCATCGTATGCATTGTATCTTCGATTTTTTACTGTTACCATTGCTGCTACAAGCCCTGCATCGTCTGTAAGAGTCTAGTGGACCAGGGAGATGGGAAACAACGTCTGAAAGCCGTAGATCATCTGGAAGACCATACTTTGCCTTCTGTCGGCTATCAACTTTTGGTCTTTTGCATACAAAAGATGGTAAGTTCGATAACCTCTTCCTTCTGCTCGTAAAAGAGCCAATCAATCCTCTGGTTCAAAATTGGCGGCATTCCCGTTATTTGAAGACGACGGATATCCTAAAATATCCTCAAGGTCCGATGAATTTGGTGGCAAGAATATGGCTTCACTTTCCCTTTCATCACTTTCGTGACCATCTTCAGACTCCTCGCCATCCGATAACGCAAAAAGACTCTCTAAAGTTTCCTCAATTTTGTCTAAAGGAATCACTTTACTCTGTAACCAAAAAAAAAATGTTTGACTCAGACGGGCTCTGGGCAATATATGGACGTCATAACCAACCTCCAAATTAGTATCAAAGAGATTCGTAATCGCAAAATATACTGTATTACATCAAATTCAGAATAAATCTAACAAATTCTAATTCAAATCTTACCTGTCCACTCATTTTTTTCGAAGATTTTTGTAGATTTACGTAGCACTATTAAAATCGACACAATTTTGACGGATGACATCAATCATCTGTTTGTGAACTTGGCGCCATACTTTTTTTTTCTACGTTCCGTTTCTCAAAACATTGAAGAATAAATCACTGCTAACGACAAACTGTGTTGCCAAATTATTTTTTAAGATATTTCGTCCAATGTATGATGTCCAATATATGGCCAGAGCCTTATAAAGGGTTAAGTAAGTAGGTGCCTAGTTCCCTGGTCCTTTCTTCTTCAGCTGTTTGATGTCTAATTGTCTTATTAAGGTACTAGGCTTCCATAAACACCCATGCTTAAGTAAGTAGGTACCTAGTTCCCTGGTCCTCTCTTCTTCAGCTCAGTCGGGCTAGTTTTTTGTCCAATTGTCTTATTAAGGTACTAGGCTTCCATAAACACCCAAGCTTAAGTAAGTAGGTGCCTAGTTCCCTGGTCCTTTCTTCTTCAGCTGTTTGTTGTCTTATTGTCTTATTAAGGTACTAGGCTTCCATAAACACCCATGCTTAAGTAAGTAGGTTTCTAGTTCCCTGGTCCTCTCTTCTTCAGCTCAGTCGGGCTAGTTTTTTGTCCAATTGTCTTATTAAGGTATTAGGCTTCCATAAACACCCAAGCTTAAGTAAGTAGGTGCCTAGTTCCCTGGTCCTTTCTTCTTCAGCTGTTTGTTGTCTAATTGTTTTATTTAGGTACTAGGCTTCCATAAACACCCAAGCTTAAGTAAGTAGGTACCTAGTTCCCTGGTCCTTTCTTTTTCAGTTCGGTCGGGCTTGGTTGTTGTCTAATTGTGTTATTAAGGTACTAGGCTTCCATAAATACCCAAGCTTAAGTAAGTAGATACCTAGTTCCCTGGTCCTCTCTTCTTAAGCTCAGTCGGGCTAGTTTTTTGTCCAATTGTCTTTTTAAGTTACTAGGCTTCCATAAACACCCAAGCTTAAGTAAGTAGGTTTATAGTTCCCTGGTCCTCTCTTCTTCAGCTCAGTCGGGCTAGTTTTTTGTCTAATTGTCTTATTAAGGTACTAGGCTTCCATAAACACCCAAGCTTAAGTAAGTAGGTGCCTAGTTCCCTGGTCCTTTCTTCTTCAGCTGTTTGTTATCTAATTGTTTTATTAAGGTACTAGGCTTCCATAAACACCCAAGCTTAAGTAAGTAGGTACCTAGTTCCCTGGTCCTCTCTTCTTCAGCTCAGTCGGGCTAGTTTGTTGTCTAATTGTCTTATTAAGGTACTAGGCTTCCATAAACACCCAAGCTTAAGTAAGTAGGTGCCTAGTTCCCTGGTCCTTTCTTCTTCAGCTGTTTGTTGTCTAATTGTCTTATTAAGGTACTAGGCTTCCATAAACACCCAATCTTAAGTAAGTAGGTGCCTAGTTCCCTGGTCCTTTCTTCTTCAGCTGTTTGTTGTCTAATTGTCTTATTAAGGTACTAGGCTTCCATAAACACCCAAGCTTAAGTAAGTAGGTGCCTAGTTCCTTGGTCCTTTCTTCTTCAGCTGTTTGTTGTCTAATTGTCTTATTAAGGTACTAGGCTTCCATAAACACCCATGCTTAAGTAAGTAGGTACCTAGTTCCCTGGTCCTCTCTTCTTCAGCTCAGTCGGGCTAGTTTTTTGTCCAATTGTCTTATTAAGGTACTAGGCTTCCATAAACACCCAAGCTTAAGTAAGTAGGTGCCTAGTTCCCTGGTCCTTTCTTCTTCAGCTGTTTGTTGTCTTATTGTCTTATTAAGGTACTAGGCTTCCATAAACACCCATGCTTAAGTAAGTAGGTTTATAGTTCCCTGGTCCTCTCTTCTTCAGCTCAGTCGGGCTAGTTTTTTGTCTAATTGTCTTATTAAGGTACTAGGCTTCCATAAACACCCAAGCTTAAGTAAGTAGGTGCCTAGTTCCCTGGTCCTTTCTTCTTCAGCTGTTTGATGTCTAATTGTCTTATTAAGGTACTAGGCTTCCATAAACACCCATGCTTAAGTAAGTAGGTACCTAGTTCCCTGGTCCTCTCTTCTTCAGCTCAGTCGGGCTAGTTTTTTGTCCAATTGTCTTATTAAGGTACTAGGCTTCCATAAACACCCAAGCTTAAGTAAGTAGGTGCCTAGTTCCCTGGTCCTTTCTTCTTCAGCTGTTTGTTGTCTTATTGTCTTATTAAGGTACTAGGCTTCCATAAACACCCATGCTTAAGTAAGTAGGTTTCTAGTTCCCTGGTCCTCTCTTCTTCAGCTCAGTCGGGCTAGTTTTTTGTCCAATTGTCTTATTAAGGTATTAGGCTTCCATAAACACCCAAGCTTAAGTAAGTAGGTGCCTAGTTCCCTGGTCCTTTCTTCTTCAGCTGTTTGTTGTCTAATTGTTTTATTTAGGTACTAGGCTTCCATAAACACCCAAGCTTAAGTAAGTAGGTACCTAGTTCCCTGGTCCTTTCTTTTTCAGTTCGGTCGGGCTTGGTTGTTGTCTAATTGTCTTTTTAAGTTACTAGGCTTCCATAAACACCCAAGCTTAAGTAAGTAGATACCTAGTTCCCTGGTCCTCTCTTCTTCAGCTCAGTCGGGCTAGTTTTTTGTCCAATTGTCTTTTTAAGTTACTAGGCTTCCATAAACACCCAAGCTTAAGTAAGTAGGTTTATAGTTCCCTGGTCCTCTCTTCTTCAGCTCAGTCGGGCTAGTTTTTTGTCTAATTGTCTTATTAAG
Organism: Xestia xanthographa; assembly: GCA_905147715.2. Taxonomy (NCBI): domain Eukaryota; kingdom Metazoa; phylum Arthropoda; class Insecta; order Lepidoptera; family Noctuidae; genus Xestia; species Xestia xanthographa. The sequence continues at coordinate 18,623,947 of LR990654.1, read as the reverse complement.
GTACTAGGCTTCCATAAACACCCAAGCTTAAGTAAGTAGGTGCCTAGTTCCCTGGTCCTTTCTTCTTCAGCTGTTTGTTATCTAATTGTTTTATTAAGGTACTAGGCTTCCATAAACACCCAAGCTTAAGTAAGTAGGTACCTAGTTCCCTGGTCCTCTCTTCTTCAGCTCAGTCGGGCTAGTTTGTTGTCTAATTGTCTTATTAAGGTACTAGGCTTCCATAAACACCCAAGCTTAAGTAAGTAGGTGCCTAGTTCCCTGGTCCTTTCTTCTTCAGCTGTTTGTTGTCTAATTGTCTTATTAAGGTACTAGGCTTCCATAAACACCCAATCTTAAGTAAGTAGGTGCCTAGTTCCCTGGTCCTTTCTTCTTCAGCTGTTTGTTGTCTAATTGTCTTATTAAGGTACTAGGCTTCCATAAACACCCAAGCTTAAGTAAGTAGGTGCCTAGTTCCTTGGTCCTTTCTTCTTCAGCTGTTTGTTGTCTAATTGTCTTATTAAGGTACTAGGCTTCCATAAACACCCAAGCTTAAGTAAGTAGGTACCTAGTTCCCTGGTCCTTTCTTCTTCAGCTCGGTCAGGCTAGTTTGTTGCCTAATTGTCTAATTATGGTACTAGGCTTCCATAAAAACCCAAGCTTAAGTAAGTAGGTGCCTAGTTCCCTGGTCCTTTCTTCTTCGGGTGTTTGTTGTCTTATTGTCTTATTAAGGTACTAGGTTTCCATAAAAGCCCAAGCTTAAGTTAGTAGGTACCTAGTTCCCTGGTCCTCTCTTCTTCAGCTCAGTCGGGCTAGCTTTTTGTCCAATTGTCTTATTAAGGTACTAGGCTTCCATAAACACCCAAGCTTAAGTAAGTAGGTGCCTAGTTCCCTGGTCCTTTCTTCTTCAGCTGTTTGTTGTCTTATTGTCTTACTAGCTGTTGCCCGCGGCTTCGCCCGCGTGCAGTTCGGTAACTGTCCCACTGAATCATACTAAAGGGATAAATAGTGTCCTACATGTTAATCCAAGTTATAAACTATCTATGTGCCAAATTTTGTAATCATTACAATTTATTATTATCATCACAATCACCATCACTATCACAACCACCACCATTATCACAATCACCATCACTATCACAACCACCATCATTATCACAATCATTATCACAATCACCATCTCAATCACCATCACAATCACCATCACAATCACAATAACCATCACAATCCCCATCACCATCGCTATCACCATCACAATCACCGTCACTATCACAATCACCATCACCATCACAATTACCATCAAAATCACTATCACAATCACCATCATCGTTATCACAACCATTATCATCGTAATCACAATCATTATCACAATCACCATCGCTATCACAATCACTATCACCATCACAATCACCATCACAATCACAATCACCATCACCATCACAATCCCCATCACAATCCCCATCACAATCACCATCACAATCACCATCACAATCACCATCACAATCACCATCACAATCACCATCACCATCACAATCACCATCTTAATCACCATCACAATCACCATCACAATCACCATCACAATCACCATCACCATCACAATCACCATCGGTATCACAATCACCATCGCTATCACAATCACAATCACCATTACAATCACAATCACCATTACAATCACAATCACCATTACAATCACAATCACCATTACAATCACCATCACAATCACTATCACAATCACTTGCCTCGTTATCACAATCATTGTTATCGTAATCACAATCATTGTTATCGTAATCACAATCATCTTCATCATTACCACAATCACCATCAAAGTTGTGACTTTCACAATCAACATTACCATTGCTATAACCATCACAATCACCCTCACTAACACAAACTATCACAATCACCATCAAAATCACAATCACAATCATCGTTATCACAATCATTATCATCGTGATCACAATCAACATCATCACAATCTCCATCTCCGTTATCACAACCATCGCTATCACCATCACAATCACTGTCACTATCACAATCACCATCACTGTCAAAATCACCATCGCAATCATCATCATCATCATTATCACAATCATCATCATCGTTATCACAATCATCACAATAAATCGACAATAACCCTGTATAGAAGTTGAATCCCGCTTCTGGATCTCAAAATAAATGCCATTTTCGTAATCAACACCCCTGATAATCTCGGTATCGACACCCATATTGATTTTTAGACATTTCATCCCCATCGCACCCCAACAGGGAATGATGGTATTTCAAGTCCACCACATTAAATCATAAAATCGTTGTTTTTGTAATACACCCTACCCAATTCACCATACAAACAATACCTATGTTGAATTTCAGGCTTTGTTACCCCATTTTCCCCTTTAGGGGTTGAATTCTGAAAAAACTTGAAACACAAATGTTACTCCTGGTAATTTCGAATAAAGTAGTCTAACTAATCTTATTTATCTATGGATCCCCGTTTCAACCCCTAAGGGGATGAATTTTGAAAAATCCTTTCTTACTGCACCCCTAAACCTCATAAAGAACCTATGTGCCAAATTTGGAATCTCTAGGCTCAGCGGTTTGGGCTGTGCATTGATTTTTATACTTTTCCACCCCATTTCCCCCTCTTAGGGATGGAATTCTGAAAAAACCTGAAACCCGTTTCTACTCATTTATCAATAGGAGCACTCCTGTGAAGTTTGAATAAAATAGTTTAACTAATCTTGTTTCCCCATATAAACTTTGGAGCCCCGTTTAACCCCCTTAGGGGGTGAATTTTGAAAAATCCTTTTTTTTAGTGCACCTCTAGACCACATAAGGAACCAATGTGCCAAATTTGGAATCTCTAGACTCAGCGGTTTGGGCTGTGCATTGATTTTTATACTTTGCCACCCCATTTCCCCCTCTTAGGGGTTGAATTCTGAAAAAACCTGAAACCCGTTTCTACTCATTTATCAATAGGAGCACTCCTGTGAAGTTTCGGATAAAATAGTCTAACTAATCTTGTTTCCCCATACAAACTTTGGAGCCCCGTTTAACCCCCTTAGGGGATGAATTTTGAAATATCCTTTCTTAGTGCACCCCCAGACCACATAAGGAACCTACTTGCCAAATTTGGAATCTGTAGATCCAGCGGTTTGGGCTGTGCGTTGATAGATGAGTCAGTCAGTCAGTCCGTTTCTTCTTTTATATATTTAGATTAAGGTACTAGGCTTCCATAAACACCCATGCTTAAGTAAGTAGGTTTCTAGTTCCCTGGTCCTCTCTTCTTCAGCTCAGTCGGGCTAGTTTTTTGTCCAATTGTCTTATTAAGGTATTAAGCTTCCATAAACACCCAAGCTTAAGTAAGTAGGTGCCTAGTTCCCTGGTCCTTTCTTTTTCAGTTCGGTCGGGCTTGGTTGTTGTCTAATTGTCTTATTAAGGTACTAGGCTACCATAAACACCCAAGCTTAAGTAAGAAGGTACCTAGTTCCCTGGTCCTTTCTTCTTCAGCTGTTTGTTGTCTAATTGTCTTATTAAGGTATTAAGCTTCCATAAACACCCAAGCTTAAGTAAGTAGGTGCCTAGTTCCCTGGTCCTTTCTTTTTCAGTTCGGTCGGGCTTGGTTGTTGTCTAATTGTCTTATTAAGGTACTAGGCTACCATAAACACCCAAGCTTAAGTAAGAAGGTACCTAGTTCCCTGGTCCTTTCTTCTTCAGCTGTTTGTTGTCTAATTGTCTTATTAAGGTACTAGGCTTCCATAAACACCCAAGCTTAAGTAAGTAGGTGCCTAGTTCCCTGGTCCTTTCTTTTTCAGTTCGGTCGGGCTTGGTTGTTGTCTAATTGTCTTATTAAGGTACTAGGCTACCATAAACACCCAAGCTTAAGTAAGAAGGTACCTAGTTCCCTGGTCCTTTCTTCTTCAGCTGTTTGTTGTCTAATTGTCTTATTAAGGTACTAGGCTTCCATAAACACCCAAGCTTAAGTAAGTAGGTGCCTAGTTCCCTGGTCCTTTCTTTTTCAGTTCGGTCGGGCTTGGTTGTTGTCTAATTGTCTTATTAAGGTACTAGGCTACCATAAACACCCAAGCTTAAGTAAGAAGGTACCTAGTTCCCTGGTCCTTTCTTCTTCAGCTGTTTGTTGTCTAATTGTCTTATTAAGGTACTAGGCTTCCATAAACACCCAAGCTTAAGTAAGTAGGTGCCTAGTTCCCTGGTCCTTTCTTCTTTAGCTGTTTGTTGTCTAATTGTCTTATTAAGGTACTAGGCTTCCATAAACACCCAAGCTTAAGTAAATAGGTACCTAGTTCCCTGGTCCTCTCTTCTTCAGCTCAGTCGGGCTAGTTTTTTGTCCAATTGTCTTTTTAAGGTACTAGGCTTCCATAAACACCCAAGCTTAAGTAAGTAGGTGTTGTAAAACCTACTAAGTAATAATACTTTTTGTTAGGTTTTATTGTCTTTTTGTAATGTAGATAAAAAGATATTTAAGTTTGAATTCTGAACTACTCAATTTTGAAGTTTAAAGAAATATAGCAACCATCGTACACGCTTACTTAGTTTTATTTTTTTATTTCGCTATTTCCACAATATTCAAATTACAATTACAACACGTTATCAGCACGAGGCTCTGTATAATTTACCTACGATCGAATTTAAAAGGAGATTGGTGGTGAAATTGAAGATACCTAGTTAAAATGACGTCTGCAGTTTCTGGTATGTCGCTAAATGGTATTCCAATACTTTGTAATCGAGAAGGATATACTGTGTGGAAATTTAAAATGCGAATGTTATTAATCCATGAAGGATTGTGGGAAACTGTAAGCGGAGTAGTTGTCGAAGGGAATAAGTCGCCCGACGATGTACGAAAGGATGAAAAGGCTCTTTCTAAAATATGCCTAACTGTGGATGGTGCTGCTATTTCTATTGTTCGACCAGCTAAGACCGCAAAGGAAGCGTGGGATACTCTTATGAAATCCTACGAGGATCGAAGTTTGGGTCGTAAACTGTCATTGGAACGTAAGTTGTACAGATACTCCTTATCTGATTTTTCTGATTTAGAAGCATACTTAACGGCAATAACTACAACAGCACTAGACCTGGCTGATATTGGCAAAACCATAGAAGATAGTTATTTAGCAGCTATTATATTGGGATGTCTAACGTCTCACTACGAGCCCATGATAATGGCGCTTGAGAATGGGAGCGTTGAAGTCACAACAAATTTGGTGAGGACTAAGCTGTTGAGTGAAATGACGAAAGAGACTAAAGATGATGTGACTGCGTTGCATACTAACAAGCAGGTTATTTGTTTTCGATGTAAGAAGTCAGGGCACAAGAGTCCTAATTGTCCTCTCAAAAAGAAGGAGAAAAAGGCAAAGGCGAGTTGCTCTACAGAAAGTTGTTCTAAAGATAAGGGACTGACTGCTTCTAGTTCAGGAAATATGGATGCATATGTCACGGAATTGGCTTTGGGTGGTGTCATGGAACTGGCTTTGTCTGCACCAAGTGTTCCGATGTCTGAGAAGTGGATTATCGACTCTGGTACGTCTACTCACATGACTCCTCATGCTGAATGGTTTAATAGTTACCGACCCTGTGACGGGAAGATAACTGTAGCAAATGGTAAAAGTTTGCCGGCTGTAGGTTTAGGAGATGTTGCTATTGACACAGAAAACAACTCTATGAAGATTTTAAATGTTGTACATGTTCCTGGCCTAGATTGTAATTTACTCTCAGTCAAAAAGGCAGTAGAGAAAGGTTTCTCGATTGTTTTTGATACAAATGGCTGTAATTTTTATAATTCTAATGATGTTTCTTTTATGAATGATCCTGTTTTACATGGTTCTATTTGTGGTGGATTGTACACTTTAGATTGTGCAGTAAAACCGCAAGGTGTTTCAGCTTATAATGTTCACACTAATTTGTACCAGTTTCAGCTTTGGCATAAGCGTCTAGGACATCTCTGCCGAATTGGTATGGATCTACTCAAAAAAGGTCTAGCTGTTGGTGTTGAGTATACTGAGGTTGACAAAGAACCATGCGTAGCTTGTGTAAAGGGTAAGCAGGCCCGGAAGCCTTTCAAAGGGATAAAGTATAAGAAGGCTTCGTCACCATTAGAATTGGTCCATACGGACGTTTGTGGTCCCCTGACCACTGAATCTTTTAAAGGCAATAAATATTTTATTATTTTTGTAGATGACTATACACGTTTTATAACCCTTTATTGTATGTCATCTAAGACAGAAGTTAGAAGTATTTTTGTGCTTTCCAAGCACTTGTTGAAAGACAGACTGGCACTAAGATTCGAACCCTTCGGTCAGACAATGGTACTGAGTATGTCAACAAGGAGCTGACAAACTATTTGCAGGCTCAAGGGATTCGACATGAAACGTCTGTACCATACAGTCCTCAACAAAATGGGGTAAGTGAACGTTGCAATCGTAGTATTGTAGAGAAGGCTCGTTCCTTGCTGGCACAGAGCTCTCTGTCGAAAGCTTTTTGGCAGGATGCTATTGAGACTAGTGTTTATTTAAAGAATAGGTCACCTCATCGTGCACTTGATGGTAAGACGCCATATGAAATGTGGTGTGGTAGAAATCCCGACCTGTCTCATTTAAAGGTGTTTGGTTGCCGAGCTTTAGTTCACGTGCCTTCATGCCAGAGAACTAAGCTAGACATGAAAACTTCTGAACATATCTTCGTTGGATATTCAGACGATCCAAGGAGTTATTATTTCCGTAGTGCGGAAAACCCTCGGAGGTTGATTAAGTCACGGGATATTACGTTTTTTGAAAATATTTTTTCAGGATTGAAGGAAAAATCTGTTCAGCCTGAAGTTGTTTTGAGCCCTAATGTCATTAATCTTTTTTCACAAACTTCTTCAGATACCACATCGCCACAGGAGATTTCTATCTCATCTGCTTCTACTTCTTCACCTTCTATGGAGCTAGAGCAAGTTGACGATTTTGTGGACGCGACTGATGAAGCTGGTGGGGTTGGTGACACGGAGTCTTTACATTCGGGTGAACAACTTGATCTGTCCTTGGTTCCTTCAGATGAACCTAACGATGTTTGTCCTGAGAGAAGGTATCCTGAAAGAGTACGTAAACCTCCAGATTATTATTCATACGGTACTCACGGTGTTGATTTATTGTATGATGATCCGAAAAGTTATCGTGAAGCTATTAATAGCGATGATAAAGATAACTGGATCTCCGCAATGAAGGATGAGTACAATGCCTTATTAAATAAGCAGACTTGGACATTAGTGGATAAACCAAATAAAAAGGTTATTCCATGTAAATGGGTGTTCAAGATAAAGAGGGACGCGAACGGTGCAATAGTTCAGTATAAGGCGCGACTAGTTGCCAAAGGTTTTAGTCAAGTTTGGGGGACTGACTATAACGAGACTTTTGCCCCTGTGGTTCGAAATTCATCTTTGCGTACTCTTATAGCGTTAGCGGCAGAAATGGATTTAAAGATCCAACACATGGATGTCGATACCGCATTCCTCAACGGGGATTTAGAGGAGGAGGTGTACATGCAACAGCCTGAGGGATTTGCTGAGCAAGGGGCAGAAGGTAAAGTCTGTTTGCTCAGAAAATCCATTTATGGTTTGAAGCAGGCAGCTCGAGCCTGGAATATCAAGTTGCATCAAATTTTATCAAAAATTGGTTTTGCACGAATATCTGCGGAATCATGTGTTTACTTGAAAAAGTTTGGTAATGAAACCATAATACTTGCAGTCTATGTTGACGATCTAATTGTCTTTTACAAAGAAAAAAGTTTGTTTGACGCTGTCAAAAATGACTTGGAAATTTTTTTCTCGCTAAAAGATTTGGGTGCATTGTCGTATTGTTTAGGCTTAAATATTAACCGTGTTGACGATAAAATCGTAGTCAGTCAGAAGACCTATATCCAGGCAGTGTTGGACCGGTTTAATATGCGAGATTGCAAGGAGATGTCTACACCTTTGGAGAATAACAAGTTGGAGAGAGGTAATCCAACATCTTTTGGTGAATATCCTTACCAAAACTTGATAGGATGTCTCATGTACCTAGCTGTAAACACGAGACCTGATGTAGCTTATGCCATAAGCTATTTAAGTCGGTTTAATAACTGTTATGATAAGAGGCATTGGTTGGCCGCTAAAAGGGTGTTGCAGTATTTGAAAGGTACTATGGATTACTGTATTACTTACAGGAAAGACGGTAGACGTCTGTGTGGATACACGGATGCTGACTGGGCAAACTGTGTACATGACCGTCGGTCGTACACTGGTTACTACTTCACGCTAGCAGGTGGACCTATTAGCTGGGAGTGTAAGAAGCAGCCGACGGTAGCATTATCGTCTACAGAAGCTGAGTATATGTCCTTGACCAGTGCTGCAAAGAAGGCTATTTTCCTCAGACGGTTAGTGTGTGACATTACAGGTTTTGCTGATAGGGTGTTGCTATACAACGATAGTCAAAGTGCACGGAAACTTGTGCTCAATCCAATCCACCACAACAGAACCAAAAACATTGATACGAGATATCATTTTATTCGTGAAAAGGTTACTGAGGGTCTTATAGATATAAAGTTTATACCTACGGATAAAATGACAGCCGATGTTTTAACCAAGCCCTTAAGGCGCATCGCTCATCTTAGGTGCGTTGTTAATATGGGTTTAGTGATAAATAGGTAGAATAGTTTTCTATTTATTTATTTTTCGTCGGTTTAATGTCATGTGTGTGTTTTTTTGTCATCTGGTAGTAATGTTGTTCTTTTCTATTGTGCTTAGCATTACTGCTTTATCTTATTTCCATTAAGGGCGGATGTTGTAAAACCTACTAAGTAATAATACTTTTTGTTAGGTTTTATTGTCTTTTTGTAATGTAGATAAAAAGATATTTAAGTTTGAATTCTGAACTACTCAATTTTGAAGTTTAAAGAAATATAGCAACCATCGTACACGCTTACTTAGTTTTATTATTTTTCATTTCGCTATTTCCACAATATTCAAATTACAATTACAACAGTAGGTGCCTAGTTCCCTGGGTCCTTTCTTCTTCAGCTGTTTGTTGTCTAATTGTCTTATTAAGGTACTAGGCTTCCACAAACACCCAAGCTTAAGTAAGTAGGTACCTAGTTCCCTGGTCCTCTCTTCTTCAGCTCAGTCGGGCAAGTTTGTTGTCTAATTGTCTTATTATGGTACTAGGCTTTCATAAACACCCAAGCTTAAGTAAGTAGGTGCCTAGTTCCCTGGTCCTTTCTTCTTCAGCTGTTTGTTGTCTGATTGTCTTATTAAGGTACTAGGCTTCCATAAACATCCATGCTTAAGTAAGTAGGTACCTAGTTCCCTGGTCCTCTCTTCTTCAGCTCAGTCGGGCTAGTTTTTTGTCCAATTGTCTTATTAAGGTACTAGGCTTCCATAAACACCCAAGCTTAAGTAAGTAGGTGCCTAGTTCCCTGGTCCTTTCTTCTTCAGCTGTTTGTTGTCTAATTGTCTTATTAAGGTACTAGGCTTCCATAAACACCCATGCTTAAGTAAGTAGGTTTCTAGTTCCGTGGTCCTCTCTTCTTAAGCTCAGTCGGGCTAGTTTTTTATCCAATTGTCTTATTAAGGTACTAGGCTTCCATAAACACCCAAGCTTAAGTAAGTAGGTGCCTAGTTCCCTGGTCCTTTCTTCTTCAGCTGTTTGTTGTCTAATTGTCTTATTAAGGTACTAGGCTTCCATAAACACCCAAGCTTAAGTAAGTAGGTACCTAGTTCCCTGGTCCTCTCTTCTTCAGCTCAGTCGGGCAAGTTTTTTGTCCAATTGTCTTTTTAAGTTACTAGGCTTCCATAAACACCCAAGCTTAAGTAAGTAGGTGCCTAGTTCCCTGGTCCTTTCTTCTTCAGCTGTTTGTTGTCTAATTGTCTTATTAAGGTACTAGGCTTCCATAAACATCCATGCTTAAGTAGGTACCTAGTTCCCTGGTCCTCTCTTCTTCAGCTCAGTCGGGCTAGTTTTTTGTCCAATTGTCTTATTAAGGTACTAGGCTTCCATAAACACCCAAGCTTAAGTATGTAGGTACCTAGTTCCCTGGTCCTCTCTTCTTCAGCTCAGTCGGGATAGTTTTTTGTCCAATTGTCTTATTAAGGTACTAGGCTTCCATAAACACCCAAGCTTAAGTAAGTAGGTGCCTAGTTCCCTGGTCCTTTCTTCTTCAGCTGTTTGTTGTCTAATTGTCTTATTAAGGTACTAGGCTTCCATAAACACCCAAGCTTAAGTATGTAGGTACCTAGTTCCCTGGTCCTCTCTTCTTCAGCTCAGTCGGGATAGTTTTTTGTCCAATTGTCTTATTAAGGTACTAGGCTTCCATAAACACCCAAGCTTAAGTAAGTAGGTGCCTAGTTCCCTGGTCCTTTCTTCTTCAGCTGTTTGTTGTCGTATTGTCTTATTAAGGTACTAGGCTTCCATAAACACCCAAGCTTAAGTAAGTAGGTACCTAGTTCCCTGGTCCTCTCTTCTTCAGCTCAGTCGGGCTAGTTTTTTGTCCAATTGTCTTATTAAGGTACTAGGCTTCCATAAACACCCAAGCTTAAGTATGTAGGTACCTAGTTTCCTGGTCCTCTCTTCTTCAGCTCAGTCGGGATAGTTTTTTGTCCAATTGTCTTATTAAGGTACTAGGCTTCCATAAACACCCAAGCTTAAGTAAGTAGGTGCCTAGTTCCCTGGTCCTTTCTTCTTCAGCTGTTTGTTGTCTAATTGTCTTATTAAGGTACTAGGCTTCCATAAACACCCAAGCTTAAGTAAGTAGGTACCTAGTTCCCTGGTCCTCTCTTCTTCAGCTCAGTCGGGCAAGTTTTTTGTCCAATTGTCTTTTTAAGTTACTAGGCTTCCATAAACACCCAAGCTTAAGTAAGTAGGTGCCTAGTTCCGTGGTCCTTTCTTCTTCAGCTGTTTGTTGTCGTATTGTCTTATTAAGGTACTAGGCTTCCATAAACACCCAAGCTTAAGAAAGTAGGTACCTAGTTCCCTGGTCCTCTGTTCTTCAGCTCAGTCGGGCTAGTTTTTTGTCCAATTGTCTTATTAAGGTACTAGGCTTCCATAAACACCCAAGCTTAAGTATGTAGGTACCTAGTTCCCTGGTCCTCTCTTCTTCAGCTCAGTCGGGATAGTTTTTTGTCCAATTGTCTTATTAAGGTACTAGGCTTCCATAAACACCCAAGCTTAAGTAAGTAGGTGCCTAGTTCCCTGGTCCTTTCTTCTTCAGCTGTTTGTTGTCTAATTGTCTTATTAAGGTACTAGGCTTCCATAAACACCCAAGCTTAAGTAAGTAGGTGCCTAGTTCCCTGGTCCTTTCTTCTTCAGCTGTTTGTTGTCTAATTGTCTTATTTAGGTACTAGGCTTCCATAAACACCCAAGCTTAAGTAAGTAGGTGCCTAGTTCCCTGGTCCTTTCTTCTTCAGCTGTTTGTTGTCTTATTGTCTTATTAAGGTACTAGGCTTCCATAAACACCCATGCTTAAGTAGGTTTCTAGTTCCCTGGTCCTCTCTTCTTCAGCTCAGTCGGGCTAGTTTTTCTTCCAATTATCTTATTAAGGTATTAGGCTTCCATAAACACCCAAGCTTAAGTAAGTAGGTGCCTAGTTCCCTGGTCCTTTCTTCTTCAGCTGTTTGTTGTCTAATTGTTTTATTTAGGTACTAGGCTTCCATAAACACCCAAGCTTAAGTAAGTAGGTACCTAGTTCCCTGGTCCTTTCTTTTTCAGTTCGGTCGGGCTTGGTTGTTGTCTAATTGTCTTATTATGGTACTAGGCTTTCATAAACACCCAAGCTTAAGTAAGTAGGTGCCTAGTTCCCTGGTCCTTTCTTCTTCAGCTGTTTGTTGTCGTATTGTCTTATTAAGGTACTAGGCTTCCATAAACACCCAAGCTTAAGTAAGTAGGTACCTAGTTCCCTGGTCCTCTCTTCTTCAGCTCAGTCGGGCTAGTTTTTTGTCCAATTGTCTTATTAAGGTACTAGGCTTCCATAAACACCCAAGCTTAAGTATGTAGGTACCTAGTTCCCTGGTCCTCTCTTCTTCAGCTCAGTCGGGATAGTTTTTTGTCCAATTGTCTTATTAAGGTACTAGGCTTCCATAAACACCCAAGCTTAAGTAAGTAGGTGCCTAGTTCCCTGGTCCTTTCTTCTTCAGCTGTTTGTTGTCTAATTGTCTTATTAAGGTACTAGGCTTCCATAAACACCCAAGCTTAAGTAAGTAGGTACCTAGTTCCCTGGTCCTCTCTTCTTCAGCTCAGTCGGGAAAGTTTTTTGTCCAATTGTCTTTTTAAGTTACTAGGCTTCCATAAACACCCAAGCTTAAGTAAGTAGGTACCTAGTTCCCTGGTCCTCTCTTCTTCAGCTCAGTCGGGCAAGTTTGTTGTCTAATTGTCTTATTATGGTACTAGGCTTTCATAAACACCCAAGCTTAAGTAAGTAGGTGCCTAGTTCCCTGGTCCTTTCTTCTTCAGCTGTTTGTTGTCGTATTGTCTTATTAAGGTACTAGGCTTCCATAAACACCCAAGCTTAAGTAAGTAGGTACCTAGTTCCCTGGTCCTCTCTTCTTCAGCTCAGTCGGGCTAGTTTTTTGTCCAATTGTCTTATTAAGGTACTAGGCTTCCATAAACACCCAAGCTTAAGTATGTAGGTACCTAGTTCCCTGGTCCTCTCTTCTTCAGCTCAGTCGGGATAGTTTTTTGTCCAATTGTCTTATTAAGGTACTAGGCTTCCATAAACACCCAAGCTTAAGTAGGTGCCTAGTTCCCTGGTCCTTTCTTCTTCAGCTGTTTGTTGTCTAATTGTCTTATTAAGGTACTAGGCTTCCATAAACACCCAAGCTTAATTAAGTAGGTGCCTAGTTCCCTGGTCCTTTCTTCTTCAGCTGTTTGTTGTCTAATTGTCTTATTTAGGTACTAGGCTTCCATAAACACCCAAGCTTAAGTAAGTAGGTGCCTAGTTCCCTGGTCCTTTCTTCTTCAGCTGTTTGTTGTCTTATTGTCTTATTAAGGTACTAGGCTTCCATAAACACCCATGCTTAAGTAGGTTTCTAGTTCCCTGGTCCTCTCTTCTTCAGCTCAGTCGGGCTAGTTTTTTGTCCAATTGTCTTATTAAGGTATTAGGCTTCCATAAATACCCAAGCTTAAGTAAGTAGGTGCCTAGTTCCCTGGTCCTTTCTTCTTCAGCTGTTTGTTGTCTAATTGTTTTATTTAGGTACTAGGCTTCCATAAACACCCAAGCTTAAGTAAGTAGGTACCTAGTTCCCTGGTCCTTTCTTTTTCAGTTCGGTCGGGCTTGGTTGTTGTCTAATTGTCTTATTAAGGTACTAGGCTTCCATAAACACCCAAGCTTAAGTAAGTAGGTACCTAGTTCCCTGGTCCTCTCTTCTTCAGCTCAGTCGGGCAAGTTTTTTGTCCAATTGTCTTTTTAAGTTACTAGGCTTCCATAAACACCCAAGCTTAAGTAAGTAGGTGCCTAGTTCCGCGGTCCTTTCTTCTTCAGCTGTTTGTTGTCGTATTGTCTTATTAAGGTACTAGGCTTCCATAAACACCCAAGCTTAAGAAAGTAGGTACCTAGTTCCCTGGTCCTCTGTTCTTCAGCTCAGTCGGGCTAGTTTTTTGTCCAATTGTCTTATTAAGGTACTAGGCTTCCATAAACACCCAAGCTTAAGTATGTAGGTACCTAGTTCCCTGGTCCTCTCTTCTTCAGCTCAGTCGGGATAGTTTTTTGTCCAATTGTCTTATTAAGGTACTAGGCTTCCATAAACACCCAAGCTTAAGTAAGTAGGTGCCTAGTTCCCTGGTCCTTTCTTCTTCAGCTGTTTGTTGTCGTATTGTCTTATTAAGGTACTAGGCTTCCATAAACACCCAAGCTTAAGTAAGTAGGTACCTAGTTCCCTGGTCCTCTCTTCTTCAGCTCAGTCGGGCTAGTTTTTTGTCCAATTGTCTTATTAAGGTACTAGGCTTCCATAAACACCCAAGCTTAAGTATGTAGGTACCTAGTTCCCTGGTCCTCTCTTCTTCAGCTCAGTCGGGATAGTTTTTTGTCCAATTGTCTTATTAAGGTACTAGGCTTCCATAAACACCCAAGCTTAAGTAAGTAGGTGCCTAGTTCCCTGGTCCTTTCTTCTTCAGCTGTTTGTTGTCTAATTGTCTTATTAAGGTACTAGGCTTCCATAAACACCCAAGCTTAAGTAAGTAGGTACCTAGTTCCCTGGTCCTCTCTTCTTCAGCTCAGTCGGGAAAGTTTTTTGTCCAATTGTCTTTTTAAGTTACTAGGCTTCCATAAACACCCAAGCTTAAGTAAGTAGGTACCTAGTTCCCTGGTCCTCTCTTCTTCAGCTCAGTCGGGCAAGTTTGTTGTCTAATTGTCTTATTATGGTACTAGGCTTTCATAAACACCCAAGCTTAAGTAAGTAGGTGCCTAGTTCCCTGGTCCTTTCTTCTTCAGCTGTTTGTTGTCGTATTGTCTTATTAAGGTACTAGGCTTCCATAAACACCCAAGCTTAAGTAAGTAGGTACCTAGTTCCCTGGTCCTCTCTTCTTCAGCTCAGTCGGGCTAGTTTTTTGTCCAATTGTCTTATTAAGGTACTAGGCTTCCATAAACACCCAAGCTTAAGTATGTAGGTACCTAGTTCCCTGGTCCTCTCTTCTTCAGCTCAGTCGGGATAGTTTTTTGTCCAATTGTCTTATTAAGGTACTAGGCTTCCATAAACACCCAAGCTTAAGTAGGTGCCTAGTTCCCTGGTCCTTTCTTCTTCAGCTGTTTGTTGTCTAATTGTCTTATTAAGGTACTAGGCTTCCATAAACACCCAAGCTTAATTAAGTAGGTGCCTAGTTCCCTGGTCCTTTCTTCTTCAGCTGTTTGTTGTCTAATTGTCTTATTTAGGTACTAGGCTTCCATAAACACCCAAGCTTAAGTAAGTAGGTGCCTAGTTCCCTGGTCCTTTCTTCTTCAGCTGTTTGTTGTCTTATTGTCTTATTAAGGTACTAGGCTTCCATAAACACCCATGCTTAAGTAGGTTTCTAGTTCCCTGGTCCTCTCTTCTTCAGCTCAGTCGGGCTAGTTTTTTGTCCAATTGTCTTATTAAGGTATTAGGCTTCCATAAATACCCAAGCTTAAGTAAGTAGGTGCCTAGTTCCCTGGTCCTTTCTTCTTCAGCTGTTTGTTGTCTAATTGTTTTATTTAGGTACTAGGCTTCCATAAACACCCAAGCTTAAGTAAGTAGGTACCTAGTTCCCTGGTCCTTTCTTTTTCAGTTCGGTCGGGCTTGGTTGTTGTCTAATTGTCTTATTAAGGTACTAGGCTTCCACAAACACCCAAGCTTAAGTAAGTAGGTACCTAGTTCCCTGGTCCTCTCTTCTTCAGCTCAGTCGGGCAAGTTTTTTGTCTAATTGTCTTTTTAAGTTACTAGGCTTCCATAAACACCCAAGCTTAAGTAAGTAGGTGCCTAGTTCCGTGGTCCTTTCTTCTTCAGCTGTTTGTTGTCGTATTGTCTTATTAAGGTACTAGGCTTCCATAAACACCCAAGCTTAAGAAAGTAGGTACCTAGTTCCCTGGTCCTCTGGTCTTCAGCTCAGTCGGGCTAGTTTTTTGTCCAATTGTCTTATTAAGGTACTAGGCTTCCATAAACACCCAAGCTTAAGTATGTAGGTACCTAGTTCCCTGGTCCTCTCTTCTTCAGCTCAGTCGGGATAGTTTTTTGTCCAATTGTCTTATTAAGGTACTAGGCTTCCATAAACACCCAAGCTTAAGTAAGTAGGTGCCTAGTTCCCTGGTCCTTTCTTCTTCAGCTGTTTGTTGTCTAATTGTCTTATTAAGGTACTAGACTTCCATAAACACCCAAGCTTAAGTAAGTAGGTGCCTAGTTCCCTGGTCCTTTCTTCTTCAGCTGTTTGTTGTCCAATTGTCTTATTAAGGTACTAGGCTTCCATAAACACCCAAGCTTAAGTATGTAGGTACCTAGTTCCCTGGTCCTCTCTTCTTCAGCTCAGACGGGATAGTTTTTTGTCCAATTGTCTTATTAAGGTACTAGGCTTCCATAAACACCCAAGCTTAAGTAAGTAGGTGCCTAGTTCCCTGGTCCTTTCTTCTTCAGCTGTTTGTTGTCTAATTGTCTTATTAAGGTACTAGGCTTCCATAAACACCCAAGCTTAAGTAAGTAGGTGCCTAGTTCCCTGGTCCTTTCTTCTTCAGCTGTTTGTTGTCTAATTGTCTTATTTAGGTACTAGGCTTCCATAAACACCCAAGCTTAAGTAAGTAGGTGCCTAGTTCCCTGGTCCTTTCTTCTTCAGCTGTTTGTTGTCTTATTGTCTTATTAAGGTACTAGGCTTCCATAAACACCCATGCTTAAGTAGGTTTCTAGTTCCCTGGTCCTCTCTTCTTCAGCTCAGTCGGGCTAGTTTTTCTTCCAATTGTCTTATAAAGGTATTAGGCTTCCATAAACACCCAAGCTTAAGTAAGTAGGTGCCTAGTTCCCTGGTCCTTTCTTCTTCAGCTGTTTGTTGTCTAATTGTTTTATTTAGGTACTAGGCTTCCATAAACACCCAAGCTTAAGTAAGTAGGTACCTAGTTCCCTGGTCCTTTCTTTTTCAGTTCGGTCGGGCTTGGTTGTTGTCTAATTGTCTTATTATGGTACTAGGCTTTCATAAACACCCAAGCTTAAGTAAGTAGGTGCCTAGTTCCCTGGTCCTTTCTTCTTCAGCTGTTTGTTGTCGTATTGTCTTATTAAGGTACTAGGCTTCCATAAACACCCAAGCTTAAGTAAGTAGGTACCTAGTTCCCTGGTCCTCTCTTCTTCAGCTCAGTCGGGCTAGTTTTTTGTCCAATTGTCTTATTAAGGTACTAGGCTTCCATAAACACCCAAGCTTAAGTATGTAGGTACCTAGTTCCCTGGTCCTCTCTTCTTCAGCTCAGTCGGGATAGTTTTTTGTCCAATTGTCTTATTAAGGTACTAGGCTTCCATAAACACCCAAGCTTAAGTAAGTAGGTGCCTAGTTCCCTGGTCCTTTCTTCTTCAGCTGTTTGTTGTCTAATTGTCTTATTAAGGTACTAGGCTTCCATAAACACCCAAGCTTAAGTAAGTAGGTACCTAGTTCCCTGGTCCTCTCTTCTTCAGCTCAGTCGGGCAAGTTTTTTGTCCAATTGTCTTTTTAAGTTACTAGGCTTCCATAAACACCCAAGCTTAAGTAAGTAGGTACCTAGTTCCCTGGTCCTCTCTTCTTCAGCTCAGTCGGGCAAGTTTGTTGTCTAATTGTCTTATTATGGTACTAGGCTTTCATAAACACCCAAGCTTAAGTAAGTAGGTGCCTAGTTCCCTGGTCCTTTCTTCTTCAGCTGTTTGTTGTCGTATTGTCTTATTAAGGTACTAGGCTTCCATAAACACCCAAGCTTAAGTAAGTAGGTACCTAGTTCCCTGGTCCTCTCTTCTTCAGCTCAGTCGGGCTAGTTTTTTGTCCAATTGTCTTATTAAGGTACTAGGCTTCCATAAACACCCAAGCTTAAGTATGTAGGTACCTAGTTCCCTGGTCCTCTCTTCTTCAGCGCAGTCGGGATAGTTTTTTGTCCAATTGTCTTATTAAGGTACTAGGCTTCCATAAACACCCAAGCTTAAGTAGGTGCCTAGTTCCCTGGTCCTTTCTTCTTCAGCTGTTTGTTGTCTAATTGTCTTATTAAGGTACTAGGCTTCCATAAACACCCAAGCTTAATTAAGTAGGTGCCTAGTTCCCTGGTCCTTTCTTCTTCAGCTGTTTGTTGTCTAATTGTCTTATTTAGGTACTAGGCTTCCATAAACACCCAAGCTTAAGTAAGTAGGTGCCTAGTTCCCTGGTCCTTTCTTCTTCAGCTGTTTGTTGTCTTATTAAGGTACTAGGCTTCCATAAACACCCATGCTTAAGTAGGTTTTTAGTTCCCTGTGTGGCGTCAAATATTAATTGACCCACAAAACTTAATAAGTTTATTATTATTACAGCAAAAGTCCTGCTTACCCTTTTACTTCATGTTGGCGTGAAGGCGCGCGCCATCATCGTGCGCGAGCGCTGCCGGCCGCGGAAACCTGTTGGCTTACCTCACCCCGGACGCCGCGCGCCGCACCGCCTTCCGCAGCCCGCTCCAGCCGCAGACAACGTGGACCGCCGACCAGTCAACTTGACGCTTTCAACGCGAACCCACGTCGCTTTGGCTCGCTACCGCGGTTATATTTTGCCTTTCGTAAAATCATTTATTCTTCTCGCTATCACCTACAACTTGGTTTATATTCTTCCTTATTCTAAATCTTCTCTATTCTCGCTATAACTTCATTTCCATCTCTGTAAAACTTTCGCTTGCGCTTTGCTCAATATAATAATTACAACGTACACTGTCGAGTATTATTCCGCACTCCGGTATACCTCCAAAAGTGGTGACCCCGACGTGATTCGGCGCGTAGATATCGTAGCGCGACCGCGTGACCGCGTGACGTCATAGAACTTTCCGGAACGTTCGCGAAGGACACGTTAACGTCGAGCAAATTTTATTCTGAAAAAAATTGCGAAGATGGCGGAAGGATTGACTGAAGCTTTGGTTGCAGCGCTAGGATCATCAGAAATTGCAAAGGTCAGAGTACGCGTTCCTCCTTTTTGGCAAGAGAAACCTACTGTATGGTTTTCTCAGATTGAAGCCCAGTTTGCCCTGTCTAATATAACGTCCGATGCGACTAAATACTATACTGTAGTGGGTAATTTAGAGCCTTCCATTATGGCCCAGCTAGAAGATGTCTTAGAAAATCCACCAGCAACCAATAAGTACGAGAAGCTTAAAGCAGAGCTAATTAAGCGTTTATCAGTTTCCCAGGAAAAGAAAGTGCGACAACTCCTTGTCCACGAGGAGCTTGGGGACCGTAAGCCGTCTGCATTTCTGCGCCACCTGCAGAGCTTGGCAGGCCGTGGAGTGCCTGATGACTTCCTGCGCACCATCTGGACCAGCCGTCTGCCCACCAGCCTGCAGGCAATCATAGCGTCCCAGGTTGCCACGCCACTGGAAGCTGTTGCGGAGCTGGCTGACCGGGTATTAGAGATAGCCCCGGTGAACCCGGTGGCCCAGGTCGCGAGTACTTCGTCCTCTGCAGGGAGCATACTTGAGGTAGTGCGTGCTGAGATAGCCGGTCTCACGCAGAAATTCGATGAGCTGTCTACGAAGGTGGATCGACAATCTCGTACAGGTAGGCCAGTTAAGAGTCGTAACCGGCGATTTTCCCGTTCAAGAAGTCGTTCAAGAGGCCGCACTTACAAGATGGCGGACAACCGTAATTTATGTTGGTACCATCACAAATTTGGGGAAAAAGCGCATCACTGCAATAAGCCTTGCGATTTCGAATCGGAAAACGCCAAAGCCAGTCGCTAATGACGGCGAGCGATTGCTGCAGTATTTCTAGCCGTTTATTCATCACAGATCTTCAATCTAGAAAACTTTTTCTCATCGATACGGGTTCCGATCTGTGCGTCTACCCCCGCAATTATTTAAATGAGAAGCGGGTACGGGTAAATTACGACCTTAGCGCAGCTAATAATTCAGTTATATCCACATACGGATATATTAATTTGCAGCTGAGTTTAGGACTACGGAGGGAATTTAGCTGGAAGTTTGTCGTCGCGGATGTATCGAAGCCGATAATTGGGTATGATTTTCTGTCCCATTATAACCTTTTAGTGGATTGCTACAACAATAGGTTGATTGATGGCCTCACCAATCTATTTGTTAACGGAGCTGTTGCGAAGACGGAGATACCCAGCGTCAAAGCTGTCACCGGTACTTCTCGGTACCACGACCTATTGCGAGAGTTTCCAGACATCTCACGACCATCTGGTGCACCAAGAGAGGTACGTCATTCTACCGTCCATTTTATTAATACCACTCCCGGGCCGCCCGTGTTCTGCAGGCCACGACGCTTAGCACCAGATCGCTTGAAAATTGCCAAGGCTGAATTTCAAGCCATGGTAAAGGAGGGAACAGCTCGTTGCTCCAGCGGACCTTGGGCATCAGCGTTACACCTGGTACCGAAGCATGACGACACGTGGAGACCATGCGGCGATTATCGTGCGCTGAATGCGAGGACGGTACCAGACAGGTACCCGGTTCGGCACATAGAGGATTTTTCGCAACACCTACACGGAAGCACTATTTTTTCGGTAATAGACTTGGTCAAGGCTTACCAGCAGATACCAGTACATCCAACAGACATTGAGAAGACAGCCATCACGACACCGTTTGGTTTGTTTGAGTTTCCATTCATGTCGTTTGGGTTGAGAAACGCTGCACAAACGTTCCAACGTTTTATCGATGGCCTGGTACGTGATCTTGATTTTTGTTTCCCTTACATCGATGATCTTCTAGTAGCTTCTAGAAGTACGCAGGAGCATGAAGAACATCTACGCAAGCTGTTTTCACGCCTCCAAGAGTACGGTGTGGTCATGAATGTGGCTAAGTGCAAGTTCGGACAGCCCGAGGTAACTTTTCTTGGTTACAATGTTTCGGCAGGAGGAGTACGCCCACTAGAGGAGAAGGTAAAGGCCATACAAAATTTCCCACCGCCTCAAACGATCAAATGCTTGAGAAGGTTTTTAGGGATGCTCAATTTTTATAGACGTTTCTTGAAGGGTGCTGCCGAATTACAGGCCCCTCTAAATGATTTGTTGGCAGGCCCAGGTATGAAGGGATCAAAACCAGTGAAGTGGACTCCACAGTTACTAGAATATTTTGAGCGTTGCAAGCGTAGCCTATCAGATGCAGCACTGCTGGTTCACCCGGTTATAGATGCACAGCTGGCCCTGGTAGTAGATGCATCAAATGTTTCAATAGGAGCTGTTTTACAGCAGAGAGTAGATGACGTCTGGCAGCCATTGGCTTTCTACTCGAAGAAGATGAGCCCCACACAGCAAAAATACAGCGCTTATGATCGTGAACTCCTTGCAATTTATGAGGCCATCAAACATTTTCGGCATATGATAGAAGCACGAAATTTTACTGTGTACACCGATCATAAGCCGCTGATTAGTGCATTTAAAAAGAAAGATCAACAAGGTTCACCGAGACAGATTAATCAATTGTATTTTATTTCGCAGTTTACTACTGACATACAACACGTCTCTGGGCAGGACAACCAGGTGGCAGATGCTTTGTCTCGAATAGAGGTAGTCACCGCGCCAGTGGACGTCATGGAGCTTGCCCATGCGCAGCGTGATGATCCAGAGCTACTGGAACTTCTGAAGGGTAACCATTCACTGCAACTGGAGTTAACGCAAGTACCAAACTCAGACGTACAAATTTATTGTGATATTTCTTTGTCCAAACACAGACCTTTTGTAGCAGCTACCCATAGACGCCGCGTGTTCGAGACGTTGCACAGCCTAAGCCACCCTGGTGCGAAGGCATCCATCAAGATGGTTAGTGAGCGTTATGTTTGGCCTTCCCTTAGGAAAGATGTTCGCGCTTGGGTCAGAGAGTGCATTCCGTGTCAGAAGTCAAAGGTGACAAGGCATACTATATCACCTCTAGGCAAATTTGAGGTACCAGATGTTCGTTTCGCAGAGGTCAATATGGACCTAATTGGCCCACTTCCAGTATCATCCAATTTTAAATACTGTCTAACTATAATCGACAGGTTCACCAGATGGCCTGAGGTGATCCCGCTCCCTGACATGACAGCAGAGACTGTGGCGAAGGCATTCGTGTCTCAGTGGATCGCTCGGTATGGTTGCCCGAAGAAGGTAATAACGGACCAAGGTAGACAATTCCAGTCGTACTTATTCCAAAATCTAGCAGAGACGTATGGCATCAAGTTGGCGAGGACGACAGCATATCATCCAGCCTGCAATGGCATGATTGAACGTCTCCACCGCACGCTCAAAGCTGCTATGATGGCACATGGAACGAAGGATTGGGTTAGTTCTCTTCCCATAGTGCTCCTAGGACTACGTACGGCCTACAAAGAAGATCTGCAGTGCTCACCAGCCGAATTGGTGTATGGAGAGCAGTTACGTGTCCCCGGTGAGTTTATCACCGCAACTAATGACAAGATAGATTACCCAGATTTCGTCAGTCAATTACGACAAAGAATGTCCGAACTACGACCGCGATCAGCATCCGACCATTCGCAGCATAAAGTTTTTGAGCACAAGGAATTACGTACCGCTACGCACGTGTTCTTGCGACAAGATCTGCTTCGGGGATCGCTAGAACCACCTTACAGTGGCCCTCATAAGGTCATTTCAAGAAGTCCGAAGACTATCGACATTGTGCTCAACAACAAAACCGTCAAGGTGTCAATTGACAGAGTTAAACCTGCCTATACCTGGCGTGAGGACATGGAGGCACGAAGTCGTAATACGCAAGAGACGCATCCGATGCTCATTACTCGTTCAGGACGTAAAGTCAAGTTTCCTGAACGATATGTGCCTTAATATGGCCCTTTTATTCGTAAGGGGGTCCTGTGGCGTCAAATATTAATTGACCCACAAAACTTAATAAGTTTATTATTATTACAGCAAAAGTCCTGCTTACCCTTTTACTTCATGTTGGCGTGAAGGCGCGCGCCATCATCGTGCGCGAGCGCTGCCGGCCGCGGAAACCTGTTGGCTTACCTCACCCCGGACGCCGCGCGCCGCACCGCCTTCCGCAGCCCGCTCCAGCCGCAGACAACGTGGACCGCCGACCAGTCAACTTGACGCTTTCAACGCGAACCCACGTCGCTTTGGCTCGCTACCGCGGTTATATTTTGCCTTTCGTAAAATCATTTATTCTTCTCGCTATCACCTACAACTTGGTTTATATTCTTCCTTATTCTAAATCTTCTCTATTCTCGCTATAACTTCATTTCCATCTCTGTAAAACTTTCGCTTGCGCTTTGCTCAATATAATAATTACAACGTACACTGTCGAGTATTATTCCGCACTCCGGTATACCTCCAAACCTGGTCCTCTCTTCTTCAGCTCAGTCGGGCTAGTTTTTTGTCCAATTGTCTTATTAAGGTATTAGGCTTCCATAAATACCCAAGCTTAAGTAAGTAGGTGCCTAGTTCCCTGGTCCTTTCTTCTTCAGCTGTTTGTTGTCTAATTGTTTTATTTAGGTACTAGGCTTCCATAAACACCCAAGCTTAAGTAAGTAGGTACCTAGTTCCCTGGTCCTTTCTTTTTCAGTTCGGTCGGGCTTGGTTGTTGTCTAATTGTCTTATTAAGGTACTAGGCTTCCATAAATACCCAAGCTTAAGTAAGTAGGTACCTAGTTCCCTGGTCCTCTCTTCTTAAGCTCAGTCGGGCAAGTTTTTTGTCTAATTGTCTTATTAAGGTACTAGGCTTCCATAAACACCCAAGCTTAAGTAAGTAGGTGCCTAGTTCCCTGGTCCTTTCTTCTTCAGCTGTTTGTTATCTAATTGTTTTATTAAAGTACTAGGCTTCCATAAACACCCAAGCTTAAGTAAGTAGGTACCTAGTTCCCTGGTCCTCTCTTCTTCAGCTCAGTCGGGCTAGTTTGTTGTCTAATTGTCTTATTATGGTACTAGGCTTTCATAAACACCCAAGCTTAAGTAAGTGGTTCTTTCTTCTTCAGCTGTTTGTTGTCTAATTGTCTTATTAAGGTACTAGGCTTCCATAAACACCCAAGCTTAAGTAAGTAGGTGCCTAGTTCCCTGGTCCTTTCTTCTTCAGCTGTTTGTTGTCTAATTGTCTTATTAAGGTACTAGGCTTCCATAAACACCCAATCTTAAGTAAGTAGGTGCCTAGTTCCCTGGTCCTTTCTTCTTCAGCGCGTTCGGGCTAATTAGCTGTCTAATTGTCTTATTAAGGTACTAGGCTTCCATAAACACCCAAGCTTAAGTAAGTAGGTGCCTAGTTCCGTGGTCCTTTCTTCTTCAGCTGTTTGTTGTCGTATTGTCTTATTAAGGTACTAGGCTTCCATAAACACCCAAGCTTAAGAAAGTAGGTACCTAGTTCCCTGGTCCTCTGTTCTTCAGCTCAGTCGGGCTAGTTTTTTGTCCAATTGTCTTATTAAGGTACTAGGCTTCCATAAACACCCAAGCTTAAGTATGTAGGTACCTAGTTCCCTGGTCCTCTCTTCTTCAGCTCAGTCGGGATAGTTTTTTGTCCAATTGTCTTATTAAGGTACTAGGCTTCCATAAACACCCAAGCTTAAGTAAGTAGGTGCCTAGTTCCCTGGTCCTTTCTTCTTCAGCTGTTTGTTGTCTAATTGTCTTATTAAGGTACTAGGCTTCCATAAACACCCAAGCTTAAGTAAGTAGGTGCCTAGTTCCCTGGTCCTTTCTTCTTCAGCTGTTTGTTGTCTAATTGTCTTATTTAGGTACTAGGCTTCCATAAACACCCAAGCTTAAGTAAGTAGGTGCCTAGTTCCCTGGTCCTTTCTTCTTCAGCTGTTTATTGTCTAATTGTCTTATTAAGGTACTAGGCTTCCATAAACACCCAAGCTTAATTAAGTAGGTGCCTAGTTCCCTGGTCCTTTCTTCTTCAGCTGTTTGTTGTCTAATTGTCTTATTTAGGTACTAGGCTTCCATAAACACCCAAGCTTAAGTAAGTAGGTGCCTAGTTCCCTGGTCCTTTCTTCTTCAGCTGTTTATTGTCTTATTGTCTTATTAAGGTACTAGGCTTCCATAAACACCCATGCTTAAGTAGGTTTCTAGTTCCCTGGTCCTCTCTTCTTCAGCTCAGTCGGGCTAGTTTTTTGTCCAATTGTCTTATTAAGGTATTAGGCTTCCATAAATACCCAAGCTTAAGTAAGTAGGTGCCTAGTTCCCTGGTCCTTTCTTCTTCAGCTGTTTGTTGTCGAATTGTTTTATTTAGGTACTAGGCTTCCATAAACACCCAAGCTTAAGTAAGTAGGTACCTAGTTCCCTGGTCCTTTCTTTTTCAGTTCGGTCGGGCTTGGTTGTTGTCTAATTGTCTTATTAAGGTACTAGGCTTCCATAAATACCCAAGCTTAAGTAAGTAGGTGCCTAGTTCCCTGGTCCTTTCTTCTTCAGCTGTTTGTTGTCTAATTGTCTTATTAAGGTACTAGGCTTCCATAAACACCCAATCTTAAGTAAGTAGGTGCCTAGTTCCCTGGTCCTTTCTTCTTCAGCGCGTTCGGGCTAATTAGCTGTCTAATTGTCTTATTAAGGTACTAGGCTTCCATAAACACCCAAGCTTAAGTAAGTAGGTACCTAGTTCCCTGGTCCGCTCTTCTTCAGCTCAGTCGGGCAAATTTGTTGTCTAATTGTCTTATTATGGTACTAGGCTTTCATAAACACCCAAGCTTAAGTAAGTAGGTGCCTAGTTCCCTGGTCCTTTCTTCTTCTGCTGTTTGTTGTCTAATTGTCTTATTAAGGTACTAGGCTTCCATAAACACCCAAGCTTAAGTAAGTAGGTACCTAGTTCCCTGGTCCTCTCTTCTTCAGCTCAGTCGGGCTAGTTTTTTGTCCAATTGTCTTATTAAGGTACTAGGCTTTCATAAACACCCAAGCTTAAGTATGTAGGTACCTAGTTCCCTGGTCCTCTCTTCTTCAGCTCAGTCGGGATAGTTTTTTGTCCAATTGTCTTATTAAGGTACTAGGCTTCCATAAACACCCAAGCTTAAGTAAGTAGGTGCCTAGTTCCCTGGTCCTTTCTTCTTCAGCTGTTTGTTGTCTAATTGTCTTATTAAGGTACTAGGCTTCCATAAACACCCAAGCTTAAGTAAGTAGGTACCTAGTTCCCTGGTCCTCTCTTCTTCAGCTCAGTCGGGCAAGTTTTTTGTCCAATTGTCTTTTTAAGTTACTAGGCTTCCATAAACACCCAAGCTTAAGTAAGTAGGTGCCTAGTTCCGTGGTCCTTTCTTCTTCAGCTGTTTGTTGTCGTATTGTCTTATTAAGGTACTAGGCTTCCATAAACACCCAAGCTTAAGAAAGTAGGTACCTAGTTCCCTGGTCCTCTGTTCTTCAGCTCAGTCGGGCTAGTTTTTTGTCCAATTGTCTTATTAAGGTACTAGGCTTCCATAAACACCCAAGCTTAAGTATGTAGGTACCTAGTTCCCTGGTCCTCTCTTCTTCAGCTCAGTCGGGATAGTTTTTTGTCCAATTGTCTTATTAAGGTACTAGGCTTCCATAAACACCCAAGCTTAAGTAAGTAGGTGCCTAGTTCCCTGGTCCTTTCTTCTTCAGCTGTTTGTTGTCTAATTGTCTTATTAAGGTACTAGGCTTCCATAAACACCCAAGCTTAAGTAAGTAGGTGCCTAGTTCCCTGGTCCTTTCTTCTTCAGCTGTTTGTTGTCTAATTGTCTTATTTAGGTACTAGGCTTCCATAAACACCCAAGCTTAAGTAAGTAGGTGCCTAGTTCCCTGGTCCTTTCTTCTTCAGCTGTTTGTTGTCTTATTGTCTTATTAAGGTACTAGGCTTCCATAAACACCCATGCTTAAGTAGGTTTCTAGTTCCCTGGTCCTCTCTTCTTCAGCTCAGTCGGGCTAGTTTTTCTTCCAATTGTCTTATTAAGGTATTAGGCTTCCATAAACACCCAAGCTTAAGTAAGTAGGTGCCTAGTTCCCTGGTCCTTTCTTCTTCAGCTGTTTGTTGTCTAATTGTTTTATTTAGGTACTAGGCTTCCATAAACACCCAAGCTTAAGTAAGTAGGTACCTAGTTCCCTGGTCCTTTCTTTTTCAGTTCGGTCGGGCTTGGTTGTTGTCTAATTGTCTTATTATGGTACTAGGCTTTCATAAACACCCAAGCTTAAGTAAGTAGGTGCCTAGTTCCCTGGTCCTTTCTTCTTCAGCTGTTTGTTGTCGTATTGTCTTATTAAGGTACTAGGCTTCCATAAACACCCAAGCTTAAGTAAGTAGGTACCTAGTTCCCTGGTCCTCTCTTCTTCAGCTCAGTCGGGCTAGTTTTTTGTCCAATTGTCTTATTAAGGTACTAGGCTTCCATAAACACCCAAGCTTAAGTATGTAGGTACCTAGTTCCCTGGTCCTCTCTTCTTCAGCTCAGTCGGGATAGTTTTTTGTCCAATTGTCTTATTAAGGTACTAGGCTTCCATAAACACCCAAGCTTAAGTAAGTAGGTGCCTAGTTCCCTGGTCCTTTCTTCTTCAGCTGTTTGTTGTCGTATTGTCTTATTAAGGTACTAGGCTTCCATAAACACCCAAGCTTAAGTAAGTAGGTACCTAGTTCCCTGGTCCTCTCTTCTTCAGCTCAGTCGGGCTAGTTTTTTGTCCAATTGTCTTATTAAGGTACTAGGCTTCCATAAACACCCAAGCTTAAGTATGTAGGTACCTAGTTCCCTGGTCCTCTCTTCTTCAGCTCAGTCGGGATAGTTTTTTGTCCAATTGTCTTATTAAGGTACTAGGCTTCCATAAACACCCAAGCTTAAGTAGGTGCCTAGTTCCCTGGTCCTTTCTTCTTCAGCTGTTTGTTGTCTAATTGTCTTATTAAGGTACTAGGCTTCCATAAACACCCAAGCTTAATTAAGTAGGTGCCTAGTTCCCTGGTCCTTTCTTCTTCAGCTGTTTGTTGTCTAATTGTCTTATTTAGGTACTAGGCTTCCATAAACACCCAAGCTTAAGTAAGTAGGTGCCTAGTTCCCTGGTCCTTTCTTCTTCAGCTGTTTGTTGTCTTATTGTCTTATTAAGGTACTAGGCTTCCATAAACACCCATGCTTAAGTAGGTTTCTAGTTCCCTGGTCCTCTCTTCTTCAGCTCAGTTGGGCTAGTTTTTTGTCCAATTGTCTTATTAAGGTATTAGGCTTCCATAAATACCCAAGCTTAAGTAAGTAGGTGCCTAGTTCCCTGGTCCTTTCTTCTTCAGCTGTTTGTTGTCTAATTGTTTTATTTAGGTACTAGGCTTCCATAAACACCCAAGCTTAAGTAAGTAGGTACCTAGTTCCCTGGTCCTTTCTTTTTCAGTTCGGTCGGGCTTGGTTAATGTCTAATTGTCTTATTAAGGTACTAGGCTTCCATAAATACCCAAGCTTAAGTAAGTAGGTACCTAGTTCCCTGGTCCTCTCTTCTTAAGCTCAGTCGGGCAAGTTTTTTGTCTAATTGTCTTATTAAGGTACTAGGCTTCCATAAACACCCAAGCTTAAGTAAGTAGGTGCCTAGTTCCCTGGTCCTTTCTTCTTCAGCTGTTTGTTATCTAATTGTTTTATTAAAGTACTAGGCTTCCATAAACACCCAAGCTTAAGTAAGTAGGTACCTAGTTCCCTGGTCCTCTCTTCTTCAGCTCAGTCGGGCTAGTTTGTTGTCTAATTGTCTTATTATGGTACTAGGCTTTCATAAACACCCAAGCTTAAGTAAGTGGTTCTTTCTTCTTCAGCTGTTTGTTGTCTAATTGTCTTATTAAGGTACTAGGCTTCCATAAACACCCAAGCTTAAGTAAGTAGGTGCCTAGTTCCCTGGTCCTTTCTTCTTCAGCTGTTTGTTGTCTAATTGTCTTATTAAGGTACTAGGCTTCCATAAACACCCAATCTTAAGTAAGTAGGTGCCTAGTTCCCTGGTCCTTACTTCTTCAGCGCGTTCGGGCTAATTAGCTGTCTAATTGTCTTATTAAGGTACTAGGCTTCCATAAACACCCAAGCTTAAGTAAGTAGGTACCTAGTTCCCTGGTCCTCTCTTCTTCAGCTCAGTCGGGCAAGTTTTTTGTCCAATTGTCTTTTTAAGTTACTAGGCTTCCATAAACACCCAAGCTTAAGTAAGTAGGTACCTAGTTCCCTGGTCCTCTCTTCTTCAGCTCAGTCGGGCAAGTTTGTTGTCTAATTGTCTTATTATGGTACTAGGCTTTCATAAACACCCAAGCTTAAGTAAGTAGGTGCCTAGTTCCCTGGTCCTTTCTTCTTCAGCTGTTTGTTGTCGTATTGTCTTATTAAGGTACTAGGCTTCCATAAACACCCAAGCTTAAGTAAGTAGGTACCTAGTTCCCTGGTCCTCTCTTCTTCAGCTCAGTCGGGCTAGTTTTTTGTCCAATTGTCTTATTAAGGTACTAGGCTTCCATAAACACCCAAGCTTAAGTATGTAGGTACCTAGTTCCCTGGTCCTCTCTTCTTCAGCTCAGTCGGGATAGTTTTTTGTCCAATTGTCTTATTAAGGTACTAGGCTTCCATAAACACCCAAGCTTAAGTAGGTGCCTAGTTCCCTGGTCCTTTCTTCTTCAGCTGTTTGTTGTCTAATTGTCTTATTAAGGTACTAGGCTTCCATAAACACCCAAGCTTAATTAAGTAGGTGCCTAGTTCCCTGGTCCTTTCTTCTTCAGCTGTTTGTTGTCTAATTGTCTTATTTAGGTACTAGGCTTCCATAAACACCCAAGCTTAAGTAAGTAGGTGCCTAGTTCCCTGGTCCTTTCTTCTTCAGCTGTTTGTTATCTAATTGTTTTATTAAAGTACTAGGCTTCCATAAACACCCAAGCTTAAGTAAGTAGGTACCTAGTTCCCTGGTCCTCTCTTCTTCAGCTCAGTCGGGCTAGTTTGTTGTCTAATTGTCTTATTATGGTACTAGGCTTTCATAAACACCCAAGCTTAAGTAAGTGGTTCTTTCTTCTTCAGCTGTTTGTTGTCTAATTGTCTTATTAAGGTACTAGGCTTCCATAAACACCCAAGCTTAAGTAAGTAGGTGCCTAGTTCCCTGGTCCTTTCTTCTTCAGCTGTTTGTTGTCTAATTGTCTTATTAAGGTACTAGGCTTCCATAAACACCCAATCTTAAGTAAGTAGGTGCCTAGTTCCCTGGTCCTTTCTTCTTCAGCGCGTTCGGGCTAATTAGCTGTCTAATTGTCTTATTAAGGTACTAGGCTTCCATAAACACCCAAGCTTAAGTAAGTAGGTACCTAGTTCCCTGGTCCTCTCTTCTTCAGCTCAGTCGGGCAAGTTTTTTGTCCAATTGTCTTTTTAAGTTACTAGGCTTCCATAAACACCCAAGCTTAAGTAAGTAGGTACCTAGTTCCCTGGTCCTCTCTTCTTCAGCTCAGTCGGGCAAGTTTGTTGTCTAATTGTCTTATTATGGTACTAGGCTTTCATAAACACCCAAGCTTAAGTAAGTAGGTGCCTAGTTCCCTGGTCCTTTCTTCTTCAGCTGTTTGTTGTCGTATTGTCTTATTAAGGTACTAGGCTTCCATAAACACCCAAGCTTAAGTAAGTAGGTACCTAGTTCCCTGGTCCTCTCTTCTTCAGCTCAGTCGGGCTAGTTTTTTGTCCAATTGTCTTATTAAGGTACTAGGCTTCCATAAACACCCAAGCTTAAGTATGTAGGTACCTAGTTCCCTGGTCCTTTCTTCTTCAGCTCAGTCGGGATAGTTTTTTGTCCAATTGTCTTATTAAGGTACTAGGCTTCCATAAACACCCAAGCTTAAGTAGGTGCCTAGTTCCCTGGTCCTTTCTTCTTCAGCTGTTTGTTGTCTAATTGTCTTATTAAGGTACTAGGCTTCCATAAACACCCAAGCTTAATTAAGTAGGTGCCTAGTTCCCTGGTCCTTTCTTCTTCAGCTGTTTGTTGTCTAATTGTCTTATTTAGGTACTAGGCTTCCATAAACACCCAAGCTTAAGTAAGTAGGTGCCTAGTTCCCTGGTCCTTTCTTCTTCAGCTGTTTGTTGTCTTATTGTCTTATTAAGGTACTAGGCTTCCATAAACACCCATGCTTAAGTAGGTTTCTAGTTCCCTGGTCCTCTCTTCTTCAGCTCAGTCGGGCTAGTTTTTTGTCCAATTGTCTTATTAAGGTATTAGGCTTCCATAAATACCCAAGCTTAAGTAAGTAGGTGCCTAGTTCCCTGGTCCTTTCTTCTTCAGCTGTTTGTTGTCTAATTGTTTTATTTAGGTACTAGGCTTCCATAAACACCCAAGCTTAAGTAAGTAGGTACCTAGTTCCCTGGTCCTTTCTTTTTCAGTTCGGTCGGGCTTGGTTGTTGTCTAATTGTCTTATTAAGGTACTAGGCTTCCATAAATACCCAAGCTTAAGTAAGTAGGTACCTAGTTCCCTGGTCCTCTCTTCTTAAGCTCAGTCGGGCTAGTTTTTAGTCCAATTGTCTTTTTAAGTTACTAGGCTTCCATAAACACCCAAGCTTAAGTAAGTAGGTTTATAGTTCCCTGGTCCTCTCTTCTTC
This sequence comes from Xestia xanthographa, assembly GCA_905147715.2. Taxonomy (NCBI): domain Eukaryota; kingdom Metazoa; phylum Arthropoda; class Insecta; order Lepidoptera; family Noctuidae; genus Xestia; species Xestia xanthographa. The sequence goes on along the minus strand of LR990654.1, from coordinate 18,592,905 downwards.
AGCTCAGTCGGGCTAGTTTTTTGTCTAATTGTCTTATTAAGGTACTAGGCTTCCATAAACACCCAAGCTTAAGTAAGTAGGTGCCTAGTTCCCTGGTCCTTTCTTCTTCAGCTGTTTGTTATCTAATTGTTTTATTAAAGTACTAGGCTTCCATAAACACCCAAGCTTAAGTAAGTAGGTACCTAGTTCCCTGGTCCTCTCTTCTTCAGCTCAGTCGGGCTAGTTTGTTGTCTAATTGTCTTATTATGGTACTAGGCTTTCATAAACACCCAAGCTTAAGTAAGTGGTTCTTTCTTCTTCAGCTGTTTGTTGTCTAATTGTCTTATTAAGGTACTAGGCTTCCATAAACACCCAAGCTTAAGTAAGTAGGTGCCTAGTTCCCTGGTCCTTTCTTCTTCAGCTGTTTGTTGTCTAATTGTCTTATTAAGGTACTAGGCTTCCATAAACACCCAATCTTAAGTAAGTAGGTGCCTAGTTCCCTGGTCCTTTCTTCTTCAGCGCGTTCGGGCTAATTAGCTGTCTAATTGTCTTATTAAGGTACTAGGCTTCCATAAACACCCAAGCTTAAGTAAGTAGGTGCCTAGTTCCTTGGTCCTTTCTTCTTCAGCTGTTTGTTGTCTAATTGTCTTATTAAGGTACTAGGCTTCCATAAACACCCAAGCTTAAGTAAGTAGGTACCTAGTTCCCTGGTCCTTTCTTCTTCAGCTCGGTCAGGCTAGTTTGTTGCCTAATTGTCTAATTATGGTACTAGGCTTCCATAAAAACCCAAGCTTAAGTAAGTAGGTGCCTAGTTCCCTGGTCCTTTCTTCTTCGGGTGTTTGTTGTCTTATTGTCTTATTAAGGTACTAGGTTTCCATAAAAGCCCAAGTTTAAGTTAGTAGGTACCTAGTTCCCTGGTCCTCTCTTCTTCAGCTCAGTCGGGCTAGTTTTTTGTCCAATTGTCTTATTAAGGTACTAGGCTTCCATAAACACCCAAGCTTAAGTAAGTAGGTGCCTAGTTCCCTGGTCCTTTCTTCTTCAGCTGTTTGTTGTCTTATTGTCTTATTAAGGTACTAGGCTTCCATAAACACCCATGCTTAAGTAAGTAGGTTTCTAGTTCCCTGGTCGTCTCTTCTTCAGCTCAGTCGGGCTAGTTTTTAGGGTTCCGTACCCAAAGGGTAAAAACGGAACCCTATTACTAAGACTTCGCTGTTTGTCCGTCTGTCCGTCAGTCCGTCTGTCTGTCACCAGGCTGTATCTCATGAACCGTGACAGCTAGACAGTTGAAATTTTCACAGATGATGTATTTCTGTTGCCGCTATAACAACAAATACTAAAAACCGAATAAAATTAATATTTAAGGGGGGCTCCCATACAACAAACGTGATTTTTTTAATAATAATTAGTACGGAACCCTTCGTGCGCGAGTCCGACTCGCACTTGGCCGGTTTTTTGTCCAATTGTCTTATTAAGGTATTAGGCTTCCATAAACACCTAAGCTTAAGTAGGTGCCTAGTTCCCTGGTCCTTTCTTCTTCAGCTGTTTGTTGTCTAATTGTCTTATTAAGGTACTAGGTTTACATAAAAGCCCAAGTTTAAGTTAGTAGGTACCTAGTTCCCTGGTCCTCTCTTCTTCAGCTCAGTCGGGCTAGTTTTTTGTCCAATTGTCTTATTAAGGTACTAGGCTTCCATAAACACCCAAGCTTAAGTAAGTAGGTGCCTAGTTCCCTGGTCCTTTCTTCTTCAGCTGTTTGTTGTCTTATTGTCTTATTAAGGTACTAGGCTTCCATAAACACCCATGCTTAAGTAAGTAGGTTTCTAGTTCCCTGGTCGTCTCTTCTTCAGCTCAGTCGGGCTAGTTTTTAGGGTTCCATACCCAAAGGGTAAAAACGGAACCCTATTACTAAGACTTCGCTGTCTGTCCGTCTGTCCGTCTGTCCATCTGTCCGTCTGTCCGTCTGTCTGTCACCAGGCTGTATCTCATGAACCGTGACAGCTAGACAGTTGAAATTTTCACAGATGATGTATTTCTGTTGCCGCTATAACAACAAATACTAAAAACCGAATAAAATTAATATTTAAGGGGGGCTCCCATACAACAAACGTGATTTTTTTAATAATAATTAGTACGGAACCCTTCGTGCGCGAGTCCGACTCGCACTTGGCCGGTTTTTTGTCCAATTGTCTTATTAAGGTATTAGGCTTCCATAAACACCCAAGCTTAAGTAAGTAGGTGCCTAGTTCCCTGGTCCTTTCTTCTTCAGCTGTTTGTTGTCTTATTGTTTTATTTAGGTACTAGGCTTCCATAAACACCCAAGCTTAAGTAAGTAGGTACCTAGTTCCCTGGTCCTTTCTTTTTCAGTTCGGTCGGGCTTGGTTGTTGTCTAATTGTCTTATTAAGGTACTAGGCTACCATAAACACCCAAGCTTAAGTAAGAAGGTACCTAGTTCCCTGGTCCTTTCTTCTTCAGCTGTTTGTTGTCTAATTGTCTTATTAAGGTACTAGGCTTCCATAAACACCCAAGCTTAAGTAAGTAGGTACCTAGTTCCCTGGTCCTCTCTTCTTCAGCTCAGTCGGGCTAGTTTTTTGTCCAATTGTCTTTTTAAGTTACTAGGCTTCCATAAACACCCAAGCTTAAGTAAGTAGGTGCCTAGTTCCCTGGTCCTTTCTTCTTCAGCTGTTTGTTGTCTAATTGTCTTATTAAGGTACTAGGCTTCCATAAACACCCAAGCTAAAATGTTGAGGATAGGAATGGACCGTATGGGATTATGAGGTGTGGTGCAATAAAACCAAGTAATGGCAATATAAATCTAATAAGCAAGTAGGAATATTCTATACAATGTGTTGAAGGGAAGACCACTGACAAAATCACTTGAAACAAAATCAAAAATAGACAACTAAGATAACATACCAAGAAGGTTGTCAACATTCCACCCCCTTGTGCATGATAGTGCACAAAATAATGCAATGGGTCTCCTATGTGGAAATCTTGACAATCCTCTTGGTGGGCCGACGAAGTATGCCACCTGAAGTAGCTACGTCCACCAGTCTAATTACTCCATCTTTGCCGGGAAAAGTTCCAGAAACACGGCCTCGTGGCCAAGTTCCTCTCGGCATGTTCTCATCCACGATGAATACAATGTCACCAATTTTCAAAGCTGGTTCTCTGCTGTCCCCGACCTGCCGTGGTTGCATAGTGGGCAGAATCTCTCTGACCCAGCGATGCCAAAAATGATCAGCCAATCTTAAAGCTTTTCGCCAGTCCGCTCTTCTTAATAAATCCCGGTCGTCTAGAGACGAAGGTAGAACTTGATTAGATGACGTGCCGAGCAAAAAATGAAATGGAGTTAATGTTTCTTGGTCCTCGTGACAAACCGAAACGTGACTCAGAGGTCTAGAGTTGACAATCGCTTCGGCTTCTAACAAGAGAGTTATAAGGACCTCTTCCTTGGGGGCTTGTTCTTCCAAAGTGGCATTTAAAGCCACCTTCACGCTGCGCACCAACCTCTCCCAACATCTACCAAAGAATGGTGCGGCGGGAGGAATAAACTTCCATTTTATTCCTCTATTGGCAGCAAAGTTTTCGACTTCAGGTTGGTAAAAATCACGAAGAATTCGGTTTGCACCAACAAAACACGTGCCATTGTCCGAATATATTGTGTCAGGAGTTCCTCTTCTTGCAACAAAGCGACGCAAAGTCATAATTGCAGAATCAGCAGAGAGGGAATGCACCAGCTCCAAATGAATGGCTCTGGAAGTCATACAGGTAAAAAGGGCAACGTAACGTTTTTCTCTTCTTCGGCCAATTGCAGTAGAGATGGGGCCAAAATAATCCAAGCCCGTAAATGTAAAAGGACGGCGATGGTGAGCAAGCCTTTGTGCCGGGAGATCTCCTGTCTTTGGATTCATTGGCTTTGTTTTCCTTATCTTGCAGAACAAACATTGGCTGGCTACACTCCGGACGATGCTGCGAATTCGAAGAATCCAATATTTTTGTCTCAACTCATTAATTACCATCTCATTATTGGCATGACCAGCTCTGCGGTGGAAATATTGCACCAACAAACGGACGACATGGTGGCGACCATCTAACAGTATCGGGCGCTTCACATCGGAGCTGACATTTTCGACGGCTCTAATTCTTCCGACCAATCTTAACAAACCATCTTCTCCCATCATTGGTGAAAGCTTTGACAAGCGGCTATACTTGGGTATCGTTTCGTCTCGATCGATGCACTGAATTTCTTCGGCAAACGCTTCTGCCTGTAGGCGTTGCAGGATATGCCTTTCTGCGGCTTCCATTAACTCAGCTGACAAAGGCAATAATAGAGTGGTGGACGCAGGTAAACTTGCACAATGGCGGTCTCTAACATCGGTGTTAGGGACAGTGAGTCTAGTACGGTCCAAAAATGAACGGAGTTTGGCCGCAGCCTGCAAAACGCGAGCAGTAGCGCGGAGCAAACGAAGCCAGTCACTGAAACGACTGAAATCTACTGTCGCAACCAGATGAGCAACCAAAAGCACAGGAGAACGTTTATACTCCTCCCGAGCCATAGGCTGGCCAGCTGGTTCTACAGGCCAATCTTCTGGGGCCTCTAAAAGAAATGAAGGACCCGAAAACCATCGATGGTTGGGATTCAGGTGCAGAGGCTTTATACGAGTGGCATCGTCAGCAACATTCAAGTCGGTTGGGACCCATCGCCAATCTTGAACGCATGAATTTTCGGTTATTTCCCCGACTCTATGAGCCACAAACGGCTTGAATGTTCGTGCATCGCTCCTCAGCCAACCAAGAACGGTTCTCGAATCCGTCCACAGATATGTGCGCATGGGCTTCTTTTTGTGACAATCTTTGATTGTGACAGCAAGGCGAGAAGCAATCAAAGCAGCTTGCAGCTCTAAGCGTGGAATTGATGTTGGTTTTAATGGCGAAACTCTCGCCTTACTGGCAATAAGGGCGAGTTTGACGATGCCGTTAGCATACGTAAAACGCCAAAAAGCAACACAGGCATAGGCAAGCTCGCTCGCATCAGCAAACACATGCAATTCCCTGTATAAAGGTTCACCATTTTCATTAGCGTACCAGCGTGGAATACTAAAAAATGATACTTCAACCAGCTCTTCTAACCATTCACTCCACCTCATAACCTCTGAGGGTGGAAATGGTGTGTCCCAGTCAATATTTTTTCTCCAGGCCTCCTGGAGTAGGATTCGGCCCTTAACAACGATTGGCCCAAGTAATCCCAACGGGTAAGTAAATAGGTACCTAGTTCCCTGGTCCTCTCTTCTTCAGCTCAGTCGGGCTAGTTTTTTGTCCAATTGTCTTTTTAAGGTACTAGGCTTCCATAAACACCCAAGCTTAAGTAAGTGGTTCTTTCTTCTTCAGCTGTTTGTTGTCTAATTGTCTTATTAAGGTACTAGGCTTCCATAAACACCCAAGCTTAAGTAAGTAGGTGCCTATTTCCCTGGTCCTTTCTTCTTCAGCTGTTTGTTGTCTAATTGTCTTATTAAGGTACTAGGCTTCCATAAACACCCAATCTTAAGTAAGTAGGTGCCTAGTTCCCTGGTCCTTTCTTCTTCAGCGCGTTCGGGCTAATTAGCTGTCTAATTGTCTTATTAAGGTACTAGGCTTCCATAAACACCCAAGCTTAAGTAAGTAGGTGCCTAGTTCCTTGGTCCTTTCTTCTTCAGCTGTTTGTTGTCTAATTGTCTTATTAAGGTACTAGGCTTCCATAAACACCCAAGCTTAAGTAAGTAGGTACCTAGTTCCCTGGTCCTTTCTTCTTCAGCTCGGTCAGGCTAGTTTGTTGCCTAATTGTCTAATTATGGTACTAGGCTTCCATAAAAACCCAAGCTTAAGTAAGTAGGTGCCTAGTTCCCTGGTCCTTTCTTCTTCGGGTGTTTGTTGTCTTATTGTCTTATTAAGGTACTAGGTTTCCATAAAAGCCTAAGTTTAAGTTAGTAGGTACCTAGTTCCCTGGTCCTCTCTTCTTCAGCTCAGTCGGGCTAGTTTTTTGTCCAATTGTCTTATTAAGGTACTAGGTTTCCATAAAAGCCTAAGTTTAAGTTAGTAGGTACCTAGTTCCCTGGTCCTCTCTTCTTCAGCTCAGTCGGGCTAGTTTTTTGTCCAATTGTCTTATTAAGGTATTAGGCTTCCATAAACACCCAAGCTTAAGTAGGTGCCTAGTTCCCTGGTCCTTTCTTCTTCAGCTGTTTGTTGTCTAATTGTCTTATTAAGGTACTAGGTTTACATAAAAGCCCAAGTTTAAGTTAGTAGGTACCTAGTTCCCTGGTCCTCTCTTCTTCAGCTCAGTCGGGCTAGTTTTTTATCCAATTGTCTTATTAAGGTACTAGGCTTCCATAAACACCCAAGCTTAAGTAAGTAGGTGCCTAGTTCCCTGGTCCTTTCTTCTTCAGCTGTTTGTTGTCTTATTGTCTTATTAAGGTACTAGGCTTCCATAAACACCCATGCTTAAGTAAGTAGGTTTCTAGTTCCCTGGTCGTCTCTTCTTCAGCTCAGTCGGGCTAGTTTTTAGGGTTCCGTACCCAAAGGGTAAAAACGGAACCCTATTACTAAGACTTCGCTGTCTGTCCGTCTGTCCGTCTGTCCATCTGTCCGTCTGTCTGTCACCAGGCTGTATCTTTACCCGGGTACCCGAGTTTTTCATCAAATATTACTCGGGTCTGAAAACTCTTGTGTACCCGGGTATACCCGACCCGGGTACCCGGGTCCGAAAACCCTAGGCCACACTGTTGTGATGCGTATGCACTTTGCTATCTAGAACACGCGATAGCGAGAGGCACGTCCGTCCTCTAGGTAAGACCGAGCTGACTGAGACTTGAGATTATAAACATAAGATATGAAGTAGATGACATTAGAGAATTTGCCGCGCTATGACCTGTGGCCGTATCTTATGTTTTTTGGTAAAACTACTGATTCAATTTACACGAAACTTTAGAAATAATGAAACAAACACACAAGTAACCTAATACATAATTCATATAAGAGTCATACTGATACATTCATATCAGATTCCAATAGATTCTAGCAAGAATTTCGTATACGGCGAACTGTCATTTCATTGTTGTTGACCTTGACTTGAAAATACTTGAAATCAATAAAAATATTTATTTATTTTATTCAACTTATATCTATCATTACAGGTAATCTTAAACCTAATTCGATAGTGTGGCTATATCTTTACAAAATAAGAATAATTTAACAACTAGAAAAATGAAATTTAAAGTCATACATATATATAAGAAACTAAGTTTAACAAAACTTTTGCGAATTCACTCAAAGTGCACGAAAAAATATCGATTCGCTCGTGAAGCTCGTTTACTACGCGGATCGTTCGGGTGAGAGGGGTCTTAGCCAGGAGATTGGTTCCGGCTACCGGCACGGCTAGTAGTGGGCGCCGCCGCCTCCACACGTATTGATCCGGCACGCACAGTTTCAGGTGCCGCAGCACTCCCGGGTTATGAGCTGCACCACGTAACAGTTTAACTACATACGCAGCGAGATTAAATTCCCGGCGTACCCTGAGCTCATTATACCCCACCATACCCAGTACAAATAGTGTAGGGTACATTAATGGGTAGAATGGATATACCCCATATAGTTTAAAATACAAATATCTTGTGTATTTATTTTGGACTCTCTCCAACATAACACTATATTTTGTTTCATGGGGAGCCCAAATGACTGCACTGTGTTCAAGATGACTCCTGACTAGAGCGTCATATAACACCCTGAGTTTGGTAATATTCGTGAACCCCTGCGATTGCCCAGTACAAAACCAAGGTTTCTGTACGCCTTCTTGCATATCTTTATTATATGTTCCCGAAAAGTGAGGTCTGGTGTGACAATAACTCCTAGATCCCGTACCTGTGAAACCCGCTCCATCGGTGCTGCTTCCACTTTGTACTCGTAGCATAGTGGGGTCCGCGCCCGAGTGAACGTTATTACCGAGCATTTGTCCACATTGAAGTAGAGTTTATTCCTCTGGCTCCACTCTACCACTCTGTTTATGTCCTCCTGCAAACGTTCACAATCAGACTTATCCCTCACCTCAAGCAGCAATTTAAAGTTATCAGCAAATAATAAACACAGACCATGTTTGACGACCTCCGGTAAGTCATTTATCATTATTATGAACTCAAGTGGCCCCAAATTGCTGCCCTGACTTACGCTGGACCCGGTGTAGTACAGCTCGGACTCGCACCCTCTGTAGTCAACATACTGCTGTCTGTTTCCCATATAGCTGACGAAGAACTGTAACAAGTGTGGTGAAAAGCCAATGTCTGCTAACTTTCGTAATAACACGTCATTGTCGACGGTGTCAAATGCCTTTCTAAAATCAAAGTACACCGCGTCCACCTGCACACCAGAGTCGATTGCCGGCACCACCAGCGCCATGAAGTTGAGTAGATTGGTGGCAGTGCTGCGCTCCGGCCGAAACCCGTGCTGCGCATCCGAAAGCTGCGCGCGCACCTGTCCCTGCACGCAGCGCTGGATAGCAGATTCAAACACTTTTGCTGGAGTCGATAGCACGGCCACTGGTCTCTAGCCACCGACATCTGGGCCAGACTTACCCTCGGAACCGGAATAACTCGTGTAATTTTCCATCTAGGCGGGAACGTCGCTTGCTTTAAACAGGTGTTAAAAATATACTGCAGTGGTTCTGCTAGCACCCTGCCACAGTCTCTAAACAGAAAAGCCGGTATACCGTCAGGGCCAGATGAACGTTTTGGCTTGAGATTAGCGAGCGCGTCCTTAACATCCTGGAGACTAAGAGTCTCGTTATGCACACGTGCACTGGTGGGCTTAGCCGCCGCCGCCGCCGCACGTGCGTCCAGTCGCGGTGGATCCTTACTGTAGACAGATTCAAAGAAACCCGCGAATTCCCTAGCACATTCATGATCCGTGAGGTATTGTCCATTCTTTACGATACTTTGCTTACTTAGTCAACTTCGCTTAGATCCAATGTACTGCCAGAAGGATTTTGGATCTTTTGCGAACTGACTCTGAATTTTACTTTTGTGTTCTTTGAGTGCAATTTCTATTGATTTTTTATGCGAGCTCTGTACTTTGCAAATGTGTCATAATCGCTATCGAGTTTCGTTTCTTTGATTTTTTTATGTAGTCTGGATTTCATCTGTATATCTTTGATAATATCCCTAGTGTACCATTCGGGATAAACGTATCGCGAATTCCTGTGGTTAAACTTTTTCTGGGGTACACATCTGTCCAAAATATTATTAATCTTATCATAAAAGTCATTCAACACCTCCAAATCATGCTTGTCATACATTGTATCCCAATCCGTGGAAGTAAGCATTGAATACAACAACTGATAATCGGCCTTATAAAAATTCCACCGCGGTCTAATACTGTGTGCGCTGCTACGGTCGTCGTCTACGGGAGGGCCAGGGGCGAGCGCGGGTGGCGCGGGGGTGAGGCGCACGCTCACCGCTAGCGGCGGGTGTTGCGCGTCGACGGACACGAGTGGCTCGTCAGCCGGTACTACTGACAACTCTTCGCTAAAACCCGCACTCAGAACCAAATCCAGCTGACGACCTAAACAATTGGAGACGGTGTTACTTTGAGTGAACTCGCAATAAGACACAAAACATTCGCGAGGTCGCCGCCGCCGATCGCCGCTTCGAGGACACGGTGATGCTCCGCCCACGCGGGGCACACCTCCACCGTGTGTTCCACCGTGTCCTCCGGTCGATCCTCACAATGGAAGCACCCGGGCGTTTCCTCCCGCCCGATTCGGTGCAGGAACCTGCCGAACACTCCGTGTCCGGTGAGGACCTGCGTCAGGCGGAAGGTGAGGACGCCGTGGCGTCTCTCAAGCCACTCCTCAAAGAGGGGACTTATCGCCACTATCGTGGCGTGACCTGTTCGAAGACCCATTTTTTTTTTTTTTTTTTTTTCGGATGGGTAATCAGCTCTGGGCGGAGCAGGAGGGAGTGTCAGACTTTTACTGACTAAAACCCATCCATGTTCCTTCATCGCCCTTTGTGTTCCGGGGCCGCGGTATCTCTTTCGAACTGTCCCGAAACCCCGACAGGCATCGGTCCTTACGGACCCCTTCCTTTTTGCTGACTCTCTTTGAGGCGCGCGTGGAACACGAACGCGCCGTCGACACGGCCTGTCGTCATGAGACGGACGGACGGCGAGCTAGCCCATAACCCACCGTCCACAGGCCCGCGCCTACGGTGGCCGGGGGCCACGTGGTGGTGGCCCCCGACGCCCGGGGCGTCTCCCGCGGCGGCCGGGACGTTGAGAGGTTCTCTCCCTCTCACGTTCCGCCACCTCCTTCTCTAGCATTACTGCTTCGCAGAAGGAGGTGACGGCGTCCCATTCCGTCTCGCTGCGGACCATGGCTTGCACCAGGGCCGGACGCGAGAGGTCGCCGCCGCCGATCGCCGCTTCGAGGACACGGCGGTGCTCCGCCCACGCGGGGCACACCTCCACCGTGTGTTCCACCGTGTCCTCCGGTCGATCCTCACAATGGAAGCACCCGGGCGTTTCCTCCCGCCCGATTCGGTGCAGGAACCTCCCGAACACTCCGTGTCCGGTGAGGACCTGCGTCAGGCGGAAGGTGAGGACGCCGTGGCATCTCTCAAGCCACTCCTCAAAGAGGGGATTTATCGCCACTATCGTGGCGTGCCCTGCGCGGGGTTGCGACAGTCGCTCTCTCCATGTCGCCATGAGATCTCGCCGGAAGTCTGTCCGCTGAGCGACAATTTGTCGCTGCAGCGGAGTTTCCCCCCGGCGTAGCGCCTCCGCGCGCCATTCATGTAGGCGCGCGAGGACTATTGCCTCCAGATCCCATGGCGGCAATCCGGCAAGGAGGCTCGCCGCCTCGCGGGGTGGCACTCCGGTATCACCGGGTGCCGGTGCCGACCAACCTCCGTCGAGTGGTCGGGGACTACCTGACGGATAGAGCCGTTATCTACCCCGGTCGCAGCGGAGAATGGAACCGGCGAGAGATGTCGTGCGGTGTCCCACAGGGATCGGTTCTGGGGCCATCCTTGTGGAACATCGGTTACGACTGGGTGCTGCGCACCGACCTCCCTAGCGGTGTCAGCGTGGTTTGCTATGCAGACGACACGCTGGTGCTGACACAGGGGGGTCGCACGAGGCGGCGGCTGAAGCGATGACACGTGGGGTTGCGATAGTCGTTGAGAGGATCCGGCAACTGGGTCTCGAGGTGGCATTGCACAAGTCCGAGGCCATGTGCTTTCATGGGCCTCGGAATGCGCCACCTCCGGGATCCTTGCTCACGGTAGGAGGGGTATCCATCGGCGTCGAGTCGACTTTGAAGTACCTAGGACTCGTCCTCGACAGCCGGTGGAACTTCGTGGAACATTTCCGACGTTTGGCCCCCAAACTGGAGCGGACTGGGGCTGCCTTCAGGCGGCTCCTGCCCAATCTGGGGGGGCCAAACGCCTCCTGCCGGAGGCTCTACGCGGGAGTCGTGAGGTCAATGGCCCTTTACGGGGCCCCGGTGTGGGCGCGTTCATTGAGGCGGCGAGCCGCCCACTACCTGAACGCGCCCCAAAAGGTGGTAGCCGTAAGGCTGGCCCGGGGCTACCGCACGATCTCCCGCGAGGCGGCGAGCCTCCTTGCCGGATTGCCGCCATGGGATCTGGAGGCAATAGTCCTCGCGCGCCTACATGAATGGCGCGCGGAGGCGCTACGCCGGGGGGAAACTCCGCTGCAGCGACAAATTGTCGCTCAGCGGACAGACTTCCGGCGAGATCTCATGGCGACATGGAGAGAGCGACTGTCGCAACCCCGCGCAGGGCACGCCACGATAGTGGCGATAAATCCCCTCTTTGAGGAGTGGCTTGAGAGATGCCACGGCGTCCTCACCTTCCGCCTGACGCAGGTCCTCACCGGACACGGAGTGTTCGGGAGGTTCCTGCACCGAATCGGGCGGGAGGAAACGCCCGGGTGCTTCCATTGTGAGGATCGACCGGAGGACACGGTGGAACACACGGTGGAGGTGTGCCCCGCGTGGGCGGAGCACCGCCGTGTCCTCGAAGCGGCGATCGGCGGCGGCGACCTCTCGCGTCCGGCCCTGGTGCAAGCCATGGTCCGCAGCGAGACGGAATGGGACGCCGTCACCTCCTTCTGCGAAGCAGTAATGCTAGAGAAGGAGGTGGCGGAACGTGAGAGGGAGAGAACCTCTCAACGTCCCGGCCGCCGCGGGAGACGCCCCGGGCGTCGGGGGCCACCACCACGTGGCCCCCGGCCACCGTAGGCGCGGGCCTGTGGACGGTGGGCTATGGGCTAGCTCGCCGTCCGTCCGTCTCATGACGACAGGCCGTGTCGACGGCGCGTTCGTGTTCCACGCGCGCCTCAAAGAGAGTCAGCAAAAAGGAAGGGGTCCGTAAGGACCGATGCCTGCCGGGGTTTCGGGACAGTTCGAAAGAGATACCGCGGCCCCGGAACACAAAGGGCGATGAAGGAACATGGATGGGTTTTAGTCAGTAAAAGTCTGACACTCCCTCCTGCTCCGCCCAGAGCTGATTACCCATCCGAAAAAAAAAAAAAAAAAAAAAAATGGGTCTTCGAACAGGTCACGCCACGATAGTGGCGATAAGTCCCCTCTTTGAGGAGTGGCTTGAGAGACGCCACGGCGTCCTCACCTTCCGCCTGACGCAGGTCCTCACCGGACACGGAGTGTTCGGCAGGTTCCTGCACCGAATCGGGCGGGAGGAAACGCCCGGGTGCTTCCATTGTGAGGATCGACCGGAGGACACGGTGGAACACACGGTGGAGGTGTGCCCCGCGTGGGCGGAGCATCACCGTGTCCTCGAAGCGGCGATCGGCGGCGGCGACCTCGCGAATGTTTTGTGTCTTATTGCGAGTTCACTCAAAGTAACACCGTCTCCAATTGTTTAGGTCGTCAGCTGGATTTGGTTCTGAGTGCGGGTTTTAGCGAAGAGTTGTCAGTAGTAGCGGCTGACGAGCCACTCGTGCCCGTCGACGCGCAACACCCACCGCTAGCGGTGAGCGTGCGCCTCACCCCCGCGCCACCCGCGCTCGCCCCTGGCCCTCCCGTAGACGACGACCGTAGCAGCGCACACAGTATTAGACCGCGGTGGAATTTTTATAAGGCCGATTATCAGTTGTTGTATTCAATGCTTACTTCCACGGATTGGGATACAATGTATGACAAGCATGATTTGGAGGTGTTGAATGACTTTTATGATAAGATTAATAATATTTTGGACAGATGTGTACCCCAGAAAAAGTTTAACCACAGGAATTCGCGATACGTTTATCCCGAATGGTACACTAGGGATATTATCAAAGATATACAGATGAAATCCAGACTACATAAAAAAATCAAAGAAACGAAACTCGATAGCGATTATGACACATTTGCAAAGTACAGAGCTCGCATAAAAAATCAATAGAAATTGCACTCAAAGAACACAAAAGTAAAATTCATAGTCAGTTCGCAAAAGATCCAAAATCCTTCTGGCAGTACATTGGATCTAAGCGAAGTTGACTAAGTAAGCAAAGTATCGTAAAGAATGGACAATACCTCACGGATCATGAATGTGCTAGGGAATTCGCGGGTTTCTTTGAATCTGTCTACAGTAAGGATCCACCGCGACTGGACGCACGTGCGGCGGCGGCGGCGGCTAAGCCCACCAGTGCACGTGTGCATAACGAGACTCTTAGTCTCCAGGATGTTAAGGACGCGCTCGCTAATCTCAAGCCAAAACGTTCATCTGGCCCTGACGGTATACCGGCTTTTCTGTTTAGAGACTGTGGCAGGGTGCTAGCAGAACCACTGCAGTATATTTTTAACACCTGTTTAAAGCAAGCGACGTTCCCGCCTAGATGGAAAATTACACGAGTTATTCCGGTTCCGAGGGTAAGTCTGGCCCAGATGTCGGTGGCTAGAGACCAGTGGCCGTGCTATCGACTCCAGCAAAAGTGTTTGAATCTGCTATCCAGCGCTGCGTGCAGGGACAGGTGCGCGCGCAGCTTTCGGATGCGCAGCACGGGTTTCGGCCGGAGCGCAGCACTGCCACCAATCTACTCAACTTCATGGCGCTGGTGGTGCCGGCAATCGACTCTGGTGTGCAGGTGGACGCGGTGTACTTTGATTTTAGAAAGGCATTTGACACCGTCGACAATGACGTGTTATTACGAAAGTTAGCAGACATTGGCTTTTCACCACACTTGTTACAGTTCTTCGTCAGCTATATGGGAAACAGACAGCAGTATGTTGACTACAGAGGGTGCGAGTCCGAGCTGTACTACACCGGGTCCAGCGTAAGTCAGGGCAGCAATTTGGGGCCACTTGAGTTCATAATAATGATAAATGACTTACCGGAGGTCGTCAAACATGGTCTGTGTTTATTATTTGCTGATAACTTTAAATTGCTGCTTGAGGTGAGGGATAAGTCTGATTGTGAACGTTTGCAGGAGGACATAAACAGAGTGGTAGAGTGGAGCCAGAGGAATAAACTCTACTTCAATGTGGACAAATGCTCGGTAATAACGTTCACTCGGGCGCGGACCCCACTATGCTACGAGTACAAAGTGGAAGCAGCACCGATGGAGCGGGTTTCACAGGTACGGGATCTAGGAGTTATTGTCACACCAGACCTCACTTTTCGGGAACATATAATAAAGATATGCAAGAAGGCGTACAGAAACCTTGGTTTTGTACTGGGCAATCGCAGGGGTTCACGAATATTACCACACTCAGGGTGTTATATGACGCTCTAGTCAGGAGTCATCTTGAACACAGTGCAGTCATTTGGGCTCCCCATGAAACAAAATATAGTGTTATGTTGGAGAGAGTCCAAAATAAATACACAAGATATTTGTATTTTAAACTATATGGGGTATATCCATTCTACCCATTAATGTACCCTACACTATTTGTACTGGGTATGGTGGGGTATAATGAGCTCAGGGTACGCCGGGAATTTAATCTCGCTGCGTATGTAGTTAAACTGTTACGTGGTGCAGCTCATAACCCGGGAGTGCTGCGGCACCTGAAACTGTGCGTGCCGGATCAATACGTGTGGAGGCGGCGGCGCCCACTACTAGCCGTGCCGGTAGCCGGAACCAATCTCCTGGCTAAGACCCCTCTCACCCGAACGATCCGCGTAGTAAACGAGCTTCACGAGCGAATCGATATTTTTTCGTGCACTTTGAGTGAATTCGCAAAAGTTTTGTTAAACTTAGTTTCTTATATATATGTATGACTTTAAATTTCATTTTTCTAGTTGTTAAATTATTCTTATTTTGTAAAGATATAGCCACACTATCGAATTAGGTTTAAGATTACCTGTAATGATAGATATAAGTTGAATAAAATAAATAAATATTTTTATTGATTTCAAGTATTTTCAAGTCAAGGTCAACAACAATGAAATGACAGTTCGCCGTATACGAAATTCTTGCTAGAATCTATTGGAATCTGATATGAATGTATCAGTATGACTCTTATATGAATTATGTATTAGGTTACTTGTGTGTTTGTTTCATTATTTCTAAAGTTTCGTGTAAATTGAATCAGTAGTTTTACCAAAAAACATAAGATACGGCCACAGGTCATAGCGCGGCAAATTCTCTAATGTCATCTACTTCATATCTTATGTTTATAATCTCAAGTCTCAGTCAGCTCGGTCTTACCTAGAGGACGGACGTGCCTCTCGCGATCGCGTGTTCTAGATAGCAAAGTGCATACGCATCACAACAGTGTGGCCTAGGGTTTTCGGACCCGGGTACCCGGGTCGGGTATACCCGGGTACACAAGAGTTTTCAGACCCGAGTAATATTTGATGAAAAACTCGGGTACCCGGGTACATAGAGCACCTTAAGAAAGCACCTTAAAATGATAGAAAAAATGCATGAATATTTACACAACCGCCCTGCCGCCTTCACATCGAGGGACTCGTTGAATCTCGTGTGCTGAAAGTCTACGTGCACGTTTGTTTTCAAACTCTTTTACTCAAGATCAAGATAATTCAAGTGATGATGATAGTGACAACAGAACTCTGCATGAAATGTCCTCTGTTTCGTTCGAAACGCTGAAAGTTGAAAGAAGCTATTAATAACGCGAGCAAACATGTCAACATCTCTTAACGCATTGGTATTTTTAAATCTTTTTTCAATAATCAACATGAATGTTAATAAAAATTTGGTAATGTAATACTGATAGATCTCGTTAATTGTTCCTATTTTACTATAATTATTTAAGTGTAATATAAATAAGATTTCAAGTGCCATTTTAATAAAATAACCTTTATATTTCTTCGTTATTATTACATGGAAGTTTCATTTATGTTTTTTTATAAGATTTGGTAAAAGCACGATTTTTCTAAAGTAAGAATTGTTAAGTAGGTAAGTAAAAACATTGATTGTTTTTTTTGTTAGAAGATTATTAATAGAAGTTATTTAAAAGGAGATCTTTATGATCCTTAAAAGGTTTTTTTTTATTACTGAATAAATATTTGAATGAACCAAAGAACCAAACACAATGATTAATGTGGAGTTTTACTTACATTAGAAGATACCCGGGTACCCGGGCCTACCCGGGTAATTAAAAAAATAAAACCCGATACCCGGGTATAAAAAAAGTCCGGGTACGCAAAAACCCTAGTGTGGCCGATCCGTGCGTCATCAGTTCGCTCGGAGTGGTCGCGATGACCCAGATACTGTTTGTGCGAAACATGCTTGATCATCATATTATTTGTTAAGGCGAAAACATCTATCACCGACAAGGCTTCGCAAACAATAAATTTAACTACCAATTTGGAACATAAGCTGTTTAAGTACTACAGCGAAGAAAAGGCTAAGCGACAAGAATTACAATGTCAAGTAATGGAGCTTAAAACCGAAATGGAAAAGCTACGGGAAATTTTGAAATACCAAAGTGATCAAGAGAAAAATAAGGCGACTGAAAAGGCTATCAAAGAAAGTTCACCCATACCTATCGAATATGAGACGGATGAGGAGGAACTAGCCAGAGAAACGGAGTGGATTAGGATAGAACATAAAAGAAAAAAACGGAAGCTAAACCGTACGCGGACTCCCCTCCCAGAACAATGCTATTAAAGAACAAGGGAACATAAATCCGAAAAAAAACGCCAAAGCCACCCCCAATAAATGTGCAGGATGTTAAAGATTACCAGGCATTCTATGACTCAATAGCTAGTACTCAGGGCGACATGTTCACCATAAAAATGATGAACGGGGATAGCATCAAAATAAATGCAACCAATGAAGATGCTTACAGAGAGATTACGAAGCTACTAACTTCAAATAATTTACTCTGACACACATATGAGAGCAAACAAACCAGACCGATACGCGTGATGGCCAAAAAGCTGCATCATACATGCCAGCCAGAAAGAATTGTAGAGTACCTGAAAAACAAGGGCTACAAAATTGAAAATGCTGTAAGCAGATTGAGTTGGAAGAAAAAAGAACCACTCAACATGTTTATGTTGACTTTTGAAAAAGATGAAGATATAAACAAAGATTATGGAATCACCAATATTCTAGGGTGCAAAGTTGAAATCCACCAACTTAAAGCATCTAAGCTAGTTCCTCAGTGCAAAAGATGTTAAGCCTATGGACACACCCAAAAGTACTGTTCGAAAGAACCAAGGTGTGTCAAGTGCACGGGCAAACACCTCACAAGAGACTGCGTGAAACCGGCACAAGATAAACCAAAATGTGTCCACTGTGGTGAGCCACATCCAGCTAATAATAGAGGGTGTATAGTAAGCAAAGGAGATGCAAGTATTAAAAAGTAAATACAGTAAAAAGCAAACTGCATCCCAACCAAAGAAGCATACCGAACCATCAGCTACCAAAGAAGCTCATGAAAGAAAGAAATGGCCCACCAACCACCCAAGCCGTACTCGTACTCTCAAGTAGTCAAAAACAATATGGAGACAAGTTCTGAATCAAAACTCGACCAAATTTTAAGTCTAATGTCAACATTTGATGAACGACTTAAAAAACTAGAAATGAGTGCCAAAAAAGCTCCTATTCATCTGCGAAAATGATTAATAACCTCAAGATCATGGCTTAGAATGCTAATGGACTGCTGCAACACCAACATGAGTTACAAGTAGTCTTACAACAAATAGACCAAGAGATAAAACTTGTAACACCAAAAGAAGTATCTAAAGAAATTATAGATCACATCAGCCCAAAAAAAATCCCTGGTTATGACCTTATCACAGGGGAAATCTTAAAGAATCTACCAAGAAAAGCCTTGGTAAAACTTACTAAGATACTGAATGCTTCTTTTAGACTAAAACATGTTCCAGACCTATGGAAGGTTGCAGAAGTCATCATGATCCCCAAATCAGGGAAACCACCTCAAGATGCATCATCATACAGGCCTATCTCCTTGCTGTCAGTTATGTCTCAAAGCTTTTCGTGAAACTACTTCCAAAACGACTGAAACCTATTATAGAAAATAGTAACATTATACCAGACTATCAATTTGGATTCAGAGAAAAACATTAAACGATAGATCAGGTGCATAGAATTACAACAGTAATTGAAGAAGCTCTTGAAGACAGGAAAGTATGTACCACTGTATTTTTAGATGTAGCCCAGGCTTTTGACAAAGTTTGGCACAAGGGATTGATTTATAAACTAAGAACTATGTTGCCAAAACAGTTCGCAGATTTATTAGAATCGTATATAACTGGTAGAGTCTTTAGAGTAAGGCAAGAAAATGCCTATCCTGAGCTAAAAGAAATAAAAGCTGGTGCACCACAAGGAAGTTTTCTAGGACCGGTCCTGTTGTACACATGTGATATACCAGAACTAGAAAATGCAACTATTGCTACTTTAGCTGATGATACCGCAATAATGTCCACAGGATATAGTCACAAGGAAGCTGTGGTAAAAGTACAAACAGCGATAAATCAATTCTATGATTGTACCAAAAAGTGGAAGATCAAGTTGAATGAAACAAAATCCATTCACATTGACTTCACTAACAAGAAACCAGAACACAACCCAGTGTACATAAACAACAAAATTGTACCGTACGAAAACACTGCCAAATATCTTGGTATGACCTTAGACGCAAAGCTTCGCTGGAAAGCCCATGTCAAAAAGAAACGAGAAGAATTAGAAATTCGTTACAGAAGCATGGTTACTAGGAAGGCATTCCGCGTTGTCAGTTCCTAACAAAATCCTGATCTACAAATCAGTCCTTATGCCAGTATGGACCTATGGTATACAACTATGGGGTTGCGCCAAAGAAAGTAATGTAGAAATTATCCAAAAAATCCAGAACAAAGTACTCAAGAACATCTTGAACGCGCCTTGGTATATTAGAATTGATTTGGCATGACTTGGTATATTAGAATGATTTATTTGGATTTACTTTTTAATAACTTTTTGTTTTTATTTTGCTGATGTATCGAATTTTTATTAT
Source organism: Xestia xanthographa (assembly GCA_905147715.2). NCBI lineage: Eukaryota > Metazoa > Arthropoda > Insecta > Lepidoptera > Noctuidae > Xestia > Xestia xanthographa. Next base: position 18,573,460 of record LR990654.1, on the reverse strand, counting down.
TTTATTATTGAATTGTAAACATTAAAATCCGTGTTGTTAGTTTTTAATGAATTTTCGACACAATGACATTTTTTATGAAATAAATGAATGAATGAATGAATTGACGACATCCATCGGGACCTGAATATAGAGTTCGTAAACAGTATAATCCAAAAATATGCAGAAGCTCATGAACATCGGCTTCATCATCATGTTAATGTCGAGGCCATCCAGCTCCTCGATAACACGAAAATAGTGAGAAGGCTCAAAAGGACTAAACCTTTTGAGTTAGTGTGTGTGTGTGTGAATTGTGACTTTACCGCGAGTGTAATATAGTACCTAGCTATTTATATGGACACAAGAACTAAGTGACTTCACTTTAATAGACGCTAAGTAAACGCAATGGACGTGCTCTTAGATATAATTTTTAGCAAATTAAGTTAGATTAAAATTGCTTATTAGCCTTATTAGGCTAGATTGTAATATAAAAAACAATAAAAAAAAAAAAAATAATCTTAAGTGATTTTACAAGTGTTGTTTATTTAATAATACAAGGCGTCGTCCTCTATGGTCAGCCGTGTGGTATCCGGCAGAGTAGAATAGAACCAACCCCTTACATTCACAGGTGACGTATAAGGCGACTAATGTCTGAGGCAAAACACCTTGCGCCTCCGTAGACCAGAAAATGGGCAGCAGCGTTTTCTGTTAGTCTTTCATCACTGCGATCTCCAATTCGCCTGCCAAGCGTGGAGATTACGGCAAATTCCTCCCATCATGGGAGAGGCCTATGTCCAGCAGTGGACGTTATGGGACGTTGTTGTTGATGTTGTTGTTGTTGTTGTCCTCTATGGAATACGAAACTTTTTACCGTTCGAGATAAGCGTTAATAGAACTAGAGCGATAAGGATTTTTGTGAGCGAGGTCAGATGGCGCATGCGATGACGTAACTAGATGGCGCGACAGGGGTTTTACCGTTATTTCGCGCGGCACCCTAAAGGTTAATAACGAAAATGTGGTCAAAATGAAAATCCAAGATGACGCCGACGAACATTTTCAGGTTTTTCTTCATGGGTGTCGTCTTCGAGGTTTTTGGGGTAGTTAATAATGAAAATGAGGTCAAAATGAAAATCCAAGATGGCCCCGACGAAAATTTTAAGTTTTTTCTTCATGGGTGTCGTTTTAGAGGTTTTTGGGGTAGTTAATAATGAAAATGAGGTCAAAATGAAAATCCAAGATGGCACCGACGAAAACTTTCAGTTTTTTTTTTCATGGGTGTCATTTTCGAGGTTTTAGGGGTAGTTAATAATGAAAATGAGGTCAAAATAAAAATCCAAAATGGCACCGACGAAATTTGTTTTTTGTTATTATTATTTCGTGGCCTACCCACCGTGGACGACCACTGCACGCCACTGATTCCCAGCAATAATTTTTGCGTAAAGTCACATAGTTTGATATACAGAATGCTTGGTCGACGGCTTCGTGATGAGGTTGTTTACACCCTGTTCATCAAAGTTTTTCACCAGTGTGTGTACGAATATGTTTTGTTAAATAATACTTCTGACTGAAACTATGCTGACATATATCACACTTGTAAGGTTTTACACCAGTGTGTGTACGAATATGACTTGTTAAAGTACCCTTTCTTCTGAAACTATTCTGACATATATCACACCTGTAAGGTTTTTCACCAGTGTGTGTACGAATATGGATTGTTAAAGATATCTTGTGACTGAAACTACGCTGACATAAATCACAATTGTAAGGTTTTACACCAGTGTGTATACGAATATGGTTTGTTAAAGTCATCTTGTGCCTGAAACTACTTTGACATATATCACAATTGTAAGGTTTTTCACCAGTGTGTGTACGAATATGGCTTGTTAAATTATTTTTACTTCTAAAACTACTTTGACATATATCACAATTGTAAGGTTTTTCACCAGTGTGTGTACGAATATGATTTGTTAATGTAGCCTTTTGAATGAAACTACGCTGACATGTATCACACTTGTAAGGTTTTACACCAATATGTGTACCAATATGGTTTATGAAAGGTTTCTTGTAACTGAAACTACGCTGACATATATCACACTTGTAAGGTTTTACACCAGTGTGTGTAATAATATGTCTTGCTAAATTATACTTCTGACTGAAAAAACGCTGACATAAATCACACTTGTAAGGTTTTTCTCCAGTGTGTGTACGAATATGATTTGTTAAATTATCCTTTAGACTAAAGCTATGCTGACATATATCACATTGGTAAAGTTTTTCACCAGTGTGTGTAAGAATATGATTCTTTAAATGAAAATTGCGACTGAAACTACTTTGACAAATCTCACACTTGTAAGGTTTTACACCAGTGTGTGTACGAATATGACTTGTTAAAGTACCCTTTCTTCTGAAACTATTCTGACATATATCACACCTGTAAGGTTTTTCACCAGTGTGTGTACGAATATGTCTTGCTAAATTATACTTCTGACTGAAAAAACGCTGACATATATCACACTTGTAAGGTTTTTCACCAGTGTGTGTACGAATATGCTCTGTTAAATTTCTCTTGTTACTTAACTTTAAGTGGCATATTTCACATTCGTGAGGCTTTTTGAATTTAGTTATATATTTGGACGTACGATTTTGAGTGGGTCGTATAATTTTCGAGTCCAATTTTTGGTTTGTCTTTTGGTCGGCTGGTACCGAGTCTTCTAATTTTGTTCTTCGTAAGTGTAGGATTGGTTCCTCCACAACAGTCGGCCCTGGAAAAAAAAACCGGTAAGTACAATTTTCGCGTGAATTTTCCTGGCCACCGCGCCACTTAAGTAATTTGGATCGAAATAAATACAAAAAAAAAATGTTTGTAAAATGTTCAAGATTAAAAAAAAAGTACTATAATGGTTTTGAAGAAATTTAAATAAATTGGTGGTGCGTCCAGGAAGTATGCTTCCTAGCCGCGCCACCCCGGACACAGCAAATAATAGTCCCATAATGTACAAAATCATTGGTAAATAAATGTTTGTCTATTATTATTTTTCACGAGATCTTTAATTAAAATATTCCTTCCAAAGTAAAAAGCATTTCAGTTCCATTTTAGGTATAAAGTTTGAAAAGTAAGGAGAGAAGTCAACAGGAATCTCATCACATATGGCTTGCTAGATTAGTAGATCAACAATTTCATTGCCTCTTATTCCAATATGTGATGGAAACCATTGAAGGACGACGTGCTTTCCGTCAGATTGTAACTTCAAAATAGTTTTCAGCATAGTGTATTATTATTCGTGGCCTACGACTAACTAGTGCTGAGTTCAACTTGCCCTCACATCTGGAATATTACCAATGGTGTTCAAAAAGGCTGTTGTACACCCTATTCACAAGAGTGGAGACAGGGACAGTGTCAATAACTACATACCCATATCTGTATTATCAATTCTGTCTATGCTCCTCGAAAAAGTAATTAACAAACGTCTGCTGGATTACCTTAGCTCACAAAATATACTCGCAAATAACCAATATGGATTCAGGTCAGGCCAAAACACAGAGGATGCCATATTAGAATTAATGGGTTCAGTACAATGATATTATATTAAACAGATATGTTATGAGCGCGCAATCGTGAAGACTCGAAAACAGGCCAATTGGCCCATTTTGCTTATAGTCTGCAACACGCATGGCGACGAGCAATACGATGCTACGAATATAGATAAAAATTGTAAAAATGCCAACATGCGTGTTCAGAAAGTGAATGAATAAAAGTATAATAATAATAATCTGTGGCCCGAGTGTCAAACTGACAACACATAAATTTTTCCTGTTCCGAATTTTAATTTATTATAATAACAATTTAAACCAGTAAAAGCAACAGTAAACAATGATAAAGAAGAAAAAAAAAACATCAATTATACTGGACAACGTGATTTTCATAAAAATGGACCTGGAACTCGTTAAAACCATATCAAAATCATAGTCGAAATGTCACCTATGTTGACAAGGCACCGGGCTAGATTACAAAAAGAGGCACACCCACCATCTCCGGGCTCGTCGCCCAGCTCTGCCTCGCAGCCGCTGGGACGCGCCACACCCGAGAGCACCGTGTCACCGGTCGCTGCAGTTGCGTCGAGCTCGAGCGACGAGTTTTTCTCCCCGCCGTCGACACCACCACCACCACCACCAAGAGGACGACGACGAGGAAGTGGACGGCCACCAGCGGGCTTGGGACCTCGAGGTCACCAGGCCCCGAGCAGGGTCCCCACTGCCGGTGGAAATGTGTCGCGCATTCGATGGACTCAGTCCATTAATGAAAACGTCATGCGCGCATATTATGGGGCTACTGAGGGGGGAAGGCTTTTTTTTTTCTTCTTTATCATTGTTTACTGTTACTTTTACTGGTTTAAATTGTTAATATAATAAATTAAAATTCGGAACGGGAAAAATTTATGTGTTTGACACTCGGGCCACAGATTATTATTATTATACTTTTATTCATTCACTTTCTGAACACGCATGTTGGCATTTTTACAATTTTTATCTATATTCGTAGCATCGTATTGCTCGTCGCCATGCGTGTTGCAGACTATAAGCAAAACGGGCCAATTGGCCTGTTTTCGAGTCTTCACGATTGCGCGCTCATAACATATCTGTTTAATATAATATCATTGTACTGAACCCATTAATTCTAATATGGCATCCTCTGTGTTTTGAGTCAAAAGCTCACAAAATATACTCGCAAATAACCAATATGGATTCAGGTCAGGTCAAAACTTTTGACCTGACCTGAATCCATATTGGTTATTTGCGAGTATATTTTGTGAGCTAAGGTAATCCAGCAGACGTTTGTTAATTACTTTTTCGAGGAGCATAGACAGAATTGATAATACAGATATGGGTATGTAGTTATTGACACTGTCCCTGTCTCCACTCTTGTGAATAGGTTGTACAACAGCCTTTTTGAACACCAGTGGTAATATTCCAGATGTGAGTATCATATCCCCAATTACTCAGCAAGTACAAGCTCCTTCCCTTAGTTCTCGAAGGAATTACCTCGAAGCCACAGTACTATACAAAATTGTCAGAAACAAGTTTAACTTTACTAATATGAACAGTATGATTTGCTATGCTGTACCTAGAACCGTTCACAGGCGGCAGGTACGCGCAGGTACTCATTTCGCTTTGAACACTTGCCGAACTAATTCAGGCCTGCGCTCACCTGTCCGCCGTATGGTTGACATTGACACATATAACAGTACCTTTGTAAACATTGACATCTTCAATTGCACAATAAGTAAATTTAAAAGCCTTATTCGCCGTTCCCTATTAAATATAACAAGTGCACCTAACTAAAGTAATACTATATAATCATGTTATCTATCTTTATACTTTCATCTTAAACAAATTTTCTAAAAGTTGTCAATTTGTCATTATACCATTTAATTTTAATTAAGAGCCCGCAGTATAAAATCCACTCGCTAGAGTTTAGGCAAATTCGTTGTGATCCTATGTTTGTGTGCATTGTTCATGCAGATACACGCACACACGGGTTAAGATCGAATGTAGTGATCGCTTAAACCATTTTGATTCTTTGAGTTATTTTTATGTAACATATTAAGTAGTAAGTACGGTTTAGAAATAAAAGTCATGAATTTGTGTGCTTATCACAATCAATGTCGTCTTATTGGATTTTCCATCAGGAATTTCTCAATAGCAGCCATGGAGTCAGGATTTGTGCCCGGTTGATGGCAATAGGCTCGGCCCCTGTTACATGGGATTTCAACAGAACTGGCGAAATGTGGGTGTACTGTACTGTTAGGTGCATTGCTGCCTATACCTTCGGGGATTAAAGGCGTGATGTTATGATGGTTAAGTCATAATAAATTAGATTCACGCAGATTAATATCTAAGATGATTTTGAAGAAAGAACCGTACACATTTGAGGGGACCTGGGGGTCCAAACTGGCCGCTTTAGCAGAATCGTAATATGAATCACGTTAACATTTAAAATTCTTAAAATGGACTTTATGACCATAACCATAAAGTCCATTTTAATTTTTTAACGTGATTCATGCTAAGATGCTGCGTGGATTCTGCTAAAGCGGCCATTTTAGACCCGCTGTCTATCAATTGCAAACATTTGACAGTTATGGTGTACGTCGACTCATCAACAATACAATAGGGTAGATGACAAACAAAAAATTAACGTCAGAAAGATTTGCAATAAATATTGTACACAGTTTTTTTTATTTTTTCACGTAATCTAAAAATGAAGACGATACAGTGCGTCGAAAACTCATGTGACGTCACATTTGAGTACAGTTTTTACCGGAAAGTGACGTCACAAGCCTCTCTTTATCTTTGACGCGTTTTATCTTCGTCAATTTTATTAATTAAAATAAAACAAAAAACATGTATCCAATATTTTTCGATAATCTAATGGACGGACTAAACAGAATCATATTTTATTAGTCAGGATCATCCCTAAAAAAAACATTGTAGTGTTCAACTTGTAACCCGCATAAAGTACCGAAACTGTCAGACATTAGTTAAAAACTAAGTGAAAAGAAAGAAAGAAAATGGTCATATAAATGTCGTAGGCAATTCGTATGTATGACGCGCCATTATTATGTATGGCGCGCCGTTATTATGTATGGTTGAAAAACGCCGCCGTTATGTAATACGGCGTCCTCACGTTCAGCTGGATTACAATTCGGCTGAAATAAAGTACGCCGCATTGAATGAGCTCTTTGCGTTCGTCAAAGCGGCGTAATAACGTGCCGCCGTTATACTAACGGACGCATCGTCGACACCGCTTTGAAAGTTTTAGTTCCATTTATCACCGCAAGTGGCGCTGCATGATCATAACAAGAAACATGGCGTCACAATCGACAACCATGTCACAATGAAATGGCCGCTTTTCCTGCTTTTCAATTTTTTTTTTTTTTTCATTTTTTTTTTCGTTTTTTTTACATTTTTTTTTTTACCTACATGTTGAGAATTACGTGGCAGGGGCTTCTAATTGGGGGGTGAATTTTTCATTATTTTTGCGATAGGACGCACCGTTTTCGAGATATAAGCAAATTTAGAACCTGCTACGACTCCATGATGCGCGCTCGCTACGACTCGCATTTCACATTACACATCCACTTTTTGTCACAAATGTCGTCGTCGCTCCACCGGCCTTCGCCCTACACTCCTCATGCCAGCTAGCAAGACTTTTAGGACAATTTTAGTAGGTTATTTGAGGTATCGGAATTGCTGACAATACGGCTAGACGTTGGACGCCGCTTATCGAACGTATCGCCCCACCACAATCCGGCTGAACGTGAGGGCGCCGTATTACATAACGACGGCGTTTTTCAATCCGGCGCGCCATTATGTGAAACGGCGTGTTATACGAATTGGCTGCGACATTTATGCAAGCAAATTTTGTTGGATACATAATCTTCTAAAGCGTCACGTTTCAGAAATATGAGCTATCAAAGCTAAAGTCCATTCATGGTGGTCCATTTACACATTCATTATGTCTGAGACAGCAACGTTAGCTACGTTTTCGAAAATATATAGCGTTGTGATCGCTACCAGTACAACTTTGATAGCTTAAATCTCGGAAACGTGACGCTTTAAAAGATTTTGTGTCAGAAAAAACTTGTTTGTATTGATGCCATCGATTGATATACGTTTTATGCGTGTCTGATCAAATCAAAGTTGTATTGAAGATGCTATCAGTGAATGGATTTTAACTTTTAATAGCTCATCAATCGGAAAAGTGACATTTTATCTCATACAAAACTTATTTGTATTGATACTATCTATTAATATAGGCTACATGCGTAGCCGCAACTTTGAAAAAAAAAAAATGGCGGAAGTTAGACTGGCCACAAAATTCAAACCCCTTTCAGTTTGTTACCAGAGATACCTTCTTTGGCCATTTTGTCTAAAAATCCTTGAGGTTTAGAAAGCACCGGCTTTTTTAACTCACTTTTCCTGAGACTTCGCTCGCATTATGGTCTAAAACTATCCCACAGGAACGTCCTGCAAATAGCCTTTGACACTCGGCGATAACATAATTTAAAAAAAAATAAAGAATTTTCGTAATCGGATCAATAGTTCCGAAGATTACCCTGTACACCTAAACTTGCAAACACGCAAACATAGAATACAAACTTTACGCCGTCATCATAACATTAGTATTGAAGCTGAACAAAATTTTAACAATCTCAGTAAATAAGCAAAGTTCTTTGTTTATTAAATGAAAATATAAAAAAAAAAACTTTTACTTACAATCTCCGGAATATAATTTACGTAGAACACGTGACCGCGCGCAGCAAAGTCATACGTCCTCACTCTGGGATGGCCCGTTCGTTACTGAAGGGAACGGTTGAAAAGGATAGCGCTATTACTACCGCGTGCAAAACATGGGATAGAAAGAGTGCGTGCTCGCTGAATAAAATAACGTAAGCGCCAAATCACGTATGGCTAATTACGAGAAAACCAAGTAGAAAAATAAATAATTAAGTCAACACGATTTAAGATTATATTGTTACCTATTAGGCTAAAAATCATCATTAAATTCCTTAGGGTTTCAGAGATCCAACTCAAAATAAGTGCAAAACGAGTTTTTTTTGTATTTTTTTTCTATCGGGATTATTTTATCCAATCATGTTTTCGCTTCAACAGATTTAATGATTATAAGTCCAAGTTTAATGGTGTCCAAATAGCGAACTCTTAGGTCTTATGGATACCGAGATCTAGATCGCCCAATATCACCAAAACAGCAAATACAGGCTCTTAAGTAATTGCTACATGTACTGCTATTAATGTTCCTAGCGATTAGCTCTCTTTTTTTAAACTTTGTGTCTACTTGTGGACAGCGTTGTGGGTTACGTTATAACCAAATTTGCATTTTGTTAAACTAGTTGTAAGTCCTTATAATTTTACTGTTTGCTGTTCCTTTCAATAAAAAGTAAAAATTAAATTAAAACATTTTCTTTTCCCACACATAACATTTTTAATTTATAATTAAGTATATCAATAATTTCAAAAAACAAAATGATTTAATAATTCAAGGTTAGAAAAACCGAAAGCGCTCTGGGGTAACGATGACTTTACTGCCTAATATTCGCATCTGTACTTTTAGTCTATGTCTGGAGTGCACGCGTCCTTGTCTTACTCACGACAAAAATGTATTTCCCATCTCTTTTTTTTCCAACCTCCAAATATCAGAATAATAATTATGAAAATAAATGAAAATTATTAATAAATCGAAGTATATTGCGTGGTTACGTGTGGTGTGGTATGTGGTGTGTAGATTAAGAGAAGGACATTCTGACACATGTCCTTGGTGGGCGGTATGTTCAAGAAGACGACGAAAGCATGGCGCGATCTAATCTATACTATAATATTATAAAGAGGAAAACTTTGTTTGTTTGTTTGTTTGTAATGAATAGGCTCAAAAACTACTGGACCGATTTCAAAATTTCTTTCACCATTCGAAAGCTACATTCACCCTGAGTAACATAGGCTATATTTTATCCCTGTACTCCCACGGGAACGGGAACGGGAACTACGCGGGTGAAACCGCGGGACGTCCGCTAGTATAAAATATACGCCTTATTGAAAACAAAGTGAGTTTCATTAGGTGTTCTCGCCTTCGGACCTTGAAATCCTGTTCATGGTCCTTCGGAGTCGGATTGGCGTGAAGGTGTTTTTCGGGTAGTCATCGGTGGTGGTGGTGATTATCGCCCCACAACGTCAGTACTGGGCAGTGGATTGCTGATCAGAGCAACCCTACAGCGAGGCGTCAGCGGTGACGTCATCGAAGCAGCGGATCCGGCTGGGTGCCGGAGGAGTGACGTTGTGTGGAGGAGCCAGGCAGAGGAGTTCGCGAAGTGGCCACCAGAGGTCGCCACAAGTGCGGCGTGTGACGTCGAGTATCAGTGACAGTGAGTGCATAGTGGAGAAATCGTGAGTACATTTTCGACCTTATTACTAAGAAGAAACTAACTTCAACAATTCAAGAAAGTGCATTGAAATTTGAACCTTAAAATCACTAGCTAATTTACTTAGCCGTTGTTAATAGTAGTTTGGACTTGTACTAATTTTTAGCAAAAGTTGTTGAGACGGGGAACCTATGCCCGATTTTACTCAAAAATACAAGTCCAAAACACTTGTAAAATTTTAAACATTATCTGGGATTTACTAAGAAACTTTTATGGTGTTATTGAACGTGTTTAATGGACAATAAGATAGCGTTAGTTTTATAGTGTTATAGGTATTTAGTAGTTGCTAGAAAATTGTGTATTTTATATTTGTGACCTATAATCTATAAAAAACACAAATATGTTAATATTTGTGTTTTTAATTAAAAATGGAGTCGCTTAACGATATTCAAGAAGATATTAAAGCTAAAATGCTTAAGTCAAAATCTAACTTTAAAAAATCTCCAAAAGAGCGTCTAACTGGTTGTTATATAGAAACTAGAATTGAAAACTTAGAACAGCAATGGCAACTATTCCACACAACACATGTAAAAATAATTAGTGAAGTTAAAAGGTCTGATTTAATTAGTTCAAATTATTTTAAGAATGGCTTGTATGATGAGGTCGAAGAGTTTTATATACAGTTTAAAAGCGAGCTGAAAGAACAATTAAATGATATGGAAATGCCTAGTGAAACGTATAATGTCAGTCCAGGAGCTAGTTGTAGTGTAGGATTTAGAAACTTTAAGTTACTTGAGGTTAAGATACCTGTGTTCTCTGGAAATTATAGTGAGTGGCAGACATTCAGAGATTTATTTGTGGGGTTAAAACACAATAATAATACTCTAGACGATGCTCAGAAATTATATTACCATAAAGGGTACTTAACCGGAGATGCAGAGCTACTATTAAGAAATATTAATGTAACATCGGATAATTATACGGCTAGTTGGACAAAATTAGAGGCAATGTACAACAATAAACGATTTTTAGCAAGTGGAATTTTAAAACGTTTGTTTAATCAAAAGAGTTTAACAGTAGAATCAGCCGCTGAAATAAAAAGATTACTTAGCACCACATCTGATTGCTTGGCTTCAATAAAAAATCTAGGAGTAGATGTTTCTTCTTGGGACATCCTTATAATACACATTGTTAGTGCCAAATTGGATAAGGACACCAGGAAAGCCTGGGAATTAAAGACAGCTTCAGATTCAACAGATGATTTGGCTACCTTTACTCAACTTTCTGAGTTTTTAACTGGCCGATTTCGAGGTTTAGAAAACTTAGAAAATAAAGCTCAGGTTCAAAAGAGTTCGCAATCGTTCCATGTGGTAGGCAAAGAAAAAGCTGAGTTATCTTGCCCTTTTTGTTCTGCCGCTCATAAGGTAACTGCTTGTAAAGGTTTTTCTAAAGAAAGTAACGATACTCGACGTGATTTCGTACAAAAAAGGGGTTATGTTTCATTTGTTTGGGTAGTAACCACTCTGCCAGATTTTGTAGAAACACCGTCAAATGCCATATATGTAAAAGACGCCACCATACTTTAGTCCACCCTAGCGGTGGTTCTGGGTCTGTTGGTGAGGTCACGGGCGTTGATCAGAAGGAAGCAGCGTCAGTTGCTGCTAGGAATAGTACATCAATGGAGGAATCTCAAAAGGCCGCTGTACAAGCGGAGGGATCTACTAAACCAATAGTTTCATGCTTTTCGACAGGAAATTATATAAATAAATAATAAATAAATATTGCTGGACATTACACACAGCGCTATCTAGTGCCACACTAAGCAACGAGGCTTGTGGTCGTGGACACCAGATAGTTGATATAGTACATATATACTTTTTGTTTGTAAATACATACTTATTATACATATAAACATCCATGACTCGGAAACAAATGTCCATGCTCATCACACAAACAAAGCTCCGACCGGGATTCGAACCCGGGACCCTAAGAACGTAAGGCAGCCTCATTACCGCTGCGCCAATCGGGACGTCAAGGTCGACAATTGTAAGGATACCATTTTAATACCTACAGCTTTAGTAAAGGCCATGTCGAAAGATGGAAATTATAGTGTGGTTCGGGTATTAATAAATCAAGGATCCCAGGGATCTTTTATCACTGAGTCAATGGCTCAATATTTAGGGTTAAAGAAAACTTTAACAAAACACCGTGTAACAGGTGTAGGCGGTAATAAAACAGTGATGTCTAATTCTTCCGTAGTTGTTAATCTACGTTCTCGAGTGAATCCAGATTACAACGTTCAAGTAAATGTATACGTTTTGAAGTCCATCACGTCCCTTCTCCCAGTTGTAACAGCAACCAGGGTAGAATGGGTAAAGTTGAGTGAAACCGATTTGGCAGATCCCGAGTATCACAGGCCTAGTAAAATTGACATTTTGTTGGGTACTGAGATATTCAGCCAAATTATTCAAGATGGAATCAAAAAGAGTACTAGTGGATCACCTGTAGCACAACAAACAGAATTCGGCTGGATTCTTTCGGGTGTTGTCGGTACCGAAAATTTGGTGGATATCAATGCATATCCTTGTATAACTGTCATGCATTCCAATGTTCAGACTGATGACTTCTTATGTAAGTTCTGGGAGCTAGAAGCGGAGCCATCAGGAACTGAAAAAATACTGAGTAAAGAAGGCTCTACACTCGCTATTATTACATTTACCATTTACATTTATTTATCTTTCATTGACTTGAATATGCCTTGGTAGCTGAGAGAATGTCATGCTCACTTAGATGTCTCGCTGATGGTGGCGGGTGTGTCGGGTCATTTAGTTCCCTTCATTATGGTTGAGTTGAATGGCGCCGGTACATGCGTCATGTCTGTGAACGGGCGCTGTCAGTTGGGACTGGTCATCTCTTAGCTGCCAATGTTCATTTTAATTACTTTATTCATAAATTTTTGATCTAATCTTTTACTCTGGATGCTCTTAGTGTGCACGTCTTTCTACATCGTTCTCACATACATGTATAATCTCAAAATTAATGATGTAACCAAGATTTTGTAACAATATTTTGATTTTAAAAGAGTGTCCATGGAGTTTCTTGCCCGTTCTTCTCCATAGAGATCTACGCTAGGGAATGGGCAACTACAGTACTTTCTCAAGTTATTATGCCTTGTGACTGGGACTGTAGCTTTGATTTTCTTTTTTGTATTTTTGACTTTCAAAAGTGCCGTAATGGTCTAATTGAAATAAATGCTTTGAGTTTGAGTTGAGTTTGAGTTTGCTACGTCGCTTCTCGCTTAAAACAAGTTGGTTTTAAGCGAGAAGCGACGTAGCGAGTGTTTGCTTGTTCTAAAGTGATATTTTTATTTAATTATTATGTTTTAAATAGGTTGATTTGATTAGATTTTGTGATAAATGTAAGATCTCATTTTTAATTGGAATTGTTTTATGTATGAGAAGAATAGATACAAATTATTTGTGCGGTATCGGGTTTTTATTGTATAATTTTAGAGAGTGAACTAGTTTTATTTATAATAATGCTATAATTTATTATTTCTTTGTAATTTTGCTTGAGAGACTGATTAACACGTGTTACAATAGTTTATTAGTTTTATTTAGAATAATAACTATATCCAGGGCATCAAGTTCCGTCTGAGTCCATTTGAGTATGCCGAAGGAATACATCAAAACCGGCATGACCCCATAATCTCAGAAACTAATATCAGTTCCCGAGAACGCCCGCCTCACAAAGCGCATCACTCTAGGGCGAGTATTGCCCTCCCTGAAGCAGATTAACTTGCCGATGAGTGCCCTAGCCTCACCGATACGCCGCTCAATCCTGCACTGCCAAGCTGGAACAGCTAATTTTGGTCGTGTAGCTCTGTCGTTGTTGGGGAATTTGACGTGATAGGAGGGTCCGCACACTGCTGACCACAAATCGAATGCATCACCCACGGTCGTCGGTGATGAGACTGTATATCCCACGGAAGTGCGGGGGTCGTGGCTTCTTAAATGCTAAGACCCTACACAACCGTGAGGTGTGCAGTCTCAGGGAATACTTCCTAGAAGCCGACGGGGAGATACACCGAGATGTGGTCTCAGTGGACAAGGGCCTCACCCCGCTCTCCCTGGCTAACGAGAACTGGCGCAAACCTAAAGTATTAGACACTAATGACTGCAAGGTGGAATGGCAGAGTAAGGAACTTCACGGACGCTTTTACCGGGCCCTATATGGCCCTGATGTAGACTTGTTAGCGTCCGTATCCTGGCTGCGCTTTGGTGACCTCTTCGGGGAAACCGAAGGTTTTATCTGTGCAATAATGGACGAAATTATGATGACGAATAACTACCGGAAATACATTGTGAAATATGGCACGGTTGACATATGTCGGGCATGCCACCGTCCGGGAGAATCGATCCGACACATTATTTCTGGGTGTTCTAGTCTGGCTAACGGAGAGTACTTGCATAGACACAACCTCGTTGCCAGGATTATCCACCAGCAACTTGCTTTGAAGTACAACCTTGGGGATTCAGAAGTGCCATACTATAAGTATGCGCCCGACCCAGTTCTCGATAATGGTAATATCACGTTGTATTGGGATCGACCTATCACCACTGACAGGACTGTTGTTGCCAATAGGCCTGACATTGTGGTGATAGATCGATTGGAGCGTCGCACAATGATTGTTGATATAGCGGTCCCGCATGACGAGAACCTCGTGAAAGCAGAGAAAGATAAACAATTCAAATATCGAGATCTGGCTCGCGAGGATGTCGACAACGACATGTGGGACGTGACAGCAGTCATTATGCCGATAGTCGTGTCGGCCAATGGCTTAATAGCTAAGAGCCTCGACCAACATCTTAGCAGGCTCTCGCTTGGCAGCTGGATCAAGGGCTTGATTCAGAAAGCAGTACTTCTGGACACGGCACGTATTGTTAGGAGGTTCCTCTCTCAAGAGCTCTGACCACCGGCAGCTCGGACCCTGTTCCCAGCGCTGGTGGGCTACTATTTTTTATATTTTTAAATGTTTTTTTTTATAGTGTTTTGTATAAAAATATTTAAAAATGTAAAAGATGTGTAAAATAATGAATAAAAATAATAATAATACCAAAGTAAATAAAATACAAGGCATCGCATACCACATGTAACCACGCAATATACTTCGATTTATAAATAATTTTTATTTATTTTCATATTATTCTGATATTTGGAGGTTGGAAAAAAGAAAGAGGTGGGAAATACATTTTTGTCGTGAGTAAGACAAGGACGCGTGCACTCCAGACATAGAATAAAAGTACAGATTTTATTTTATTTTTATTTTATTTATTAGGTCTACCAACAATTGTTCACACAAATTTACAAACAAAGAGAAACATGCGCTTAAACTCTACACAGTGTAACAATTACTTAAAGGTAAACACCACATGGACAAAAAGGAAACAATTTTAAGTAAGTAATATCGTAAGCTACATATTGTACAAGTAAACTCAGTAAAATATACAACTATGAATCAATAACTTATAGGCAGTGATAGGAATAGGTAGTGCTTATTAGCCTAAACTTCGAAGAACACAGACAAGAATCGGAGACTTCCTTAGACCACAGAATAGATAATAGTACTTGCTTAGACTGTATTTTTTTCCGGGACATCACGTAAGTACCTACATCAAAAATTAATGTTATTTGGAATAAGTAATTGGTCTATGTTTACCTAAAGTTTGCGACTAGACATAACTTACCACAGTCGTTACAACCATCAAAATTTCTGAAAGTTTTCTTTTTTTAAGAACATTTTGGAAACGACTTCTTCATCATAAAACTATGAAACGCTATCTTTGTCAAGGAGCCGTACACGTTTTGAAGTAAATATCTACTTTCTAGCTCACTCTCGGCCACGTTTGTTGAAATTTCTAAAGTTCAAGTGATTTATTATTTCAAAAACAAAAGGTATTTGGATTTTATCTTACTAAAATATATTTCTGAAGTATATTTCAAAATTCTAAAATAATAGCCGGGTTACATTGTTTAGTAACACACTTAAACTTTAAAAACATCATTTAATCTTTATTGCAACGAAAGTACAATGGGCGGACTTTTATGGCTGCGCATTTAATTATCTACTCTTAGAATTTACAAAAAAAAACTCGTCGTGGTCGCATAATAAAATACAGTCTAAGGAAGTCTCCGATTCTTTTCTCTGTTCTTCTTCGAAGTTTAGGCTAATAAGCACTACCTATTCCTATCACTGCTTATAGGCTAAGTATTAAAAGCATCATTTATTTGAAAAGAACACAGTCCAAAAACTTTTACAACTTTTACAACAAGTCTGAAAAACAGTTCAAAAATTTAACTTTTTGCTTTTTGAGAGAATCAAAGTGAAAATCAACTATATCACTACAACTATTTAAAACCCTACAGAACCTAGCACATGGAGAGTTAGATCCTAACACCGTTCTTCTCATTGGAGGACAAAATGGAGTAATCGGTTTGCGTGGAATCCTCGCCGGAGCACGAAAGTTAATGAGTGCGAGCAGTGGCGGAGAGTCGATATTTCCCTTCAAGATTTTGCTAGCAAACATTGCGTCAGTCAGACATCTTCGTTCTTCCAAAGTGTGCATGTTGAAGTACTTCAATCAATTTTTGTAAGAACCCACTTTTTTGTTATTCCCACAGAAAAGGCCAGATGCCAAACGAAACGTTTTTGGACGCGTTCTAGACGCAAACTATTTGTAGCGTAGTGTGGCCGCCACACCACACTGCAATACTCTAATATGCTACGAACTAAGCTCTGATAAAGTAAGATTTTAGTTTTAATTTGACGAAAACCCTTACATTGTCTAATGACAAAACCCATCATCCTGGATGCTCTTTTAGAAATGGAATCTAAGTGTGGTGCAAAGGTCAGTTTTTGATCAAACAGAACTCCAAGGTCACGAATAGTGTCTGACTCATTAACTTTGTCCTCATTTATGTAATACACTGATGCGAATATTAGGTAGTAAAGTCATCGTTACCCCCATGGGCGGGCGCAACGAAGAGGCAATTAGGCTAAGCCTACCCTACCAACTGGGGCAATTATTATAACTAATGACCTATGTAATAAAATAACACTTTGTACAAAATATTTAAAAAAATCCAACCCCTGTTCGAATACTTAAAGCAATTTTTCGCGCCCGTGTTACGTAACTAACACTGTACTGGAAGTGGAAGTTGCTAAGAAGCTCGACGCTCACCCGCCGGACGTATGTAATAGGCAAATTGTCTTCGAGCCTAGATCTCATTGATAAATTTACGCACACAGCGGCACATTGGTGCGTATTTTCGTGTGTATGAACCGCACACATGTATAGATTACAGCCATTTTGGGGCGGTAACTCCTGCGAGTGTAGCTTGGCTATGATTGGCTGCTACAATACAAGGTCAGGATTCAAGGTGGATGTTCTTTAGCCCGCGAAATTCAAATTTCCTTACGTTTTTTGCAATTTGCAGGCCAGTGCTATGTTGTATGTTGATTAAATTATGACTACATACGTCTTACACAGCCGCAAATCATATAATCATCAACATACAACCTAGCACCGGCCTGCGAATTACAAAAACGTGAGGAAATTTGAATTTCACGGGCTACCGTTCAGCAATGCACTAAGTAGGGTAAATAAATAAATAAATAAATATTGCTGGACATTACACACAGCGCCATCTAATGCCACACTAAGCAACGAGGCTTGTGTCGTGGACACCAGATAGTTGATATACTACATAGATACTTTTTGTTTGTAAATACATACTTATTATACATATAAACATCCATGACTCGGAAACAAATGTCCATGCTCATCACACAAACATTTGCACCGACCGGGATTCGAACCCGGGACCCTAAGAACGTAAGGCAGCCTCACTACCGCTGCCCCAATCGGGTCGTCATTGGGGTCATAGGGTTGGTTCCGGTTCCCTTCCAAATTAAATATAAATTAGTGGAGATATCGTATTATCCTGCAAAATGTTGTTGATCACTGTCGTGAAGCAACTCGATATGAAAATAATGCAATTTTATTTGGTCGTATTTTTTGATCGACAAATTAGAAATTATATTTTTTTATTATATTTGAAGCCATTATTCTTTCGTTGTGACAGACAAGCAATTTATATCGCGATCTTAAATGTTTTAATTTTGACATATTAAGTTATTTACACATTTGTTTTGAAACAAAATACGTACATTTAACAGTAACAGTAGTGTAAATATTAATTTTGTTGTGTATTAATTGTTTATTCACTTAGCATTGGTGTTTACTTGTGAAGTTTGTGCTGATAATGTGTGTTTGTTAGAAGCTAAAGGCAATAAGTTTTCTCAATTATCGTATAATGACAAGCTTCAAGTTGTGTCTAAAGGTAGATGTGTAGCCGAATTACGAGAATTAATCCAAAAATATGGTAATTCATCGCGTACTCGTCATTTCAATCCTCATTTACCTGGCTGTGTGGCTGTATACATACAAATAAATTATTTTGTTTTCCGTGCATTTTGAAGCCTACTTTTCATGACGAGGTCTTAAAATCATATTTGAAAAAGGATAGGCGAGTAGATTCAATTTTTAATCGAGTTGATTTTTTCACAGATTTCAAATCCATAGTTAAGTTATTAAATATATTTATACATGCGAATCACAATGAAATGTGATTCGCATGTATAAATTCGGCCTTCAAAGGCCGCTTCGGATATCTTGCAAGTGACGTGTTCTGTAACTATCAGAATCTTTCTTCTGTTTGCATCGTTAGAAAATCGTGAGTTGAACTTTGAGTAATGTGGTGAGTTCTTGCATTTAAGTATAACTTTTGTTTGTACAGGGTTATTTTCGAATATTATGAATAAATAAATGTGACTATTTTGGGGGCCATCATAATGTAGAGCGACGTTGTGGAGCTGGGCGTTTTTTTTTTTTTTTTGCTGTCATTATTTCTTGGCCTACCCAACCTGGTGGACCTCTGCACGCCGCTGGTTACCCCAGAGCGCTTTCGTTTTTTCTAACCTTGTATTATTTAATCTTTTTTTTTCTTGTAATTATTGATATACTTACAACTAGTTTAACAAAATGGCAATTTGGTTATAACGTAACCCACAACGCTGTCCACAAGTAGACACAAAGTTTAAAAAAAGAGAGCTAATCGCTAGGAACATTAATAGCAGTACATGTAGCAATTACTTAATTAAAATTAAATGGTATAATGACATAATGACAACTTTTAGAAAATTTGTTAAAGATGAAAGTATAAAGATAGATAACATGATTATATAGTATTACTTTAGTTAGGTGCACTTGTTATATTTAATAGGGAACGGCGAATAAGGCTTTTAAATTTACTTATTGTGCAATTGAAGATGACAATGTTTACAAAGGTACTGTTATATGTGTCAATGTCAACCATACGGCGGACAGGTGAGCGCAGGCCTGAATTAGTTCGGCAAGTGTTCAAAGCGAAATGAGTACCTGCGCGTACCTGCCGCCTGTGAACGGTTCTAGGTACAGCATAGCAAATCATACTGTTCATATTAGTAAAGTTAAAATTGTTTCTGACAATTTTGTATAGTACTGTGGCTTCGAGGTAATTCCTTCGAGAACTAAGGGGAAGGAGCTTGTACTTGCTGAGTAATTGGGGATATGATAAGTAGGATTTATGACACCTATAGTCTCGTGTGCGTCTCGCGCGCGACTCCTATGCGAGTGGTCTCGGGTGTGTGATTGCCCGATAATGTCCGTCGATACGATTAAGTGTGCGAACTGTAATGTGGTTTATGTGGTGATTTCGGAAGTCCTTGCGTTTAATCGTAATAAACATGATGTTATGGCCAACGAAAGTATCATAAGAATATGTGTGTCGGCGTTTTCTGAGGAGGAAATCAACGAGGCAAAGAAATTGTTATGCAACACGACAAATATTAGTAAACGACTGAAGTCGAGGCGAAAAGACAAAAACAAAAGTATTTAGAAGACATGATAGCGGTTTTTAAAACAATAGACCCCGATCAATTTCCGGTTTTTGTCGCCTACGAGCTACATAAACTGCCCCCTGTGTGTTTCGACCACGTAGACGTCACGAAAATACTAAAGAACCTGTTAACCACTTGTATGCCGTAATTATAGAAACAATTAAAAAGTCATTGTGTCTCGTGTAGATCTACGTTCTGGCTCACAAAGTGTTAATTTTGCGTGTGGAATTAAATGATATTAAAAACAATTCTGTCACCAAGAACGACCTAGAAGTGGCCCTGAAAGATAATAATATCTTATAATCATCTGCTAATCAATTACAAAATCCGATATTTAACTCTAATGTAAATAAAATTAGAGGCAGAGGGTATAACGTGAACAGTGGACCGTTTGGATTGTCGCCGCACCTACCTTCACAACATTCACAGCTGTATGCTAAGTGCGAGTTTTTTACTAAAATTCAAGTAATGTGTCGACCACGTAAACCGAGTTTACGTTACCATTTACGTCGTCGGTAATGACAATAGAATGCCTCTATGAAAATGAGGTCCGTTTGGAGCACATCGCTAACGTTTGCATGATATCGCGAGTGCAAGTTACAATTTTGACAGTTTTGACAGCTCGAATACGAAACGCGAGCGTGAAAAGTTTTCACTTAAGACTTTGTGGTGAGAGCATCATGAGAGTGGTGAAATAACAAAGTAATTTAATTTAATTTCGTATTGTGAATGAAACTTACCATGGAATCTCGTATTATTTCGTTTGGACAATGTTTGAGACCGCAAAAGCACAAGATAAGCGTAATATAACGCCACAAAAAAGTAAACACGGTTACGTAAACAAAGATAGAAACACCACCACAAACCACTCGGGCATTATAAGATCATTTGCTTAGATCTCCATGCCTAAAAAGTAACAAACTTAGTTTTACAAACTTCACAGATGGATCAAGGTCACTCATTACACACCAAAAGATATAAATTACACTAACTGCTCCATTTATGTCACCAGCATTTCAAATTGGGACGGGCTAGTCTTTATTTATAACAATAATATTCAAAACTAACACAAACTTTCGTAAACACAAACAAAACTAATGACCATTGACCACAGATAAGTAATGTCGTCTAACTTCGTTCTATAACCACCACTAATTGAATAGGCAGTCGCTTATATTATGAACACAAAATACGAATGTCAACTTATTTTGGCCGGTTATTAATGTACGCAACACAAGTTACGGTGAATTAACGCGAAAACGAATGAATGTATTCTAGGATCTCACACTCGCAAGTTAACGATTGTCGATGCGGCACTCACACTACCTAGTTCTGACATATTACGCTAGATGGCGCTACCCCAGCGCCATACAAATTTGCCTAAACGTTAACGCGCTCGAATGTGGTGAACGAAAATAGCAAATCTCACACTAAGCACACTGATCGATTCTGACTCACATTCGTTATCGCAGCTAACAAGTGACGATGACGGGCCGAAGTATCGCTCTCTCGTTTACTCTCATGCACAGGTGCTACCAGCTGTCGATGAGTCTGCTACCACGCCGATTAACTCGACATTCTTAGAAAACACGGATGATAAGAATACAAACCTACTACAATCAATGCAGAGTAATAAAACTATGGTCGAAGTATTAATGCAAGGTGAATGGCCTAAAAATAGTTCTAAAGATGGACGCTGGTTCAAAAGAATCGGTTCGAGGGAAAAACGGGAACCGCAAGTCCTAATGTGAACTTTAAATTTAGGGCTGCTGATTCCAAAATTCCGCTTTTTATTACTTATCTTGACAAAGAGACTACTGAAAAAGATATTTGTGATTACATACAAAATAAAACGCAAGAAATAGTGCAGCTTTAGAAAATCAATATGAAATCTGATAGACCATACAATGCCTTTAATGCCAGTCTGCGCATGACCGCGGTCGCGAGCTTATGTCACCGTGCGTACGTTACGAAAATGGCTTCGAAAAGATTAAAGTGTGCGAACTGCAATATAGTTATTTGCGAAGTGTTATCGTTTATTAGTAATAAACTTGATGTTATGGACGAGGAAAGTCTTGTCCGTATTTGTGAAAGTGCGTTTAGTGTGGAGGAGGTCGAAGAAGCAAAGTCGTTACTTTTTGAATCTCTGCAAAAAACGGCCAAAGTCAGAAAGCGTCAAGGAAAAACGCAACGCAACCTCGACGATATTATCGTGTTACTTAAAGGGACTGATCCAGAAAAGATACCAATATTTGTGGCCAGAGATCTGGAAAAATTACCGCCAGTGACCTTTGATCACATCGACGTTACTCCGTTGCTCAAGAAAATCCTTATAATGCAGGAATCTATTGAGAATATTCGACAAAATTGTCACAAAAGTGGAATTACAGGCAATATATAATGTTTTGCAGAATTGCCAAGGGTCTTCAACGTCTGATGAAAAGAGGAGTGTAAATACACACATCAACACGGTCTAGGGATATTTCATACTCAATTAAATAACTCGAAAAGTACTGGCCGCATCGGAATCTTTTATACACCGATTTGTTTGTAATTTATCTCAGACTAATTCCAAATTCAAATTTTTGAAAATTCTATTCTTTTGAATAGGAGAGGGAATTTTCATTTGTGTGAAATTTAGAAAACAATACGAATTACGTTTAGTTACAGTTTTTTTTCATTTTTAAACGAAAGATAAAGTTAAAATTGAGGTATTGTAGCCATGCAACGCCGTTATTTGACGAGGGCGCAGATGTTACGAGCTGTGGGAATGCTAGAAGCTGGATCTGTTCAGCGTAATGTTGCTGAGGCCATAGGGACCCATCAAAATGTAATTTCAAGATTGTGGACACGCTATCGTGCCACAGGTGAAGTAGCGGAGAGGCACCGGGGGCCAAGTCGCATCACTACCCCCAGACAAGACCGATTTTTGCAAATTACTGCGCGAGCACAACCAAATGTAACGGCGACGCAATTGCTCCAAAGGCTGCGAGTGTAACACCAAGTGCTTGTGAGTGACCAAACTGTAAGAAGGCGACTGCATGAAAGCAATCTACGCTCTCGTAGACCACTCCGGGTCCCACCTTTACGGAGAGGCAATCGTGGACGACGATTAGAATGGGTTCGGAACCACGTGGACTGGGGCCGTGACCAATGGTCCAATGTGCTGTTCACGGATGAATCCAGGTTCGGCTTCCATCCAGATTCACGAAGGACGCGTGTTTGGCGAGTTCCTGGACGATGGAGCCGTCTCCAGAACCCTCAGGAAGTTCACCCATACCAAGGAGGAACAATTATTGTTTGGGCAGGAATTCGTCTTGGAGGACGGACGGATCTCGTTTGGGTGCGGGGCAATATGACGGCAGAACCATACGTCCAACAGGTGCTGGGGCCCGTAATCTTGCCCCACAGAACACAAATGGGGCAAGATTTCCTGCTCATGCACGACAATGCCCGGGCACACACGGCGAGAACGGTAGCAGCTTGGTTACATACACATAATGTTAGGGCCTTAGACTGGCCTGCTCAATCGCCAGATCTAAATCCCATTGAGCATGCGTGGGATATGCTGCAAAGAAGAGCTCTGAAGGAAGTTCCTGAAAATCTGGCTACAGAAGATCAACTTTTTGCGCACCTCAGAAGGACATGGGACAATATTCCGCAGCAAGACATTGACAACCTTGTTCTGAGCATGCCGAATCGTTGCCGATGTGTTATGAACATCATGGGCGCTTTCTCAGACTACTAACGTCAAGTTTATAAACACAAATTAAATGATTTTTCTATTTTTTTCAGTTTTTACTCACAAATTAAAAGTTCATTCATATACGGTTTCCGTCTATGCTTCATTTTTTTTCCATAAAATCCTGAAATTTTAATCTATACCTTAACCATTATTAAAAAATGGTAGAATATTAAATAACGTATCTTTTAAATATATACATATCATATAAATAATTAACACATTGATAGTAATTCGCTTTTTTAAAAATATCCCTAGACCGTGTTGATGTGTATACTCTTCCAAGCCCAAGATGTACCTCACAATTTTTAAACATAATAGATAGCGGTCCAATGGCGTTATTGCCGAACATAGACAGTAATGTACCTATTATAACTCAAAGCCCCCTCGTTAACAGTCCATCTTTATGTTTAAAAACTGTAAACAAACCACAGATCACGTGTACTAAACAGTTGAATATGAACAGTGATAATGTAGTTAAAACTACGAAAGGATCGCAAAGCGAGCAGCCAGGCTGCGAGAGTACGAGTGCGAGCGAGACGGCAAATACTTGTACATTACGCAGTAGCGAAGTAAGCGGAGACTTACATCAAAACAATACAGAGACTGAGTTATTACGATCAGCAACTACACGAAATCTGTCTTTCGCGGAAATAGCCAGTTCTGGTAACGATTGGAAGGAAACTGTACAAAGTGACAAATGGGTTACTGTACAAAGACGCAGATTGAAGAATAAGTTCTACACTAAGAGAGGCAATGCAGTTGCAGAACCAGAAAAACCCGAAAATTTGAAAGCAGCAGATACTAAGATTGCTTTGTTCATATCAAATGTGCACAAAGAAGTCTCGGAAAAAGACATTACCGACTATATTTACAAAAAGACAGGCGAGACAGTTTTTTTGGTAAAAATAAAAATGAGAAAGGAAAAGGACTACAATGCATATAAAGTCTTTGTTGTCAAATATAAAATAGACTTATTCTTAGACGATAAATTGTGGCCGTCTGGGATCTCGTTTAGACGGTTCATTAACTTTCGAGAAAGGCGAGAAAATCAAGTGAATGAGGAGTGTGTGGGTATGACTGATAACAAGCTTAATGGGTAACAGTGATAGTAAACTAATTAGCTACAACTGCAAGTCTATCAAGAGATCTATGGAAGGTGTTAGGGCACTGTGTCAACAAGCTGATATAGTAGCCTTGCAGGAGACGTGGTTGCTGTCGCACGAGCTGCCGCTGCTGAGCACAATCGACGACGGCTTCAGTGCTACGGGTACGTCCGCCGTTGACACGTCGGCCGGCCTACTGACGGGCAGGCCGTACGGCGGTGTCGCGTTGTTGTGGAGAAAAAGTGCGTTTCAATCAGTGTCTGTGATAACCTGAGATAACGTTAGGACTGCTGCAATAAAGCTAACTGTAAGTAGTAGATCTGTACGAGCTACGCTGTACATTCCACTAACTTGTCCTACTTTTAGTGATACGTTGCAGTTTGTTTAATCCAACATTAATTGTACATTATTACTTTATAACATGTTATTTTTAGTAGCAATTAAACCTTTATACCAATCGGTTGTCTACTCAATCAACATAACATTCCTATACAACATAACATAACATTTTCACTGTTGGGAGTTACGCCCCAACAGCCCCACAAGAGAATACCGTACGACATCACGCTATGGAAATAACTAAAGTAAACTAAACGGGCTGTCTCTCTAAATCACGAATACTTCTAAAGACGTATGCTGCAGAGCTAAGTTTTTTCGACAATTAGTCTCTAAGCGGGCCCCACTGAAGCTTGGCATCCAAAGTTATGCCTAAAAACACTGTGCTGTCTTCCGGTTTTAACTCTTCATCTTTAATTAGTACAGTAGTTTTTACTTGTCTTACATGGGGAATCGTAAACTTAATACATTTAGTTTTTTTCTCATTTAGGAGTAGATTATTAACATTAAGGTTGCACAAGTCAGTCATTCTTCCATACAAACGTAGTCTGGTGATTACTCGTTTGTTTGCCGGTGTAGGTTCAACATTAAAAATTGTATCAACTGGTCTTTTCATTATCTAGCCCTGTATGGAAGCAGAATTGGAAAAAAAAATATTGGTTTGGAAGTTATGAGCGTCGAAACTTTCATATTTCAACACTAATTTTAACTCATCTTTGGGCGTAAATAAATGACCTAAGTAGTATGAAAATGGAAAAACTAAAACCATACAAGAATAGATAATTTAATTTTATTCAAAAGTTGAAATAATTTTATTTTGAACAGATACATCCAATAGATTTTTCATGATATCCATACTCCCAAAGGTCTACATAAAAAATTTCGCGCGCCCGTTTTCGTTGTAAATCATATTGCATTTCGCTACAAGTTGCCACCCCGGTCAGTGGGGAACGGGGAAGGCGTAGCGCGTGTGTGTGCGCAGTGTGTGTGTGTGTGTTTAGTTCTAGTTTTACTCAATACTCAATTGTTTATTGCGTTCCATAAGGTATTACAAGAACGGTGTTATAAAATAAAATAAAAGATCATTATGGACCCTGTACGGGCACAGCAACATTAGGAGAGAGGAAGACAGAAGAAGAGGGCTTAGTAGCAATTCAATATGTAGTCTTAAGAGCCTATACAACCTCAGCTCAAATTCTAATTTCGCCCCCACTTCACCGCGCCCGGCGGGCGACGCGCGGCGGCGGCGTCGCGCCGCCTAACTCTATCTCGCTCGCACACTTACTCGCGGTCACGCGGGCACACCGCGAGGTCGATGCAATTTTGTTAGAATAAACTACTTACTTTATTTATCGGACAAGTTCTAAGTAATAAAATTATCAATAATAATAATAATTTGTCACTATTATCAAAATAAAATTTTATAACACTTTAATTTCAATGTAGGTAGGTACCTTTTTTATCGTGATAAAATCCTCCCACCCTGAGTGGAGCGGAACGGACTCTCAGACTCTTACTGACTAAAATCCACGTGTACCTTCAATAGCCCAATGTACTTACCTACTGACAGTTGCTTATCAAGCTAAATGTTCCAGTATAAACTGACCTCTCATTGTACGGTAAGCCTGTACAATGCGAGATCAACTTATACTGGTATTTTGCTATAAAATAATAGACGAGCCAACGTTACCGTGAGGGTTCCGCCCATTGATTTTGTAGTAAGTTTGAGTTTTATAGTTTTTTCCTTGTATGTATTTGTGACAGCCGTTTTTGTATGTAATTATAGTTCAAGTAGTAGGCCTAAATGCAAGTATCTACATATAACTACTATACCTATAAGTAGCGTTGCCATAACTTTTGGGAACCAATACGGGACGTCTTTTCTTCCGATATCCAAAACTCATAATCGTACATAAGTAACACATTCAACACCGACACGGGGTTTTTCAACTACACCATACCTACTTATCATAGCACGCATGCGTACCTTCCTACATAGCGAGAAGAAACAAACAAATGTATTTTCTAACAGATTCCCTCTGATCTCAAACTTATCAAAACTGTAAAATAAATTAAACAAAAATTATTGAATCATACTTTTTATTCAAAGTCTTAAGTAAACATTTTTTTTAATGAGGGATTTTCTTTTTAGCTCTTCCCTAGTCACTGGATAGATGGCGCTAGGAGTAAGTATGATAATGCAAGGAACGGAACCTAAAAAAACTGATTTTAACAAAGCGCGAGAAATGTAGGTTATATTCGGAAGGTTAAGCAAATAAAAGTGTCAGTCAACGAGAGTATGTGACGTGACACAATGTTTTTTTTTTCAAGCGTTTTGGCTTTGGCACCAACTATCATAGTAAGTTCAACGCCATCTATAGAGTTCTTGGAAACTAAGTTTTTTTTTAAAACCTCAAAAGGAAAACCTCTCATTAACATAAAATTACTCCGGTATTAATTTTTTTGCCCAGTCATATTTTGAAGTTGATTTTACTTTTGCAATAAATTCTTTTTCTTTTTTTTATAATTATAGAACTGGGCGCATGTCATTTTAAAATTGTATTGACAAATCAATATGGATTCAATGGTCTCTACCGACAACCTGTTTCGTATTTTGTCGAAATACGGGACAAATACGGGACAAGTAGTAATATGGGACGGGATGATCAAATACGGTGACAGTCCCGTATATACGGGACGTATGGCAACCCTACCTATAAGAAATATTTTAAACCGATTCTGAGCCACTGCATAAAGTCTACTGTTACAAAAAACTAATCAAGTGCGAGTCACCATTGCATTCAGGGTTCTGTGGGTACATTGGCGTGGTAGTAAAACGCTTTGCCATTATACAAATTTCAAAATAAATCACCGAAATGTATAACTGCGTATAACTTCCGAAGGACTGCAACATATTGGATATTTTATTTTGTTGTGTTCGTGATTCTCAAGGCATGGTTTGTATGACTATGAATATTAGATAGGTAGGTAAACTTATGTAGATAAGTAGGATAGTTTGTTATGTAGCCATACATGTATGTGAAAAATGTGATGCGTTTTCGTGTTATCTATCAGTAGGTATGTAGGTACGTAGGTATAATACTTAGGTAGGTATGTAGTTTATGTACGTAGGTAGAATAGTTAGGTAGGTAGGCAAAGATGTAGGATAGGTGGGAGGGTAAGTATGTAGGTAGGTAGGATAGGGTAGGTAGGTAGGATAGATATGGTTTTTACCATAAGTTATTACACATTGTCAAAATGACATAGCATTTAATTCGCTTAAATCTCTAATGGGCATATTTCGAACATGTCTGGGATCGCATAGCTCAGGCAACATGCATTGATGCATGTCTTCTAAAAATGTACTAATTTTAGTTCCATTTCTTGCCAATATTGGTCATCTCTCTCTATAATTTCAACTTTGACGTCTTCGTCGCATCCAGACCATACTCCGAAAATACATTTTACGTTTACTCGCCCTTCCGCAATAGCTGCATCTCGTTCCCTTGCTGCAGCTGCCTCCATTGTAATTATAGCAGTTTTTCGCCAGTCATCATATATTTCATTTTGGACTTTAGCATAGTTCTTTTGAGAGAATGATGGACACTCTATTGATGCACATAATTCGCTAAATTGGGAATAGCCAATTCCAGAAGATATGATGCCAGATGTTGCAGATTTGTTTAAATCTAGGTCTGATTTCGGCTCAGAATCAAGATAAAATGTTAGATTACACATATTGCAGGTTAATTTATATTTGGAGAGTAGACCTTTTCTTTTTTCTGATATAATGTGAACATTGCTCAATGTACATCCGAATGCCTTATTATGATTGCATATTTCTTGAAGTCTTTTATAAAAATATTCTACATCAATCATTCTCCGTCCTTCTACACAAAAACAGCTTTTCTCTTCCACAGGATTATTAAAAGTCACTTCGTACCTGAAATTACCACAATTTTTTTTTTATAAATTCTTGCTAAACTGAATAACATACATGATACACATACAATCTTCTCACATAATTATAAAATCTAGCAATTACCAATCAGTATCATCATCACATTCATCATCTGATGTGTCGTATTGCGGAAGATTATGTGAATATCTGAAAAAGAAAAGGTTTTTTTAGTATCAGAATTCATCATTATCATCATCATTTCAGCCGAAAGACGTCCACTGCTGGACATAGGCCTCCTCCAAGTATCACCACATATCCCGGTCCCGTGCGACTCTCATCGAGCGGATTCCCGCAACCTTCACGAGGTCATCGGTCCACCTAGTGGGAGGTCTTCCAACGCAACGTCTTCCGGTTCGCGGTCGCCACTCCAGAACTTTTTGACCCCATCGGCCATCCGTTCTGCGAGCAATGTGCCCTGCCCACTGCCACTTAAGTTTGGCAATTCTTCGGGCTACGTCCGTAACCTTGGTTCTCTTGCGGATGTCTTCATTTCTGATTCGATCGCGCAAGGAAACTCCGAGCATAGCCCTCTCCATTGCCCTTTGGGTAACTTTAAGCCTTCTGATGAGGCCCATTGTGAGCGACCACGTTTCGGTCCCGTATGTAATCACTGGCAACACACAGTAGTCATAGACTTTCGTCTTGAGACACTGCGGTAAGTTGAACGAGAAGATACCGCGCAACTTCCCGAACGCTGCCCAGCCGACTCGGATTCGACGATTGACCTCTTTCTCGAAGTTAGACCTACCTAGCTGGACCGTTTGTCCCAGGTACACATAACCGTCTACAACTTCGAGTGTAGAGTCTCAGATCTTGATATGAGTGGGTGTGACATGGGCATTCAACATGACCTTGGTTTTGTCCATGTTCATTTTAAGACCCACTCTTCCGGAAGCTCTACTGAGGTCCTCCATGGTCTCAGCCATGACCACTATATCGTCGGCAAACCGAAAGTGAGTGATGTACTCGCCATTGATGTTGATGCCTAGCCCTCTCCAGTCCAGAACCTTGAAGACATCCTCCAATGCAGCGGTGAACAGTTTCGGAGACATGACGTCTCCCTGTCTCACACCTCGCT
Organism: Xestia xanthographa; assembly: GCA_905147715.2. Lineage (NCBI taxonomy): Eukaryota > Metazoa > Arthropoda > Insecta > Lepidoptera > Noctuidae > Xestia > Xestia xanthographa. The sequence goes on along the minus strand of LR990654.1, from coordinate 18,543,329 downwards.
GTAGGAGGATAGGTTCCGAGGCTTGGTCCTGAAGTCGGACTGACATGGTGGCGTTTTTGTACAAACACTTCAACACCTCGATGTACCGATAGTCGATTTGGCACCATTGGAGAGACTGCAGTACAGCCCAGGTCTCGATCGAATCGAAGGCTTTCTCGTAGTCAACAAACGCTAAACAGAGGGCACTCTTCGGTCTTCTGTATAACTTGTATGTGGTCCACGGTGCTAAAGCCTTTTCGGAAACCGGCTTGTTCGGGAGGCTGGAAATCGTCAAACCTGCGCGCGAGACGATTCAAGTATAAGAATTAAGAAATGATAATCCTAACTAATAATATAAATGTGCAAAGCGGGTTTGTTTGTTTGTAACGCTAAAGTAGCTGAACGGATTTGGATGAAATTTAGCACATGAAAAGACCATGTCCTGGAAACGGGTATACTTTTTATCCTGGATCACAAACGACGTCGCGGGCAAAAGCTAGTCACTAATAAAATCAAGAGTATTATTAATAAATAGCTTACGGATCCTATATTCTTTCGTCACTATGTATATTCAGTGAACAACTTGTGTCCTCAAGTGGTACTTGTGATCTGCAAGAAAACGCAACATTCATTATAAAAGTACTTACACCTGAAAGCATAATTTAATCAACATGAATAAGTAATACGGAACCCTATAAAGTACAACAATATGAAAAGTTTGTGAACTCGCCAATTTCGTGGTAGGACGTGTAATAACGCACAAAACGGTAATGCCCTGTGGCAAAAGCACAGAAAAAAATATCTTGATGATCAAATACGTATGATACTTACAATTCAATATTTTATAATGTATGAACATTTGTTTCGTCCAAATTTATTTCTACATCTATTGGAGGTATTTGGGCCCTGTAACAATCACAAGTGACTGGTATAATAATACTGACCTATAGACTATCATACATTACATATTTTTGTTTATCATTTCGTTATGGAACCCTAAAATTGTACAATAAAAAAAAGAAGACGAAATCGTCCATAAAATCATATTTGCGAATGTAACACCGAATAATTATATACCTACGTAATTATTATCATCTACCTACGTTTATTAGAGAAATACAGGTCTGTGCGGGCACAGAATATATATTAGTAGGTACCTGTGCGGGTACGGGTACGCGTGGCTACATTATAAAGCTGTACTTTCCAGTATAAGCTGACCTCTCATTGTGCGAAATGCCTATACAATGTGAGATCAGCTTATACTGGAAATATCTTGTTTTTTTTTATACCTTACTATAATATAGCTGTGTGTTCTAATAACAGATCAGTTACATGGATAAGTAGGTAGCAGATACTCACGAATTTTCTGGAATATTCTCCTTATCAAATCATCTTCAGTTGTGTGTAATCGACGTCGTCCTCTAAAAGAAAGATCATCATATTTATTATGTAGCTAAACTACTACAGTAAGTCCAGTAGGTTCATATTTTTTATGTATTTTACAACATGCATAGCTACAATCTGATAAGTCAGTAGGTAAGTATACCTACGCGCCGCGCACCATGCCATGTGACCGGCACGTCCGATTGTGTGTGAAGCAAGCAATAGCTTTGTTTCTTGCAGCTAGTGTAGGTACTTACCGTACATACTTATATTTTTTATAACTTTCTAAGCGCTTAGCGGCTGCAGTACGGGTCGCGGCCCGGGGTTTGATTGCCGCACGGAACATGTATTAGTATGTTATAGACTACAAATAGTTGTGAAGACTTGAGTTTGTAATTGCACCGTCTTTTTCATTTTGTTGTATGTGTCAAAACAAAAACAAACCTATTTTGGTAATTTAATTATTTATAAAAGTTGCCCTAAACTGAATTCTCCTGAAACGTGGACGGTGCGATTACAAACACAAGTCGTCACAACTATTTGCAGACCATCACATAATAACACATGTTCCGTGCAGGAATCGAACCCGCGACCCGTACTGCAGCCGCCAAGTTAGAAAGTTATAAAAAATATAATTTTATGTACGGTAAGTACCTGGTCTACCCACACATGCAGAAACTGCTCCAAACGTGTGTACCTACTACATATTTACATACATGTTTGTAATCACTAATACTGTAAATATATAGGTCGGTAGATACTTACTTCATTTCGATCATATGTTTACCTATTTCTTTACGCCAACTCTGTCGCTTCTTATTTTTATATCGTTTATTACTCATTACGCAAACAATATAAATTCATACAATTAAATATTTTTATTTTACGCCGTTCTGTTGCGTAATGTGTCCTGAGCGCAAACTGACACAGCCCTCCCGTACGGTAGCCGGAGCAGGACTGAGCGCGGGTGGCGCGCGGCAGGGAACAAACTTTAATATGGCCGATATTATAGGTTATTTATTTTACGGCGAAAAAAAGGAAATTCAAAAAAATAAATAATATAAGACCTGCTTTATAGTTATTTCAGTAAGTATAAAAAGTTTCATGATCAAATTTGAAGTATTCTATGATTGACACCGGTTTATTGTTCAGTTTAGAGGTAACTTTGGATTTTTTTTCTATCGAGAAAATTTTATGGAATCGTGTTTTCGACAAATGTAGGACTTAACAATAATCCTTAACTTTACCATATATTTATTTCAGAATTAATGCTGCAGTATTTTAGGCGTAACGTAGGATCCAGCTAAGCCATTTGAGGTAGTATAGGCTCTTAATATAAATTATTAGATGTATTAAATCGGGTGTATAATTATGAATATTTATACATATTTAAATAATTAATTTGATCTGTGTGTAAACGTATTTATATTAGTATTTTTTAATTATGTAATGCAGTCATGTAGAATAATCAAGACAATTATTATAAAACTATTTAAACTATTATCATTTTTATTAAATTATATTATTGATTATGTATTTATATTTTTATATTTATATTTGGTTTCCTACATTCTATATTATAATTATTATGTATAATTCGTAATGTTTGTTGAGAGCGAATAACTTTATTTTGCAACCGATTTGTCATCTAAAAACTCCTTTACTGAGTAGTATGCCTTTGATTCTAGAAATTGTTTCAATTTATTTAAAAATATGTTTGTCTTTTCTACTTCTCGAATGTCGTTTGGCAGTTTATTATAAATTTTTGTGGACATAACTAAAGGGCCGGTTGAGTGCATTTTAAGTCGGGATTGGGGTATATTTATTTTGATTTTGTTGTGTGGAAAAGTGTATTTTGTTTGTGTTTCTTCACAAGTGGTGTAAAAATCTGGTTTTAGTTTTAGTTACAGTAATTGGTTTAAATACAACCGTTGTAAGTAGATAAATAAATGTTAAGTTTCATTATTCCTATGGATCAACTGTACTAAACGTGCAGCCAATGCATTGCGTGTTCAATACAACAACGCTTTCAGGGCGCTGTTGCGACTGCCACGATATTGCAGTGCATCTGCTATGTTTGCACAAGCCAGAGTAGACAGCTTCTCAGCTGTAGTGCGCAAAAAGAATGCGTCTCTTCTCGCCAGATTGCGTGGTAGTGGCAACAGCCTCTTGAGAATTATTGCTGATAGATATGATGAAAGCCCCATAGTGAGGCATCTTATAAAACCACCCTGTCTGTAGTAGAATATAAGTACTAACATAGGTTATAAGTTAAATTGTTTACTAACATTATAGAATTGTGTAAGTATATTGTGTTAATTATCAGTGGATCATGTCTGTTAAATAAATAAATTATTCTTATTCTTATTCTTTATTGCACACAAAAAAATCAAATATACATAAAATTGCAATTATATAGCTTATGTACAAAGGCGAGCTTAACCCAGAATTGGGTTTTCTTACAGCAAACCTAATTTTGATAGCGAGATTTGCAGAAGAGGATTCACTTAAGAATGTGCAATAACATTACTAAAATTAATTAATTTTATAAACTAAACTACAAACATACAATATAATATACGTCATACATCTATACTAATATTATAAAGAGGAAAACTTTGTTTGTTTGGTTGTAATGAATAGGCTCAAAAACTACTGGACCGATTTAAAAAAATCTTTCACCATTTAAAAGCTACATTATTCACGAGTAACATAGGCTATATTTTATCCCCGTACTCCCACTGGAACGGGAACTACGCGGGTGAAACCGCGGGACGTCCGCTAGTACAGTATATACATACATACCTATAAAATCATATATATATATATATTTACATCCAGCAACGCATTTGGCGTCATGCACGTTGTGCATCATTACGGCGTCCCCCAGTTCCAATTGCAATTTTTATGATGTATTTCTGAATATTGCTTAGTTTTTCGATTTCCCGCCCCATGGGATACATAGTTTTCCTGCAATTTTATATGGGGTAATATTCTTCTTGCAGTCATGCCCAAACATTTTTGAACCCCCATTCATGGTGATAGATTATTGGGTTCCTAGATATATTGATCTTGATTTACCTAATGCGTCGACAATTTAACGTCTTCACAGTGCGGTTGGTATTCGGGATTGCGACGTTGCCAGCTTTGGGTTTACTTGTCTCTTTCTTTTACTATCACTTGTCGCGTTGTCTGTTGTATACAGTTTCATCTTTAAATCTATTCGTAGAAGCTATACCTCGGCGCGTCGTCTTCCACGCGCGTTGCAAGGACCTGTCAGCAAACTGACGGTGCCCCGATAGGGCCAAACGCCTGCCGGGGTCGCGGGACTGTCTAAGCAGGCCCTGGAATGCAAAGGGCATCCAAAGGAACAGGTTGGACTTTTAGTCAGTAACAGTCTGACAGTCCCTTCCGTCCCACCCAGGGTGGGAGGACTCATTTGATAATTTTACCACCACAAAAAAAAAAGAAGAAGCTATACCTATACGGATGCCCGATATTGAAATAAGTACCTACGAGCATCTTATCCTTTGCTAAGACTGTAAAATGTGAAAGTGTGCTATTGAACTGAGGATAGATGGATGAATTAATTGTTGTGTCGCTCTTTCACGCAAAAACTACTGAACGGACTTAGATGAATAAGGTCACCAGGCTCAATAGGTATTGATATTGGACGGCAGAGTGAGCCTGATACCCCAGGTATAGCAAGCGTTCATGGGGGTACTATTCTCTTAAATAATTAGCGTCGCATAGGCGCTGAGGCTGCGGTTTGTCGTTAGTGGATTTTCAACTTTATACTGTAGAGTTTAAAGTTCAAAATCTACTGAAGACAAACCGCAGCCTGCAGCCTCAGCGTCGCCTCGGCGCTGAGTCATTTAGAGAATAGCATAGAAGGCGGGCCACATTATGATATTTGTCGGCCACGTTGTCATATAGCTGTTGGACATCCGTGTACAGCTATCGGACGTCCGTATATAGCTGCTGGACGTCCGTATATTGCTATTGGATGTCCGTATACAAGATGTAAGGGATAGCCCTCCGCAGACTGATGGGGTGAATTCAGTACATCATACTAAGATGACCGGTACATGAAATTATTTCAGGAACGTTACGGGAATCCAATAAACCTGATTTGTTTATTACCTCACACGCAATGTATCGTTATCGTGGTGCCAATGTACCGCCACCTATGAACGCTTGCAATACCAAACTGTACCTCGGAGAGGTCCGGGCCTTCTTCCCTCAGGTGCTCGACCACGCACCATGATATGCTCAAAAAGCTTACACCTCCTCGAACAGTAATGTGGGGCGATATGCCGAGGATGACGCCGCAGGGCGCCCTTCCTTCTTGTTAAGCACCAGGGTGCTTATCAGGAACGAATGGCGCTCTGCGGAGTCTTTTCTGCCTGCCTTGAAACAGAGCGGTTTCCCTCTCTGTGGCAGGTGGGGCTCTTGACTCCTGAGTCCCGTTTTCCACAAAGAGAAAACCGATCTGTTTGAAGGCAAGCATTAAAGACCCCTCAAAGTCGGTCCTGAAGAGCCCCAAGAGCCAAGGCCAGAGCACGGCCAGGGACTGCGTCCAGCCCAGGGGCCTTGTTCCTTGCCCGGATCCGCAGTTTCACCACGCCAAACTCTAAATCCGTATACAGCTATCGGACATCCGTATATAGCTGTTGGATGTCCGTATATAACTATTGGACGTCAACATATCCCAATTGGACGTCTCTGTCTGTTATCGGGGCGTCTGTATATTATTAGAGAAATTTTGCAGAAATTGTTTTAGAGACGCATTCAACACCTTCTACGGCAGGGTGTTGAATGCGTTGGCGATGTCAAGTGACACCACCAATTACACCCACCCGGAACCAACTGCTTCCGCCGAGAGGGCTTTATGCCCTAAGTGGCATCAATGGTTAGCCGACCATCTCGGAACTCAAATTGTACCTGGGAGAGCTGTATTTCTTCAGGTGCTCGACCAGGCGGTCTGTGATGGTATGCTCGAAGAGCTTACAACTCGTCGAGCAGCAATATAGGGCGATAAGAAGATGGCGCCCTGTGGAGTCTTTAATGCTTGCCTTGAAACAGGTCAGTTTCAAGGCAGGCATTAAAGAGCCCTTGAAATCGAAGACCTAAAAAGTCCCAAGAGCCAAGGCCAAAGCACGGGTGCGTGGGGTCTCCATCCGTCCCAGGGGCCTTGTTCCTTGCCCGGAGCCGCAGTTCCGCCACGCCGAACTCTAAATCCGTATACAGCTATTGGACGTCCGTGTACATCTACCGGACGTCCGTATATAGCTCTTGGACGTCTGTATATAGCTATTCGACGTGCATATTGACAACATTTAACAATTGAACGTCTGTATAGTTATCGGGCGTCCGTATTTTATTAGAGAAACTTTGCAGAAATTATTTTAGAGACACATTCAACACCCACCATGGCAGGCCACCACAGGAGACGAATTCCAAGCTTGGACCTTCGCAGCAACGAGTAGCGTCTCCCTATCCATTAGCTCGAGCGCCCACCTAGGGCGTGAAGGGACACTCGGGCGATGGGCAACGGGGGTCGTCGAAGAGACGGAGACATCAAACCTGATGTAGACTGACAATGTTTCCACCTCCTCAAGGACCCGCCATGCCCTAACATTTTGGGCAAGGTCAGGGGTAGACAGTGATATGTCCACAACAGACCCTCCCCGCTACCTTACACACGTAAAGGCTGACTCCCTGCTGGCACGATCAAGCAATCAATCAGCATCGCCATCACCATTCTGCTATTATATTGCAAAGCTTTTTTTGCGTGGACTTATATGAATAAGGTCACCAGGCTCAATAGGTATTGATATTGGACGGCAGAGTGAGCCTAATACCCCAGGTATAGCAAGCGTTCATGGGGGTACTATTCTCTTAAATAATTAGCGCCACGTAGGCACTGAGGCTGCGGTTTGTCGTTAGTGGATTTTCAACTTTATACTGTAGAGTTTAAAGTTCAAAATCTACTGAAGACAAACCGCAGCCTGCAGCCTCAGCATCGCCTCGGCGCTGAATCTTTTAGAGAATAGCATAGAAGGCCGGCCACATTATGATATTTGTCGCCCACGTTGTCATATAGCTGTTGGACATCCGTGTACAGCTATCGGACGTCCGTATATAGCTATTGGATGTCCGTATACAAGATGTAAGGCATAGCCCTCCGCAGACTGATGGGGTGAATTCAGTACATCATACTAAGATGACCGGTACATGAAATTATTTCAGGAACGTTATGGGAATCCAATAAACCTGATTTGTTTATTATCTCACACGCAATGTATCGTTATCGTGGTGCCAATGTACCGCCACCTATGAACGCTTGCAATACCAAACTGTACCTCGGAGAGGCCCGGGCCTTCTTCCCTTAGGTGCTCGACCACGCACCATCATACGCTCAAAGAGCTTACACCTCCTCGAACAGTAATGTGGGGCGATATGCTGAGGTTGACTCCGCAGGGCGCCCTTCCTTCTTGTTAAGCACCAGGGTGCTTATCAGGAACGAATGGCGCTCTGCGGAGTCTTTTCTGCCTGCCTTGAAACAGAGCGGTTTCCCTCTCTGTGGCAGGTGGGGCTCTTGACTCCTGAGTCCCGTTTTCCACAAAGAGAAAACCGATCTGTTTGAAGGCAAGCATTAAAGACCCCTCAAAGTCGGTCCTGAAGAGCCCCAAGAGCCAAGGCCAGAGCACGGCCAGGGACTGCGTCCAGCCCAGGGGCCTTGTTCCTTGCCCGGATCCGCAGTTTCACCACGCCAAACTCTAAATCCGTATACAGCTATCGGACATCCGTATATAGCTGTTGGATGTCCGTATATAACTATTGGACGTCAACATATCCCAATTGGACGTCTCTGTCTGTTATCGGGCGTCTGTATATTATTAGATAAATTTTGCAGAAATTGTTTTAGAGACGCATTCAACACCTTCTACGGCAGGGTGTTGAATGCGTTGGCGATGTCAAGTGACACCACCAATTACACCCACCCGGAACCAACTGCTTCCGCCGAGAGGGCTTTATGCCCTAAGTGGCATCAATGGTTAGCCGACCATCTCGGAACCCAAATTGTACCTGGGAGAGCTGTATTTCTTCAGGTGCTCGACCAGGCGGTCTGTGATGGTATGCTCGAAGAGCTTACAACTCGTCGCTTATATAGGGCGATAAGAAGATGGCGCCCTGTGGAGTCTTTAATGCTTGCCTTGAAACAGGTCAGTTTCAAGGCAGGCATTAAAGAGCCCTTGAAATCGAAGACCTAAAAAGTCCCAAGAGCCAAGGCCAAAGCACGGGCGCGTGGGGTCTCCGTCCGTCCCAGGGGCCTTGTTCCTTGCCCGGAGCCGCAGTTCCGCCACGCCGAACTCTAAATCCGTATACAGCTATTGGACGTCCGTGTACATCTAACGGACGTCCGTATATAGCTCTTGGACGTCTGTATATAGCTATTCGACGTGCATATTGACAACATTTAACAATTGAACGTCTGTATAGTTATCGGGCGTCCGTATTTTATTAGAGAAACTTTGCAGAAATTATTTTAGAGACACATTCAACACCAACCATGGCAGGCCACCACAGGAGACGAATTCTAAGCTTGGACCTTCGCAGCAACGAGTAGCGTCTCCCTATCCATTAGTTCGAGTGCCCACCTAGGGCGTGAAGGGACACTCGGGCGATGGGCAACGGGGGTCGTCGAAGAGACGGAGACATCAAACCTGATGTAGACTGACAATGTTTCCACCTCCTCAAGGACCCGCCATGCCCTAACATTTTGGGCAAGGTCAGGGGTAGACAGTGATATGTCCACAACAGACCCTCCCCGCTACCTTACACACGTAAAGGCTGACTCCCTGCTGGCACGATCAAGCAATCAATCAGCATCGCCATCACCATTCTGCTATTATATTGCAAAGCTTTTTTTGCGTGGACTTAGATGAATAAGGTCACCAGGCTCAAAAGGTATTGATATTGGACGGCAGAGTGAGCCTGATACCCCAGGTATAGCAAGCGTTCATGGGGGTACTATTCTCTTAAATAATTAGTGCCGCGTAGGCACTGAGGCTGCGGTTTGTCGTTAGTGGATTTTCAACTTTATACTGTAGAGTTTAAAGTTCAAAATCTACTGAAGACAAACCGCAGCCTGCAGCCTCAGCGTCGCCTCGGCGCTGAATCTTTTAGAGAATAGCATAGAAGGCGGGCCACATTATGATATTTGTCGCCCACGTTGTCATATAGCTGTTGGACATCCGTGTACAGCTATCGGACGTCCGTATATAGCTGCTGGACGTCCGTATATAGCTATTGGATGTCCGTATACAAGATGTAAGGCATAGCCCTCCGTAGACTGATGGGGTGAATTCAGTACATCATACTAAGATGACCGGTACATGAAATTATTTCAGGAACGTTACGGGAATCCAATAAACCTGATTTGTTTATTATCTCACACGCAATGTATCGTTATCGTGGTGCCAATGTACCGCCACCTATGAACGCTTGCAATACCAAACTGTACCTCGGAGAGGTCCGGGCCTTCTTCCCTCAGGTGCTCGACCACGCACCATGATATGCTCAAAGAGCTTACACCTCCTCGAACAGTAATGTGGGGCGATATGCCGAGGATGACGCCGCAGGGCGCCCTTCCTTCTTGTTAAGCACCAGGGTGCTTATCAGGAACGAATGGCGCTCTGCGGAGTCTTTTCTGCCTGCCTTGAAACAGAGCGGTTTCCCTCTCTGTGGCAGGTGGGGCTCTTGACTCCTGAGTCCCGTTTTCCACAAAGAGAAAACCGATCTGTTTGAAGGCAAGCATTAAAGACCCCTCAAAGTCGGTCCTGAAGAGCCCCAAGAGCCAAGGCCAGAGCACGGCCAGGGACTGCGTCCAGCCCAGGGGCCTTGTTCCTTGCCCGGATCCGCAGTTTCACCACGCCAAACTCTAAATCCGTATACAGCTATCGGACATCCGTATATAGCTGTTGGATGTCCGTATATAACTATTGGACGTCAACATATCCCAATTGGACGTCTGTGTCTGTTATCGGGCGTCTGTATATTATTAGAGAAATTTTGCAGAAATTGTTTTAGAGACGCATTCAACACCTTCTACGGCAGGGTGTTGAATGCGTTGGCGATGTCAAGTGACACCACCAATTACACCCACCCGGAACCAACTGCTTCCGCCGAGACTGGCCGAGAGGGCTTTATGCCCTAAGTGGCATCAATGGTTAGCCGACCATCTCGGAACCCAAATTGTACCTGGGAGAGCTGTATTTCTTCAGGTGCTCGACCAGGCGGTCTGTGATGGTATGCTCGAAGAGCTTATAACTCGTCGAGCAGCAATATAGGGCGATAAGAAGATGGCGCCCTGTGGAGTCTTTAATGCTTGCCTTGAAACAGGTCAGTTTCAAGGCGGGCATTAAATAGCCCTTGAAATCGAAGACCTAAAAAGTCCCAAGAGCCAAGGCCAAAGCACGGGCGCGTGGGGTCTCCGTCCGTCCCAGGGGCCTTGTACCTTGCCCGGAGCCGCAGTTCCGCCACGCCGAACTCTAAATCCGTATACAGCTATTGGACGTCCGTGTACACCTACCGGACGTCCGTATATAGCTCTTGGACGTCTGTATATAGCTATTCGACGTGCATATTGACAACATCGCATTACCTGCTGAGTTATATGCGAAATAATTGCAGGTGCTTAGTAAATAGCTCACTAACCAGGTGCGGCAAACGCTCATACGCGTTCAATAAATATTTCGTGTAGTGCTATGAACGCGTATGTGCGGTTGAAGAAAGTCTACCCAGTGCGGCTTGACGCATTAGTGCGGCGTTCAATACTTTGCCCAAGTGCGGCACGGCGCTTATGTGCGTTTGAAAATTTTCGAGTTTTACGACAGTCATAAAACAATTTAGTTTTTATTGCGTTAGATGTAAAGGTTGTTTCACACAACAGTGGTTTTTGTTGCAATATTTTGTCAGGTAGGCCGTAATGTAACCGCAACTGGATCAAGTATTAGGTACCTGTTACTTATACTTTTACTCTTTTGAATTTACCTTTCCATAGAGTGAATGAATGAATGAAATTGAACTCTTAGTGTTGCCATTTATTTGTATACGATTTTTTCGAATTATATAATAAAGCAATAATATCAGACTCTTACTTACTTTATGATAGTTTTTTTGGGTAGGTGGTTTGTAGTAAAATAAAACGAATACATATTTAGAGTTAAAACATTTATTACGAAATAGAAAATTCAGAAATTACACTACCTACACAATGCATACAGGCATAATTAGATACATACACATTTAATAGATAAAGGTAGTAATTATATTTACAGCGTTATCAATTATATCGATATTAATTTTTATAAAATAAAATCTCATGACGTTACATTAAAAATAAAAGGCTATAATAAAGAAAACTAAAAAAAAATATTTGAATGGGCTGATTAGTACGCCTCTCCTATAGCAATGACATTACGTCGTTGGATAGGTCTTTTTAACTGAAGCAACATTAACTACGGCAGCTTTGATGAAATGTTTGTCCATTATGAGTTATAGGTTAAACACAAAGGTGAAAATTAATAACTATATATTAATATTGTAATATTTTGTGTCTGAGAAAAATGACACACGTTTTCCTAAAAATCTAGAAAAAATATATGTTTAGTTATCAATTAGGTACTAAATTTTTGTAAAGGCGAATTCAAATTTTGGAGCCCTTACGTGGAGATTCTAAATGTGGGCAGTCATCCTGACATCAGAATGACTGCCCTATTTTTAAAATCATTTTCTCAGTTATTAATTAGGTACCAATTATTTCAACAAAGGTATCAAATAGTGGTAAATAGGTATTAGATTTTAGTAATATTTTAAAGCTGATCGGTCATTTTGGCCAGTCATTCTGATGTTCACTTTTATTCTCGTAAGTATAGATAGGAGCATTTTGTTAAAATATTATGCATGTGATAAGGTAGCTAAAATTATTGCAAAGGTAGGAAATAGTAGATTTATGGTATTATGTTTATATGTGTATGACAGATATTGGAGACTTGGTCCCTTGATTTTGACGGTCACATTTGTGTCATATACATAAATATTGGATATGGCTACCATATTTTTGAACGACGGATCAAATAAATTGAGTAAAATATATTATTAACAGTTGGTACTTACCATGTACAGCCTGAAAGATCACCACAAGATCAAAGATACACCAACGTTCTTCACAACCACTGAGCCCAGTACGACACACCAAATCACAAAGTATTTCGAAGTCCAAAATCACAAGCCAAAGTAATCGCGGGGCAAATCAGGGGTCCAGAAAGAAAGCAATGGTCAAAATATAAAGCAAGAGAGAATATCGAAAGCACGGAGAGCACGGAGAGTACGTCTGTTCACCACGAAAGCAAAACAGAAGTGAATTAATAACACTCATTTCAGTCAGTGGGTGCGTGGGTGGGGGCGGAGTTTTTCAGCCGAAAGACGTCCATCCATTGCTGGACATCAAAACAAAAGGGTGCCGGCAGTTTTGGTAACAAAAGATTATTTCAAACAATCGTCATACATTACTATTCCAAGAAACTTAAAAGAAATTTTAAACAAAAGGATTTTAGCAGTTTTAGTTACAAAAGATTATTTAAAACAATAGTCAAATAAATATAAAAGATATTTTGTCTAAAAGGATTCCGACGCAGCTGGAACCCCTTTTGTTTAAAATATCTTTTAGATCACCGGCGGCGCGGCACTTTATATTACCTATGACATGAAAAGGTTTGTTGTAGAAGATATGAGTGATAAGACTCGCCATCCTTGGACAAATCAATACAATATTCAACTACGAAACCAATTTCTCCACACTTAGGTTATGTAGTAGTCACTAAAATTTTAATATTAAAAAAAAATATATTATATGGTAACATTATTTTGTTTTGTCATTCATTCAATCGTTCAAAATTTTAAGTTACAATTTAAAATCGACATTGACATTTGACACATTACCCCGGCAAATTTTATCGGAAGCAGTGCGGAGACTGAGAGAAACTTTAAAATGACTTGGTGGAGCCGAGCCGTTCGCCGCCTCGCGTGTTGGTCTGGTGCTGGCGCACCAGAAAATGATGAGTAAGTATCAACATCTGAATGAATATTTCATGTAAGCAATATTGTATTGGTAGGTACTTATGTTTTTTTTTTATTTCAGACCAATTTACGAGAACTTGCGGCCGCTGCGCCAGACCGACGACGACGCGGCGAACTCGCTGCCTGGTCTGGTGGAGATGGTGGACGAGGTATATACCGTTATTGATTGTTTAGTGCCACAACTTAGGTTATGATAATTAAATAACGGAGTAATAATAATACCTATTAATGCAACATTTTTATGGTCACTCGAAACGCTACGCGTACGTATTTAAACAGAAGAAACAACAAATTTCATAATTTCTTTTACTTCAACAGCTAAGGGGTATGCTGCGTCCAATCGCCGACCTCCCAGAGCGGATGCGGCGATTGGAGCTAAGTCTGCACCCACTGCTGGTGTACCGGCCCGAGGACGGCGAGTACATGGATATGTCGTGAGTACATACTTCTTAACAGCTCTGTCTTCTCTTTATATCATAGAAAGTATTTTGTATGTTTGCTTAGAACTTACAAAATAAGAAGTGATTTCCATACATATATACATGCAGTTTATATGAGATTGTGATACCCAAATTAAGAATAACTGAAACAAGCAAGTCATTTCCTATAAACACTATCCGCTCATAAAACAAGTTGCCAAAGTCAGTTACAGAAATTAACGATGAAAAGTTCAAAACCCACATCAAACATGTTGTTATCAAAAAAGCATATTACCTACTGATAAGATTGAAGACAAGGAAGTTTGGCAATAATTCCTTCAGCATATGTGGTTTCCCTGGTAAAATATTTTATTTGATTGACGGCACATACATGATCTACCAAAAACATTCAAAAATATTTGTTACATTTTGGTTTTATAAGTAGGCTTTTTTAATATTTATAATTTATATTGTAATTATAATATTTATAATTTCCTTTTTTGTAGGAACGGACCCGGGCCGGCACCAGCTCCACCATCTCCACCAGCAGGCAGCGTGTGGCTGGAATGGCTTTACGAACGTGTTGATTATGGGGAGCCCTGGTGATCGTTCTTGTCCAAATGACTCATCAGGGCTCCCCCAAATATACTATGAACTTTTCCTCATGTTTTTTTAATTTTTTGTCTTAACCCTCATTTCCATCACACTCTCACACACACACACTCACATGAAGGGAAGACCTTCAACAGGTAAAGCTGATAATAGGTGAATATGAACTAGATAGGTGATAAACTTCATTGTTACAAAGAAGGATTCTAATTATTTTGGTTGAGGTGTGTTGTTTTTATATATTTTTTGGCATGAAAGTCATGCTGGCAATGTTTTCGTACATTTCTTATAAGTACAGATTAGGTTCATTGCGTTTATAATATTGAATGGCCATGAACTAAAAAGATAGTCAAGTTGTCGTTTCCAAGCAAAGGCGATATTTTTGTTGAACTTCTCAGGATTTGAAACAATAGCTAAATTCAAACAAAACATTTATAAACAATAGGAGCCACGAAGCTAGCATATAATTTTGCCGAAAATTGCCAACAAAGGGAATGTTTTTGTTCAACTTCTCAGGATTTAAAACAATAGCTAAATCCAAACAAAGCATTTAGAAACAATAGAAGTCATGAAGCTAGTATAGAATTTTGCCGAAAATTGCCAACAAAGGGAGTTGGTTTTTGTTGAACTTCTCAGGTTTTGAAACATATTTTCTTTGATTCAAATTGTACGCCGACGTTCTATACCTAGGTACTATCTTTATTGAGACAAAAAAAAATCAGGTCCAATCTGAGGACTGTTTAAATACAACTAAGGTAGGTACTAGGTGGTAAGGGTTAAAAATCTGCATCGTAGGCTGTATGAAGGTTTGACGTTGTTACAAAAGTTTTAAAAAGCTAAGTTGACATTTGTTTGTCAACAAAACTTTATAAAACTTTGAGCTGGCCTGGCAGGCGCACGAAAATGTTCTTCGTCTTCTGGACTGTGGTGCATGTAATTGCGAAGTGAGTATTCTTTGTTGTTTTCTGTATTTGTTACGTCTCCGATAAACATTCAACTTGTATATATGTGTGGTAGGTATCGTAGGGCGTCTAATACCTACATGTAGAACGCTGGCTGCCGGCGCCGACCTGCCAGCGCGGTCCGCGCAGGTAGTCTACGCAGGCAGTCTCTATACCTACTTTGTGTCGAACTAGCGCTGATGAGCCGGCAAGTTCCGACGGCGTGCAGGTCGGGACTTGTCGGCGCCGGTAAATAGGTACCTAGCAAATAATTTTCATATTGGTCCTAACCGGCCGGCGCGCGGCGGCCGTATTAATATATCATGAAATGTAAAATGAAAAGAAAACCAAGGAAACTAATTAGACAAATGGATACCGAGTTGTCTACTCCTAGAAGAATTATTATTACAAGCAGTGTCATCAAAAAAATAACCTACTAAGTACTTGTTTCCGTAACTCGATCAATAATGAAATTTGAGTTATAGGTACCTATTATAGATTTAATTTCCCATTTTAGGAATATCAGGATGAGAACGGGCGAGCACCGGGTGATTCTGTGGCGAAGGGCGAAAATCGAGCGTCGCCTTTGGGACCTTCGGTGGCGGCACTCTAGGCCGCTTCCGCCACTGGAGGTCTCGCGGGGCCGGCCACTGCGCCCTTCGCCCCCTAAAGACATCCCGGTGCCGTCGTGGTGGCGCCACCATCGCGCCGCCAGGTGACTTGTAAATAAAAAAAACAAATTTACAAACTGTTTTTATTTAAAAGTACTTTTCTTCGTCTTCTTTCCCACTCCCTTTCCTTTTTGTGTGGGGGGGCACTCCTGCCGAACGCATTGCCTTTTGGCGACAGATTCCTCTTTCGATGGATCGTCAGACGAAAAAATTGGGCGCAATTTCGCTGCGCGCAGCATCGCCGACACGTCGATTTGTGTGGCATTGCCTCCAGACGTCGAGGGCAGCGCGCCGCCCTCGACATCTGGAGTCAATGCCTCTGTCGTCGGGACCCAGACGCTCGGTGACGTATTTTCATCATCATCCCTGAAAATATAAGTCGAATGAAATTATGTAGGTACTTAATTGATTGTTTACGAAGATAATAACCTATATAAAACTCGACAGTCGGCCTGTATTGAAAGTTTAACAAAATGTAGGATTACATGTAGGGTTATATATAGGTTTATGACAGCCCTCCTGGACCAGTGAGTTAAATTTGAACAATACTTACATTATATGTAGGTAGAAATCCAAGTTACTGGCAGCCAGGTTTGTCTTTGGTCATCAGCTTATGTTACTCTATGGTCATCAGTGCTGCCAATGCCAACCACCAGATGACATGAATATTTTCGTTCAAAAATTTTAGGATATCTATATTGTCGCGTCGCTGTACACTCGTTTCTCCCACCAAGTTGCGCTCGCGCCTCGGAACCTCGGGACGCACTTTACACTCCTAAATTATATATTTCTAGAATCGATTTATATTTTTTTACAAAAGATTTAAAAATAGAGATGTTATATTATGGTCATTTTTAAGTAATCATATTATTGAATATATTAGTTAACGCATATTATGATACCATACCTATTACCGGGTATTAGTGTGAGCTTCGGTCACCGCTAATATTCGTATTAGATTAGCGAATACACAGTGCGACAGAAACAAGTGACCAAATTTAAAAACGGTTTTCATTGCTTACTTACTTTGTTCCCATCTCATGCAGCTTTCATACGAAGCCCGACGTGTATAACTATATCTTTACAATTACAATACACACATTACGTGCATAATTCGACAAGCAAGCGGCCAGATACTATTCATACAATACAATATTCATCTCGCTCATTCGCCCGCCTAGAGTCGGTTTAGGCGAGTCTTGTCATCTCGCTCACTCGTCGGCGAGCGAGTGAGATAAAGGCGGCGGCGGTCGGCAAATAGTAGGTAATAGACTAGCGAGCGAGGTGAGTCGCACAGATTATAGCCTCGCTATTACGCGTCCCTAATATTTGACCAATACCTGGTAACCTATTACTTTACATTCGCGTATCATAATATTAATATACGTGGCTTGTATTAGAATACCTGTACCTATTATGAATATATTAGTTACACCTCTATTTAAAAAGCTAGGTTGACTTTGTTTGTCAAACCGGAAGTTAGCGGCGTGTGGCTAATGTGGCTTGTCGAGCGTATTGATTATGGGGAGCCCTGGTGATCGTTCTTGTCCAAACGAGTCATCAGGGCTCCCCCAATAAACAATGAACTTTTCCTCAAGTATTTTTTATTTTATTGCCCTTTAAATCTAATTTCCATCAATTATACTTTCATGAAAAATGAAGACTTTCAACAAACAATGCAAATGGAAGGATTTCTGTAATTATTCATAATTTTATAACCAACTACAAATACAAAGGTTTAGCTGTAATATGTTTACTATGAGTATTTATGTAGTTTTCTTTGACGTTATTAGTGGCATAGATTCTCTAAATTCCAGTCTTACCAAGGGTAATCGTATTACCCAGTTACTGGGTTGTGGAGGTCAGATAGGCAGTCGCTTCATGTAAAATACTAGTACTCAGCTGCATCTGGTTAGACTGCAAGCCGACACACCAAGATAGTTTGAGAAAAGGCTAGGCAGATGATGATTAGTGGCGTAGATATAATTATCGAACCAATAGGTCCTATTACAATTTATAACTTTTTGTTAGGCAAGACGAGGACACAAACCCTAGTGACTGGGTCCCGTCACTAGGGTTTGCGCAGTCCGAGGCAGTGACGGGAGCTATCGTCGGCGAGCCCGGGCGAAGCGATGGGCAGCGGCGGGCCCGGGCCTAGCGATGCCGAGGGCAGCGGCGGGCCCAGGGGAAGTGGGGCCTGGACCAAGGGCGATGCGCCGGCACTGCCGCTTAACATGACGGTTTTGCTGCGGGCGGCGAAGCGAGCCGTCATAATAGACGACCGGACCGCCAAACGGCCATGCCATCGGCCGCATTTACCCACGCCCAAAGGGAAAGGCGTGGGCAAAACAAGCCAAAAATATTTTCTTTATTTAAAGTTTATTTCTTTTATGTATAGTATACACGACTCGAAAACCTGCAACCTGACAATGCAAATCAGGATGATCGAATGAAGGATTGAAGGATTGCCCGAAAAAAACGTGGCTTGCTGACTTTTCAATTTCTATTATTTTAAGAGGTGATGCCGCTTGAAAAACGTGCCTCGAAGAATGACTCATTTATGCAATTTCTGTCGGATTAGGTTGGTTAGGTTTTTTTATATGGGATAACCTAAGTTACTAAACAAAAACAAAGAGCATTTAAATTAATCACTTTTATTCATATTTTTTGTGTTTTACATTTAAAAAAAAACTTTTAATGACCTACTAAGTATGTATAGGCAAGTACCAACTCAAATAAACATTTTAATCAAAACAAAAAATAAAATACTATGTAAGTATGGGCTTCTGCAAGCGCGCATATACATAATATGACACAACCACTTTTTCACACTAATAAGTAATAAAATTACTTTATGACTTTGGCAGTTACTGTTGTGCATTCAATAATGGTATTAATATAAGAATAACTTAGACTTTAGCTTCTATAGCAATCAGCATCACAACAATCATTATTGAAATTATGTTTATATTATAACTTTGGCAGTTATAGTTTAACATGAAATTTTGTTATTAATAATAGAACATCTCAGATTCAATAAAATTACTCTATATTATGACTTTAGCATCTATTGTTGTACATAAAATAATTTTAGTACCTACATATTAATACTAGAACTAAGCTGATACAAATAAAAATACACATAACACAACCACATTTCAATATCACAATAATTAGTGATAAAATAAATCTATGACTTTGGCAGTTACTGCTGTGCATTCAATAATGGTATTAATATTAGAATAACACAGACTTTACCTTCTATAACAATCAGCATCACAACAATCATTATTGAAATTATGTTTATATTATAACTTTGGCAGTTATAGTTTAACATGAAATTTTGTTATTAATACTAGAACATCCAAGATTCAATAAAATTACTCTATATTATGACTTTGGCACCTATTGGTGGGCATGAAATAATTTTAGTACCTACATAATAATACGAGAACTTAGTTGCTACAAATAAAAAAATACACATGACACAACCACTTTTCAGTATCACAATAAATAGTAATAAAAATAAATCTATGAGCTTGGCAGTTACTGCTGTGCATTCAATAATGGTATTAATATTAGAATATTTAGCTTCTATAGCAATCAGCATCACAACAATCATTATTGAAATTATGTTTATATTATAACTTTGGCAGTTATAGTTTAACATGAAATTTTGTTATTAATAATAGAACATCTCAGATTCAATAAAATTACTCTATATTATGACTTTGGCACCTATTGGTGGGCATGAAATAATTTTAGTACCTACATATTAATACGAGAACTTAGTTGCTACCAATAAAAAAATACACATGACACAACCACTTTTCAGTATCACAATAATTAGTAACAAAATAAATCTATGAGCTTGGCAGTTACTGCTGTGCATACAATAATGGTATTAATATTAGAATAACTTAGACTTTAGCTTCTATAGCAATCAGCATCACAACAATCATTATTGAAATTATGTTTACCTATATTATAACTTTGGCAGTTATAGTTTAACATGAAATTTTGTTATTAATAATAGAACATCTCAGATTCAATAAAATTACTCTATATTATGACTTTGGCACCTATTGGTGGGCATGATATAATTTTAGTACCTACATATTAATACGAGAACTTAGTTGCTACAAATAAAAAAATACACATGACATAACCACTTTTCAGTATCACAATAATTAGTAACAAAATAAATCTATGAGCTTGGCAGTTACTGCTGTGCATACAATAATGGTATTAATATTAGAATAACTTAGACTTTAGCTTCTATAGCAATCAGCATCACAACAATCATTATTGAAATTATGTTTACCTATATTATAACTTTGGCAGTTATAGTTTAACATGAAATTTTGTTATTAATAATAGAACATCTCAGATTCAATAAAATTACTCTATATTATGACTTTGGCACCTATTGGTGGGCATGAAATAATTTTAGTACCTACATATTAATACGAGAACTTAGTTGCTACAAATAAAAAAATACACATGACATAACCACTTTTCAGTATCACAATAATTAGTAACAAAATAAATCTATGAGCTTGGCAGTTACTGCTGTGCATTCAATAATGGTATTAATATTAGAATAACACAGACTTTACCTTCTATAACAATCAGTATCACAACAGTCATTATTGAAATTATGTTTATATTATAATTTTGGCAGTTATAGTTTAACATGAAATTTTGTTATTAATACTAGAACATCTCAGATTCAATAAAATTACTCTATATTATGACTTTGGCACCTATTGGTGGGCATGAAATAATTTTAGTACCTACTTATTAATACGAGAACTTAGTTGCTACAAATAAAGAATACACATGACATAACCACTTTTCAGTATCACAATAATTAGTAACAAAATAAATCTATGAGCTTGGCAGTTACTGCTGTGCATTCAATAATGGTATTAATATTAGAATAACTTAGACTTTAGCTTCTATAGCAATCAGCATCACGACAATCATTATTGAAATTATGTTTATATTATAACTTTGGCAGTTATAGTTTAACATGAAATTTTGTTATTAATAATAGAACATCTCAGATTCAATAAAATTACTCTATATTATGACTTTGGCACCTATTGGTGGGCATGAAATAATTTTAGTACCTACATATTAATACGAGAACTTAGTTGCTACAAATAAAAAAATACACATGACATAACCACTTTTCAGTATCACAATAATTAGTAACAAAATAAATCTATGAGTTTGGCAGTTACTGCTGTGCATTCAATAATGGTATTAATATTAGAATAATTCAGCTTTAGCTTCAATTAGCATCACAACAATCATTAATGAAATTATCTTTATAACTTTGGTAGTTATTGTTTAAAATGAAATTTTGGTATTAATACAAGAACTCTGACATCTGTATATTGATCAACCCCTAAAACTTAGGAGTTAAATATTAATTATTCGACAAAATCTGTAATTTACTTGAAAGTTGTATTACTTGATCATTTTTTTGAATAAGTATTTTGTACGTAAACTTTAATTTTAAGCCAGTCCTTGTTGTGAAGAAGTGTAGGATATTTATTTTTTAATTCGTCACATTCAGCACGTTTTGGGGGCTTTTTATGTTTAATGTGGTCTTTAAAATATTTTGTAACGACATTTTTTTGTTCAGTTGTCCAAGGGACAAGTGTTCTCTTTTTTTTGGCAGATGACTTTTTGTTTATTTCTTGGGAAGGGGAAGGAGTTTGCTCACTGATACAAATATTTACATTTTGTGATGAACTTTCTTCTTCTAATTCAAAATCAACAACTTCCTGATTTTCTATCTCCTGTCCTATAACTTCTTCTTCTAAGTTCAAGTCTATTTCATCTAAAGCTTTACCTTGATATTTATCCGCTTTTCCATCTTCCATTAATAGTAAAAGTTTACTTATCTTTGCAGTCTGATACACGTCGCTAGGTAACCTATAATTATTTTTATGTACACTCAATGTGTGACCCATAAAGGTAGCTAATTGTTCGAGTTCCGATTCAGTCATAGTAAATAATTGGGTCATCGTTGCTAGATGTTTTCTGAGCCGTGTAGATGTAAGAGCCGTGTAATTTTTGGCACCGCTTGCTTTTGCATATTTTTCTAAAATTTTGTAGCCACAAACAGTCGATCCACCTGCTTTTGCAAATAACAAATTATTATCATTTTCAACATACATGTGTCTCACTGATAAAATGTTTTTGATATCTTCTTGCACTTGCATACTAAACAAAACTGGCACGCCTCTTCCTCTTTTACCACGGATCACTACTCTTTTCAATTTTTCTACTAAAATTTTTTCTGTCGAAGAAAGAACTTTGTCAAATTCTTCATATTTATTGCTATCGTTCCCGTAATGATTGTAATCGCTCAATTTTATTCGTTGTAATTCGCCGGGCCGACGTCTGTTTAGAAGAAGCACGCGACAATATGTGGACTCCACCAAGTTATTAAAAGCTTCAACATTCGTTTTTTCATTAGATTGCATTAAATTATCAGATGACTGTTTTGATATGTCACAAAGATAATCTTTTAATAATTTTAAATCGGTAGCGAGTGGAACAATAGTGGTTTTATTCCATTTCTTGACATTAAGATCATCAGCAGCTTGGCTAGAAATATCAAACTTCCAATTTTCTTGAATTAATTGTGATAGTGTTTTTAAATCTGCTTGAACAGTGGCTGTCTGAACGGTGGCTTCCATTTTGCAACTCTGTAATAAAGCTATACTACAACATTGTTTTATTGATGTACTAATGTTCATGGCATATGTTGGTGCATCAAATTGTCGTGTTACTTCATTGTACCGGGCTACCATTTTTGTTGCGTGTACTAAAGTGTCATAATATTGTGGTTTTAACATTTCTTCAATGCTATTAATATTCGGTTTCAGTTTTATCACTTCCACGAGCAATTTCGCTAACTCCCTCATCTTACGTGAGACTACAGTTGCGAAGTGTTCCTCACGATGTGTCCTCAAATATTGTGCTCCGAACATACAAATCAATTTATCTTTTTTAGCTACTAATGATATTTTGTCTGGTTTCATACGAGGAAATACGTTTGCCACTAGAATTTTGTCGACTTTAACGTTACGTACAAGAAAATTTTGTGCTTGAACTTGTGCGTTGTTTGACGAAGTGGTATTATCACATTTTTTGACATGTCTCCATAATTGTTTCTTTGAATAAAAACCTAGACATTTAGAGCAAGGTAAATAATCAGTCTTATCAGAAAACCTACACTTCTTTACAGGTTTGAAAACAGTTTGTGAATTACTTACATAATTACCCTTTTTTCTCAAAGCGCTAAAAAATTGCTTACGTTTAAGGCTATTTTTAGGATGTGATAGTGCTAATTGTACTTCAGGTTCGGCTAAGTGGTTACGAGTCATATGTCGGGAAAAATTCAAAACAAAATTTTCACAGTAATAACAAAAATCTCTTTCTCGAATGCGTTTACCTTTCAAAATACTTCCTGATGTGTTTTTATCTTGCGGTACTTTATTTTCTGCTTCCATATTTTCTTTATTTGTTTCGTCGTCCTCCTCTGAATCTTTCTCTAAGTGCACTTCTCTCAGCGAAATATTTTTGTTTTCTGCTGTGTTTCTATCCTCGCAATGGCTTAAAGCAACCTAAAATAATATAAAGTTATAGTATGAATACTTATGTCGCCGACTTCACCCACGCACAAATTGGGTTACAAGTATGAAAATTATAATAATAACGATGAAAGTTATGTCTTTCTCTATATCAACCATAACGTGTATGCAAAATGTCAAGATAATTGGTTGCGTAGTTAACGAAGACCACAAACTGAAAGCGAATAATTGTTTAGTACACTCAGATATGAAACTGGTCTCTGTACCAAACTAGGTACCTCATTATGTAACAAGTTTTAATCAAAATTACAGAATTATAATAGTTTGATTTGGTAACTGTATTTGTATATAAATTTTCTACTAACCTGATGTGATCCATCTAAACATTCATTCTCCATTAACAGGCCATCGCCGCATTCTGAAGATGAAGATTCATAAGATGATGGTTCATAATTCTTGTCATTTGATAATGAGTCTCTAGACTCACTGTCAAAACATAATACCGATTGGTCTTGATTCCGATCATTTGATATTATGCATGTGATTTCTAGCGGAGGCTTCTCGATTCCATATGCATCTGAGACGTAAGTAGGCTTGTTTGAGATTGTAGTTTCAAGAGGATCAAGGTGTCTCTCGTGGTTCGAGGTAGAAGGTTCGGTAGCGTCTGGCGGAAGCTTGTCGGTGTCAGTAACTAAGGGGTAAGTGGGAGTTTTCTCTGTATTTTCAGGATCAAAATGTTTCGCGTACTTCGAGATAGCAGGAGGTTCAGCTGTTATTGGCGTCGGCTCGTCAGTGTCAATACTTAAGAGGTGAGCGGGACTTTTCTCTGTATTTTCAGGATCAAAATGTTTCACGTGGTTCGAGTTATTAGGAGGTTCAACTGTTATTGGCGTAGGCTCGTCAGTGTCAGTACTTAAGAGGTGAGTGGGAGTTTTCTCTGTATTTTCAGGATCAAAATGTTTCACGTGGTTCAAGATGGTAGGAGGTTCAACTGTTATTGGCGGAGGCTCGTCGATACTTGAGACGAAAGCAGAGATTTTTTCTGCATTTTCAAGAACTAAATGTCTTACATGGTTGGAAATAGGAGGGGGTTTAACTGCATTGAGCAGAGGCACGTAAGTACCAGTTCTATTTGAGACGTAAGTGGGGCTATCTGAAATCTCGTTTGTAGAATCCAGAATGAAAGTATTGGCAAAGGCGATACTTGTAGCAGGCGGAAACTCGTAAAAATTAGACGTATCCAGTAATTTGCAAAAACTATGCATCTGAGAATCAGGCATTTCATTAAAAGATGTATCGAAATAAGACGTACTATTATTTATATGCATGTTTCGAAAAGAACTATTATCATCTATCTCTCTAAGAGGCATATTCTCTTGCTTTTGAGTTAAATGCGATTCATAAGAGTATGATATATGGGTAATATTTGAAGAAATGCTAGGATCATCAGTATTTTCTTGGTTTTTAGTTAAAAGAGAATCATAAGAGTTGGGTATATTAGTAATACTTGAAGAAATGTTAGGATTATCATTGTTTTCTTGGGTCGTAGTTAAAAGAGACGCATAAGAGTCTGATATATGGGTAATATTTGAAGAAATGCCAGGATCATCAGTATTTTCTTGGTTTTTAGTTAAAAGAGAATCATAAGAGTTAGATATATTAGTAATACTTGAAGAAATGTTAGGATTATCATTGTTTTCTTGGGTCGGAGTTAAAAGAGATGCATAAGAGTCTGATATATGGGTAATATTTGAAGAAATGCTAGGATCATCAGTATTTTCTTGGTTTTTAGTTAAAAGAGAATCATAAGAGTTGGATATATTAGTAATACTTGAAGAAATGTTAGGATTATCATTGTTTTCTTGGGTCGGAGTTAAAAGAGAAGAGTTGGATATATGGGTAGTACTTTGAGAAATGCAAGGATCATCAGTGTTTTTTTGGTTCGGAGTTAAAAGAGATGCATTGAATTCTGAGCCATCAGCGTCACTTGGATGCACATAAGCTTGAGCACTGACTGGAATAGTTGTTAACAAAGTATTATCGTCGTGATCGATTGCTTGAACAGGTTTTGCATCAACTTGACTTGTGTTTTTTTTGCGTCCTCTTTTCTTTCCCCTGATACCATTTCTTATTTTCTGAGCTAAAAAAAAAATATAGCAAATTAGTAATTTTATCTAAATTTTGAGACACGCACTTTCTAGTACATTTTGACAATAAAATTAGTTCTCGATATTTTATGCTACTTTTTATCTCACAAAACAAACGTAGGTATCATTCATTCATTTCATTTCATTTATTCATTAACAATTAATAATGTGTCTGAGTGTTTTACAAAGATACAAATATGAAAATTAAAACAATGTTAACGAAAACAATAAATAAATACAATCACAGTACAAAATATTATTACCGTGATACAATCATGTCACTAATTAGGGAATTTGGTAAGGTAGGTACCTAATAATTTCATTTAATTTCCAATAATAATAAAAAATATATAATTAATTGACTATGTCCACTATATTAATCTAAACGTGCAGGACCAGATACCTACTATTGTCAATAACATTAAAACGTGTACAAAGGTCGCCGGCGCCGCAGGTAGTACTTAATATTTTAATAGCAAAAGTATGCCTTCATGGATGTGTGTGTGTAACTGAGCGTGTGTGTGTTTACGGTGTGAGTGTCTTCATACGTGTGTGTCAGCCAAGGGCGGATTCAGCCTTCAAATAGTCGAGGTCCAGTTGAGACAAATTTTAGCACCCAGCCCCGAAAATATCACCTTTTTTCCAGTCGTTTATTGAGCTACTTTGTTGATTTTTACCAAACGGTTAAGAAACAACAGAAACTATGAGCATGAGCGAGCGGAGCGAGCTCGAAAGTTTTGCACCCAACTCCGTCAATATTTTTTACCCGACTACGGCGAAGCAAAAAGGAGGGTTATGATTTTGACCGGTATGTATGTATGTATGTTCATCTATTCCCTCGTAACTTCTGTACTGCTGATCATAATTTGAAAAATCAGGTATCGTTGGAAGCGTCTTGATCGTCCGCTGGTTTAGGCTATGTGACATCACAATAAATTGGATGTGGCGCCCTCTAGAAACCATGTTGTTAGGTATCAAGCAAAAGGGCTTAAGAAGCACATTTCAAAAATATTGTTAGCTGTTGCTCGCGGCTTTGCTTGCGTGCACCCGATAAATTAAAAAAAAAAGCAATACACTCTAACATTAGTAAGGGATCATTAACTTTATGGTAGATGGCATACGACCACGGCTTTCAGACGACAAATTTTCTTGTTTCATACTTTTTAGAACGTAAATTTTCAGTAGTCGGATTTTAGTTTCTGAACTTTTTTTTTTCTCGAAAGAAAACAATGGAGAAAGAAGATCTTGAGCGAGCACAGCGAGCTCGAAAATTTCTGCGCACAGAGAGGTCAATATTTGGTTTTTATTCCTATAAAGTCTATATGAATGGTAAATTCTGTCTATACTATACATATAGTGAGATACTTTGTTGACTTATTCGGAAGTGATCGAGAAACAAAAATATAGGATCATGAGCGAGCGCAGCGACACGGTGTACAGTATTGTAACTTCATACAAACGGTCGGAACGCGAGTCATACCTACAAGCCTCGAGGTCGTCGGTACGCACTCGGTACGCAAGCAGTCGCGAATGCACCACACTGTCTGACTAAGCAATATTCAGAAATACATCATAAAAATTGCAATTGGAACTGGGGGACGCCGTAATGATGCACAACGTGCATGACGCCAAATGCGTTGCTGGATGTAACTTAGATATTTAAAACTGCGCAACGGATTTTGATGCGGTTTATTTCATCAGATAGAGTGATTCAAGAGGAAGGTTTATATGTATAATACATGCATAATATATTAGAGAAACACTGATAATTTTAGAGATTTCTAATGTGATGTCGTAAATAAACACATTTTTTTGCGCTTACATTGCAAACGCTGGCTGAATCCTACGAGATAGATCAAAACAATGTACTACAGTATTGTACACTTTAAAAAGGTCTACAAAAAAATCCGCAATGGTATATGTCTATCTCTTAGGGATAACCCACAATAACCATTTTTATCTTTTAAAATTTTGTTTCAAACTATGACGTAATTTGAAAAGCCGTTTTCCCTTATTCAGTATTAATCCTTATCCAAATAAGTGTATTCATTATTTTGACAATCTAATGTAGATTAAAAGTGTCCATTATAGTATATCATTCGAATAAATAGTTTAGAAAATATCACAGAATTAAAATTACGCGCGACTGAAAATATAATTCTCAGCGAAACAATCTAGTCCCAAGCTAAGCAGAGCTTGTGTTATGGGTACTCGACAACCGATAAACATACTTATATATATTTCTAAATACATAATTAATAATATAATAATTATTTGGCTTCCATCGATTTTTGTTCTACAGCTAGCTAGGACCAAAATGACTTAAGTGACACCGGCAAAATAAGTGGCGTCCGGTATACGGACGTCAAAAGCTGGTGGACGCCAAATTAAATGCACTTTCGCCTTCAGCGGACGGATGTTTGTTTGCGGGATGAATATATATACATAAATATTATAGATAAATTACACCCAGACACAGAACAAATGATCGTGCTACACAACATAGTTTAAAAAAAACAATAGGTATATTTAAAAAACTACCTACCTATTTATGACGGGAGCGAAACCATAATATACCAAAATGTACGTTAATAATGTTAATAGTACAAACCTAATAATTTAAATCAGCACACATACACTCATCAGTTGGGTAGTGATCGTACAATAAATAGTTACAATTAAGACAGAAAAAAGTACTATTCTGGAGCCACCAAATGATAGTCAAACTGTTGCTCATATCCATAACTAAATGTTCAGGTTTTCCGAAAGAACTTGAATATACTCCACAAATGAAACACTTATCTCGTACTATGAAATGTGTCGAAGGCCAGGGCCACTTTAATTTATTTTCAAAAATATATTTTAAGTAACTTTTGTTTAAAAACCTGTCTACATCAGCAAGTACGACCATTGTTACAAGAGATCTAATAATCGCCAGATGCGAATGGTGCACGAGCACGACCGACGAGAGACGATGGCGCGCGCGGTCTGCACTAGCGTTCTTTTAAGACGGTTTATTACCTATGATCTACTTTAGATGTAACATACCTGATGATGTTGTTATATACATGTACTTAGATACAGAAAATAAAACTTACCTGTAGTCAAAGGTTTCTCTTGGACCAAGGCCAACATTTTTCTGCTTCGAAGTCCTCGGGAATGCATCTTCGAGCACGTTCACGTCTTCGTTCACGTTTATTGTAAATTTCGATATTAAATACACAAATCGAGCGCCAAATAATACGTAACGCGTACGTCATCTACGACGGTGAATATTGTTTTGATTGCGGCATGCTATGATCTATCGTCTTGCTAAAGTGAGCGAGCTGGCAACGTCGCAATTGTGGACGCAAAATTGCCGAGGTATACGGCTGTAGATATACGCGCTACAGCAGCGCCTCACCACTGCCGAGATTTTTTCGGGAACTATCAAATATATAATTTCGTTCATTTTATTGCATTTTTGGCTTCCATCGATTTTTGTGTTACAGCTAGCTAGGACCAAAATGACTTCAGTGACACCGGCAAAATAAGTGGCGTCCGGTATGCGGACGTCAAAAGCTGGTGGACGCCAACTTAAATGCACTTTCGCCTTCAGCGGACGGATGTTCGTTTGCGGGATGAATATATATATATATAAACCTACATACATACATATTGATCATGTTGACAGGAAATGTTCCCCTATTCCTCTCTTGAACACCTCTAATGAGGGGCTATCCCGTAAGGAGTGTGGAAGTGAATTCCAAGGGCGCACAGCACGAACAGTGAAAGATCCATCATACCGACTTGAGGAGTGGGAAGGAAAACGAAGGAGAAGAGATGACGACTTATTATTATTATTTATAGTGGATAAGCCTATTACCATGACATGTATTGTTAATAATGTAGGTATAATAAATATTTATGGCGACTTGTTTCGGAACGACTCATCATCTACCACCATCAGCCTTTTCCCAACTATTTTGGGGTCGGCCTTTTTTTTTCTTTCTTTTTTTTCGGATGGGAAATCATCAAATAACTCCTCCCGCTCTGGGCGGAGCTTCTTCCTTCATCGCCCTTTTTGTTCCGAACTCTTTCGAACAGTCCCGCAACCCCGGCAGGCATCGGTCCTTACGGACCTCTTCCTTTTTGCTGACTCTCTTTGAGGCGCGCGTGGAACACGAACGCGCCGTCGACACGGCCTGTCGTCAAGAGACGGACGGACGGCGAGCTAGCCCATAACCCACCGTCCACAGGCCCGCGCCTACGGTGGCCGGGGGCCACGTGGTGGTGGCCCCCGACGCCCGGGGCGTCTCCCGCGGCGACCGGGACGTTGAGAGGTTCTCTCCCTCTCACATTCCGCTACCTCCTTCTCTAGCATTACTGCTTCGCAGAAGGAGGTGACGACGTCCCATTCCGTCTCGCTCCGGACCATGGCTTGCACCAGGGCCGGACGCGAGAGGTCGCCGCCGCTGATCGCCGCTTCTAGGACACGGCGGTGCTCCGCCCACGCGGGGCACACCTCCACCGTGTGCTGCACCGTGTCCTCCGGTCGATCCCCACAGTGGAAGCACCCGGACGTTTCCAGTTGTACCGGATGCAGTTGAATACCAATACACATGGAGCGACTGCCTATCTGACCACCACAACCCAGTTAGTACCGTGTAATACGATACCCCTTGGTAAGACTGGCTGTCAGACTTTTGGGGCCTCTGACTACCTAACGACTGTCAAAGATCTACAAATGACAGCCGGGACCAACGGCTTAACGTGCTTTCCGAGGCACGGAGGAAACTTGGTACCTATGTAATGGGTGGTCACCCATCCACAGACTAACACTAGGCAAGCACGGCTTAAACTAACGATCGACCCGAGCGGCTTTAATTATTTAGCCACGAGCTCCGCTTGTTTGGGAACGACTATAAATGGAAAAATAAATAAAAATATTTTTTGCAAAAAATAAAACAGAACCAAACGTAAAAAAACACTGTTATTTTTCACGGCTCACAGTCACATCAAAGTCACGCTGTCGAAAAAGCAATTATCCTGATTCTGGCTGTACTAATGAGGTGGGTTAATTATAGGTAACTAGCTAGGGTAAGTAAATACCTATTTAACATAAGTAGTAACATAGTTGCACAACCTACAAAACCAAAGATAGGTAAGTATAGAAAAAAAAGTCAAATCAATGAAATTATTTTTTAAACTAAATGACAATATCTACCTACCTACATTGTTCCACTTATATTCACATTTTCGCATGCGAACTCATTGCCACGTCTCGCAAAGTCGCGGGTAAGTAGGTACCTATTAGGAATATTATAGGATGTAGGAGCTTGTCCTTTCATAATAACAACTAAATTGGGTGCATACCTAATAATTACGTTTCACTAAGTGATTGTCCTATGTTGTAAATTCCAACACCTATTCGTTTGAGTTTATGTTGTCCTTCAAACATGAATCGCATACGCGCCAGCATGTGCCAACGATGATACACACAATTACACCGCCGCGCCGCCGCCGCGCGCCGCCCGCCGCTACAATGTCGTCCCGTCTTCAACGAGATCGGCGTTAGGAGTGTGTATGTGTACGCGCAGTAGCTTCCCTCTGCTCTTTACAGCGTCTATCCCTTTCGCTCGTGATGTCGGATGAAATAGCATGCATTTTAACCCCGCCCACCAACTAGTTCGTCCCGCTAAGTTGTGCGCTCTTAAACCAATTAACGACTTTTGCCAGGGCGCTATTAACTTCATCCGTAACTAACTGCTGACGTTTGAGTTTAAATAAAAGAGAAGCGTCGCCTGCAAACAATACTATGTCATGATTTTCCTTTATGAGATAAGGCAAGTCATTTATATAAATAAGAAACAAAAATAGACCAAGAATTGAGCCCTAGACGGACGGATCCGGGACGATCAACTCTCTGAATCCTATCACTCACAAATGTAAAATAAGAAGACCCAGAGAGGCATTACGCATTCCGTAGTGGTGTAGTTTCCTGATTACTGTTTCATGAAGAACGCAATCGAAAGCTTTAGATAAATCGCAATAAATGCCCAAAGCATCGCTTTTATAATCCCAGGCTTTATAAATGTGTCCTAAAAGTTCAACACCGGTATCAGTAGTTGAATGAACCCTTGTAAAACCGAACTATTTTTTTTATGTAAGTAATAACTTATGTTTATTGAAAAAACTTTGCATTTGTGCCAAAATTATTTTTTCAAAAAAATTACTAAAGCTGGGTCTATGATTAGTGGGGTCTGATGTAGTACCCGATTTAAACAATGGTATTATTTACTATATTTCATTAGATCAAGAAACTCACCACGGTCAATACAATCGTTAAATATTACAGCTAATGAAGGAGCTACACTGTTTATAATGGATTTAGCAACGTCCACAGAATGACCCCATAGATCGGCGGTCTTTTTAACATTTAATGTGTGAAAAGTTTTAATTATATCTCTACAAGTGACATATTCAAAATTAAATTCGGAATCACACACTGAAACGTTTTCCCTTAGTAAAGACTCGGCAGCAGCAGGTGACGAGTTTAGCGGTTTAGTAGTCGATAATATCGCTATCGCTGGACATTACACACACTGCCATCTAGTGCCACACTAAGCCACTAGGCTTGTGTCGTGGATACACCAGATAGTTTTTTTCTTTTTTGTAAACACATGCTTATTATAATATAAATATCCATGACTCGGAAACAAATGTCCATGCTCATCACACAAACATGATCCTGCCTGGATTCGAAACCGGACCCTAGGAACGTAAGACCAATAATATATACGTATATACATATAATAAAACAGTAAAAAAACTGTGTCTATACAATGAATATATAAAAAAGAAATAACTGAGGGGGTTTAGAAACAGTAATAGAGAAATAATCAAAAAAAAATCTGTTTCTCTGTACACGCTAATCTTCGGAACTACTGGACGGATTTGAATGATTTTTTTTTGTTGTATAGGTATTAAGTCTGGGCAACATTATAGGCTATAATTTATCTTGGAAACTTGAACACCTGATGCAGAACCGCAACAGACCAGCTAAACTATAAGAGATACAAAAATGGTACCATAGCAAAAATTGTTCCACGTGATGAGAATTTTCTGCTGAGAGAATAAATTTGAAGATCTGGAACACCTGATGTGGAACTCCAAGAGCCCAGCTACACTAACATATATATATAGGAATGACGTTTTAGCAAAAGTTGTTCAATCTGATCAGCACTCTCTGTTGACTTATAAAAATCGAAGATCTGGAACACCTGCCCGCTTAGCATGAACGCCGTAGACAAGAAAGAGAAACGACAAATGTTTTGTTTATCTGTCATTGAATCGACAAAATGACAGATGAACAAAAGATTTG
Organism: Xestia xanthographa; assembly: GCA_905147715.2. NCBI lineage: Eukaryota > Metazoa > Arthropoda > Insecta > Lepidoptera > Noctuidae > Xestia > Xestia xanthographa. The sequence goes on along the minus strand of LR990654.1, from coordinate 18,510,054 downwards.
TCGAGTCTCTTTCGTGTCTACGGCGTTCATGCTAAGTGGGCTGTTGTGGAACTCCAAGAGCCCAGCTACACCATAACACATATAGGAATGACGTCTTAGCAAAAGTTGTTCGGTCTGATGGGCATTTCCTGTTGACTTATAAAAATCGAAGATCAGAAACATCTGATGTGGAAATCAAAGCTATCACTAATTTCAATGTATAATTACAAAATAACATAAGCTGGGAGTACCTCCACGCGGTGAAGGTGGTAACAGTTTAGGACTGATTTTCGATGACGATGGTATATCATTAAAAATTTGACTCTACTGGCCAAAACTCCCTTTTATTTTATAATAAATAAATAAGCCTTCCAGCTTATGTTATTTTAGTGTTTAATTTTCTTTTCCATTTATCTTCGCGACACGGTAGCCTACCCGGTAACGCAGCGGAGCAGTCACAGATTTTAATAAAACTATAACCATGCCTAGAAAGAGGTCAAATCTTTCCAAATGTTCCAAAGGAGCTAAAAGATTGAGGATCATAAGATCCCAAGAATCTACCGAAGAGCGTCAGGAGAGACTTGATGCTGTTCGAGAACATCAGGCTTCAACTCGCTCTGTGGAAACCTCTTCGGATCGCGAAGCACGCCTGCGTTCTCAGCGTATTTACGCATCTACGTATACATCCAGGTCTCTAGAGACCAGTGAAGAATATGATGTGCGACTGACCGCTGATCGTGAACGTCTGCATTGTCTTACGAGTTGGAGACGTTCACGGAAAGAGAATTACGCTTGAGTTCTCAGCGTATCTACACATCGACTTCTCGGTATCTAGAGACAAGTGGGGAACGTGATGCGCGACTGACTGCTGATCGTGAACGTCACGCATGGTCTCGCGAGTCGGAGACGTTCACGAATTGCACTTCGACATCAGACGTATCAGATCTTCGATTTTGACGACCCCGTTGTCGCTGTCATAAGCAACAGGTTCCGCTTACGAAGTCGCGGGCATAAGCTAGTGGCAAATAAAATGGAAATGGTAATGACTCATTAGAGTTGCAGATTAGTATTTATTTATTTAAGGACCTCCAACAAAAGATGTACACAAAGCATTATAAGTTAATGGAAAACACAAAGTAAAGTTACTAAATTAAGCCCCTAATAATTAAATTAAAAATATATTTTGGCAGTTTAAGAATGATAAAACACACAAACAATTTGAGTAGAATATAGAAACATAAAAAAATAAATAAAACGATTAACATTGACATAAATTCTAATGATAAAAAAGTAATGTTCCTATTTATAGCATAGATATAAATTTAAAATAAATAAATAGAAATTAACATAAATTCTAGAGATAAAATTATCAATAGGAAACTTAAAATATCACACACAAAAATAACGCCTGATGAAAAACTAACAGCAATCTACTGAACACTCTCTAACTTGGTTCGGTTACGGTTGGTAAAGCTAGTTATTTTTAAATTATTATGACGCGGAATGACTCATTAGAGTTATTGCAGTGTATTAAAATTATAACAAAATAATGCATCATTCATACTAGTAGCGTCATCTAGTGCTACAATATGTACTAATGTTCTATTGGATTTAAACAGTCTGTGAAAAACTGTCATTGCGTTTTAATCGGTTATGGGCCCAGTTCGCAATTTTAATAAGTTATTCGCGTGAAAATAAAGTGATCCGAACGAAATATGTCTGCCAGTAACTCAGTGAATGTGCCTAAATTACGGGGACGTGAAAACTATGATGATCGGGCTTTTGCAGTCTTCTTACATGATCTTAGAAGACGTGGGTCTGAATGACGCCACAGAGCTTGCCGAAATAAAAGATAAAAAGGCCAGGGCAAAGATCATCATAACAACAAATCCATCTCTATACACTCATATCAAGAACGAAGCTACGGTACGAGGTTTGTGGAGCAAGTTAAAATCTTTGTTCGACTATTTAGGTTTTACGCGGAAGATCAGCCTCCTCAAAAGTTTGACATGAATCCATTTAGAGACCAGCGACTCCATGACCAGCTACGTCACCCAGCTCATTGAAACCGCTCAGAACTTAAAAGGTACCGGTTTTGAAATAAATTATGAATGGATTCGCTCGTTATTGCTGGCAGGACTTACTGAAAAATTTAGCCCAATAATGATAATGGCTATAGAGCATTCAGGTATGCAAGTTAGTTCAGATGCAATCAAAACTAAATTATTGGACATGAGTTCGGAGTTTGAGGTTAGTTCCGAAAGCGCATTTTTGACCAGGCAAAGGCGCGGGAAGGTGCACAGTAATCTAGATATTACAAATAACGGAACGCAGCCATCTTATGTCAATGTCACTGATAACCTCAAAAACAACAAAAAGGTTATTCGTTGCTACAAGTGCAAAAATGTTGGACATTATAAAAACCAGTGTTCGAATACAGAGAAAGAAAGTCAAATGATTTTAGCACAGTATTTATGACTAGTGAATTCAATAGAAACTACTGGTACCTATGTAGATTCCGGTGCCAGTTGCCTTCTAGTAGTAGCGAATGAAAATATGTTGTCGAACATTTCCTATCAGCCGATAACTAAGGAAATCAAAGTGGTGAACCAGACAAGCGCGCAAGTTTTATGCTCTGGAGATTTAAACCTTACTACCTCAGTTAAAGGGAAAAGGTATGAGATAAAAGTAAACAATATTAGTGTACGGCCTGAGTGCAATAGCGTCGGGCGGCGCGTTCTGCGGGGAGTCGAGCGACCGACCGCGCGTTCAATGAGTGGCCATAGTGCACGCTCTGCGTTTGGGGCGGTTCGGGTGAGTCCGCCGGCAGCGAGAAATATACAACAGCAGTTTTCAGACTACTAATAGTACAGAATACTAATAGAATTAATTAAAAACATTTTTCCTACGTATACCTAACCTTGCCTTGTTTAATAAGTACGTTTACTGTTAATAAATCGATACAATTTACTTTCAATTCCCAGTTTTATTGCTAGTTCTCTCCACACTCTTGTTCCAACTATGCTATTTTTGTATAAACAGTGAATAGATAACCATATTTCAGGTTTATTTTGTATTCATATTATAATTTCTTCAAAAGACAACGCGCGCACACTCGTCTCGCCGCCCGCCGCTCCGAAACAAACAGGTTTGAACTCGCTCGCGACGCGACGCCCGCCCGGGCCCGACGCCCAAATAAGACGCAAACATGCACGCTGCAGCCGCCGCGCGGCGGGCTTCCAATCAGACCACTCACGTAAAATGCATGCGTTTGACATGAACGCTGCACGCGCCGCCCCGCCACACGCTCGTTTCGAGCGGCCACTGTGTTCGTACACTTGTGCGTTCCTAATCTAACAACTAATTTGTTATCAGTGAGTAGAATGGTTGAAAATGGAAACAGATTATCCTTTAACCGTTTAATCCGTTATCGAGCGGTACATTGTCTGTTGATAATGACTTTGAGTACAAATCCTGGTAAAACTCTGTTGATGTTCTTATTATATCTGGTATCTTTGTTTTAACTATTACCCCTTACATTTAAATATAAATATAATCAATCAATTTAAATATAAACATTTAAATATAATAAAAAAAATGAAAACTATTATTTATAGTAATATAAATGATAATCAGTTCTTTAAGTGTATGTTTTTACTAAATTGCAAAGGGAAATAGCTATTTTCATTGAAATAAAATAAAGCGATTGCGATATTTTTTCTTTGGCATCACTGCTGTCAATTGTCAAATCGTTTAGGTGTTCTAGTTACGTATTTTGCTTGTGTGATTTACCGGGTGGGAAAGTTTTGTGTTGTGAATTTTAATTTCATCTCTATTAATTTACATTAATTGGATTTAATTATTAAGGTAAGTATTGTGTATATTAATACTTTCAGTGAAAATGTGTTAACAATAAAATTCAATGACTTTTTACAGATACAGGTGTAAATCTATATTGTGCGTGAAATTCTTGAAAATAATATTTTGTAAAGAGATCAGAATAATCTCGTTAATACCACCTCGGTCTCACTTCTCTATATCTTTTGGCATAATCTACAAACTCAATGAAGTCTGCCAAATCAGACATTATTCCTTTTTAAGTAACGTTTAAAACGAAAGTGAATTCGCGGGTAAAAATATAACCCGAAACGTGGATGTCAAAATCAGCCATTATATAGATAGGTAAAGGTTTTGCCTTTAATTGTCATTAAGGAACCCATACATTGACTATGAGGGCGAACTTTTTTTAATTTTTACCAAGGAGCTGCCTAAGTAACCATTAGCTGACTCTGAGTGTGGCTGTAAGACTATTATTTGCTCTGAGCGTGCTTTTAAATCTTATGAATCACCTAAATGTTCCTACAGCTTTCCTAAATGGTTATATTAATGAATGTGTGTTCATAGAATTACCAGAAAATTTAGAATATGTTAATTGTAAAAATAAAGTATTAAAGTTATAAAGGGCTGTACAAACATAGTAATTGAGGACTGGGCTGGAGCCTTCACAATCTCAGCCGTGTATAGCCCTCCTAAACACAATTTAAAACAAGACCACTACGAGCAATTCTTCAACACCTTGGGAAGCCGATTCGTGGCTGGTGGTGACTATAACGCCAAACATACATATTGGGGCTCACGAACAGTTACACCAAAAGGCCGACAGTTGCTGAGAGCGTTAGATCAGTTGAAACTTAGCTGTATTACATCTGGTGAACCAACTTATTGGCCCACAGATGTAAGAAAGACACCAGACCTAATTGATTTCGCAATAGTGAGGGGCATCGCTGGCACATACTTCGAATGCAAATCAATGCCTGAACTTTTGTCGGATCACTCTCCAGTCGAAATTCTGTTAAAGAGAAAATTAACCCTAACTGCCGACGTATGTCGACTACATAGCAGAAAAACAGACTGGAATTGTTTCAAAGAGTCAATCTCGGCTTCAATAAACCTACACTTACCACTCAGAACAAACGAGGACATAGAAGAAGCCGTTGAACATTTAAATAGTTGTATACAAAAATCAGCTTGGCATGCTACACCTGAAACTTCCAAAACCATCCCCAAATCACAAAGCTATCCGACTAATATAAGAGAATTGGTTGCAAAAAAAACGAAAGGCACGGAAATTGTGGCAGAAAACTCGGCACCCAACGGATAAAACTGCCCTAAATTCACTGATATCCCAACTGCGTCAATTACTGAGTGAAAATCAAAACCAAAATGTGCATACATACCTTAAAGAGCTAGACGCCAGCGCCGCAACCGACTACTCACTATGGAAAGCGACAAGCAAACTCAAGCGCCCTATGCTAACACGGCCTCCTATACGCAAAGCAGACAGCAGCTGGGCCATAAAAGATTCAGATAAGGCACAAGCATTTGCTGACCATTTGAAAAATGTGTTTGTACCAAACCCTGACCAGGGATCTACAAAGACTGAATTAGTGTCGAGAATACTTAATGAAACACATCAATTAGACCTCCCAATAAAAAGCTTCTCTATATCTGAAGTTAATCAAGCAATTAGGAAACTCGATCAAAACAAAGCGCCAGGATACGATTTGATAACCGCTAAAATAATGACAGAATTGCCAGAAGAGGGTGTGCGCTTCTTAACATACATCTATAATGCCATATTGAGAACTTCAACGGTCCCCAGACAATGGAAAGTGGCTCAAATCATTATGGTCCCTAAACCGGGCAAAAGCCCCGCAGACGTAAAATCTTACAGGCCTATCAGCCTATTGCCAATACCATCTAAAGTAATGGAGATCCTATTCTTGAGCAGATTATCGCCAATCATAAAAGAAAGAAGCTTAATCCCAGACCACCAGTTTGGCTTCAGGCAACAACATGGTACTATTGAACAAGTACATAGGCTGGTGAACAACATTAACAATGCTTTTGAAAGGAGACAATACTGCACAGCTGCATTCTTGGACATATCACAAGCCTTTGATCGCGTATGGCATGATGGGCTACTATTTAAGATAAAAAAACGGTACCAATCGAATACTACAACTTTATTAAGTCGTATTTAGAAAACAGACATTTCTTTGTAAAACATGTCGAAGAAGTAACAGCACTATGTCAAATCCATGCAGGCGTGCCGCAGGGCAGTGTAATGGGTCCTCCCTTGTATATTCTGTATACTGCAGATCTACCGATTTCCACGGCCACTGTAACAGGCACTTTCGCTGACGACACAGCAGTTCTGGCATCGGACGAACTCCCAGAAAAAGCCACTCGAAAACTCCAAAATAGCCTTGACAATATCGCAAAATGGCTCAAAGATTGGCGTATCAAGGCGAATGAATCCAAATCGGTCCAAGTGACATTCACCACTCGACGTGACATTTGCCCTCCAGTCACATTAAACGGAGTTTTAGTCCCCCAACACGATGAGGCAAAGTATTTGGGAATGTACCTAGACAGGAGACTCACATGGAGAAAACATATCTTTACCAAAAGACTAGCAATGGGACAACAGGTCAGAAAAATGTACTGGATGTTGCACAAGAAGTCGAAGTTGTCAATGACAAACAAGTTACTGATTTACAAAGCCATAATTAAACCCATATGGTGCTATGGTCTGCAACTATGGGGTACAGCGGCAAACTCGAACATGGAAATCCTGCAAAGATTTCAATCTAAAATGCTACGCATGATAGCAAACGCACCTTGGTACATATCAAATGAAAGACTACACCACGACCTTAACATTAAAACAGTCAAGGAGGAAATAAAGGAAAGGATGACTAAATACAAAACAAGAATCACACACCGCCCTAATGTAGTTGCAAAGGATCTAATGAACGAAGTGCAAATGCCACGAAGGCTAAAACGCAAAAACCCACAAGATCTACTATTGTGAAGATGTAGATCGCAAAATGATGAAGCGATATTGTTAATGAACAATCTCGCACAAGCCCTATACCTGCAAATACCAACCTAATGCTGAATATCGCCAGATAAATTGCATTATAAAATTAATAAAAAAAAAAAAAAAATAAGAAAAAAACGCCTGATAATAAACTAACAGCAATCCACTAAACACTCTCTAACTTGGTTCGATTACGGTTGGTAGAGCTGGCTCCTTAATTCTTTTTGGTATTAATTTCTCAAACAGTCCTCTAACATATATGGTATGGTATGGTTTCATCTTTGATGAAAAGAAAAAAAACCTGCCAGCTATGTATTGCCCTTTACACAAGAATAAATCAAAATAATGTATATTATGTACCTAAGGTCAAAATAATATATTGTTCCGAACTACTCTGCAGAGCGGCTTGTCCCACTGTCTCTGGGAAAATGGATATTTGGGACATTCAATATTCAGGCAAATGGGTTTCAAAGCATCAATAGCTTTGGAGAAGCATGGTACATCAAACTCAATCAGTGTTGAAGCCAATATATTCCGGATAATTTTCAGTGCCGTGGGCCAAAGATAATGTAAGCCGGTAAACTAATACCATTAATTTATGAAGACGCCAAAAGCTCCCATGCGAATGGCAAGAGTAGCTTATGGTGCCCAAGCTCAGTCATCGTCATATTAACATTAAAAAATCTAAAAACGAATTACGCTCCAACCTAATGTATACGTTAACCACTTCCTGTCAAGTCTAGGTAGACCGTCCTTATCAGTCCACCATTGGCCTGTTCACCAACCTATTAATAAACAAACATACAATACTTACTGCTTGTCTTCTTAGCTTTTCGTTTGTTTTCAGATACTGCTTGTCCTTCTACTGCTTGAGTTTTTAATTCCATTAAAGGTACATCATCTTCTGAATCTGATTCCAAATGGTGTGACTGTAGTTGTATGTCTTCTATATCCAGATAGTTGTCATATAAATTTACTAGTTTCTGATCTCCAAAGGCTGAAAAACAATAAAAGGTTTTTAAAGTGTGTGCCCCTGCTCACTGGTGAATGCTATAAGGAAGGACTGAAGCTGTGCCGAAGAGAAAGTGTTTCCATCCCCAACCCATTTGTTCCACTCGCAGAAAATTTTGCATCTGGACTCCGGACACAAATTGGATGAAGCAAGGAAATCAAAATCAAAGCATTTATTTCAAGTTACAGGCACTTTTGAACTGTTGAAACAAAGATGAAAAATGTAGCTACAGTTCAGTTTTTATCTTGTGGCTGGGAAGTCACAAGATAAAAACTGTGAAAGTACTGTAGTTGCCCATGCCCTAGCGTAGATCTCTACGGACAAAAAGGGACAAGAAACTCCATGGGTACTCTTTTAAATCAAAATATTGTTACAAAATCTTGTTTACATCATTCATGTTGAGATGGTATATTATGTGAGAACAATGTAGCAAGATGTGCATGTAAAGTGTCCACAGTAAAATCAAAACAAAAAAATATCATATTTACAATTCAAAAAACAAAATAATTCATTCAAATAAGCCATGGCAACTAAGAGATGACTTGAGTGAGAGAGAGTCACAACTGACAGTGCTAGTTCACGAACATGACGCATGGATCAGCACCATTCAACTCAACCATTTTGAAGGGAACTAAATGATCCGACACATACGCCACCATCAGCGAGACATAGAGCATGACATACCTACCATAAAACTTGTTCAGGTGGAGATTCATAGATGACTCGGGCTTGGAGTGTGATGCTACTCCACAAACGATAGGATACTTGATATTGTGTCCTGCTGTCTGCCCTTCACAGGAGCTGATGGACGCTACAGACAGTGCCATACATGTCACCAAATTATCGGCTGACTCAATTTGAATTGTCATCAACAAGCTGATGGACGCTACAGACAGTGCCATACTTGTCTCCAAATTATCGGCTGACTCAATTTGAATTGTCATAAACACGCTAAGAAAAAGAGTTTGTATTAATTATTATTAAAAACATACCGTCCTCATCACTTGAATGTTCCTCATTTGGCACAATAATATCATCTAGTCCCTCGCAAACAGCTTGTAATTCTTCTTTCACAGCAATGCTTTCTTTATGACCAACTTCAACTATGCTTATGCTCTGTATTGGAGAGTGAATAAACCCATGGAACAACTCGTGATCTTGGTTTATTAAAGGTTTCGGCTGTAAAAAGAAGTAAAGTTTTACGATTTTTTTTTTACGGCATTGAACATAACACTATTATAATATGCAACAAACAACAGCAACGTGACAGCCCGGCCCGGCTTGTCTTCTCTGCCATTTAGGAGAAATCAGAGACATACCAACAGCAGCGCCACCTACCGGGTCCAATTGTGTTTTCATACCATCCAGGAATCCATTAAAATAAACACACAAAATATCATTGAAATCGTCTCTGCCATTTAAGAGAACTCAGAGATATACTGACAACAGCGCTACTTACCGGGTCCAATTGTGTTACACTTTCTAATTGTTCGCTATCTTTGTTACTACATGCAGTATCTGAATTAGTGTCTGTAAAATCCAGATTCTCTTTTTCTTGAGTATGATCTTGGTTGCAATTGTCTTCAACTTCCTCTTTTATTATTAATTCTTCATTTAAGTTAGTGTTATTTAGATTTATGTCACCTATTTCATCTTCAAATATTATTCTGCATGACATATTGATCAGTTCTTTGATTTTATAATTTGCCTTGTCTTTGGTGTTGTACCTCACACTGGATATGCTTTAAAAACAAAAGAAAACATGAGACTTAAAACTCCAGGAATAAGGTCATTACAGAAGAAGTAGGAACTGTTTAACTCTTGAAAGAAGTAAATACAGACCGAGCCCTCTATGAGAGAAAACACAAGTCTAACTATCTACACTAGTTCTACACTTGACTGCTGCCCTGTCTACTCTACTAAGTAGGTCCAATAAAGAAGTGTATACAATATTTATATATTGTGTTTTTCTTTGAGTGTTTTATTATACAACTGGTAGAGAATGCCTTGTGGCCAGTTGTGGCATTAAGTCCGCCTATATGTACCACTATTGTACATGAAGTTTAAATAAATAAAAAGAAGAATTCGTCATAATATAAATAAGCCACACCAGTTATTTATAATTACTGTTTTTTTAATAAAAATCTCAATCCTACCTATTATGGATCATGAGATACAACCCGCTGACACCTACTACATACACTCGAACATTTGCACTAATCATATTCTACACATTGTTAGTTTATCCAACTTTGAACTCAAACTACGACGAATTCTTCGTTTTTTTGTTTTTATACGCCCAAAGAATATAAAATAATATAGATAGGTATCGTATGCACATTGATTTAAATACACCTCTTTGTTGGACCTAGTAGAGAGGACAGCCACAGCAGTCAAGTCTAGATAGTTAGACTTATGTTTTCTCTTTAAAGAGCTCGGTTTCTTAAATTCAATCACAAACTTGCCAATGTCATGTAGGTGTGCCCTGTGCCGGTAGCGGTAGCTAACCTATGAGTTACCGTAGTTATTTGCACTTCTATTTAATTCTCCTTCGATAATTACAGTCTCCAAAGAAATACCACGATCAATACATGATGCAGTTTCGAGCACTGATGACACTGATTAATAAAATAACACGAAGTGCCTACAAGCGGCACGATCGGAAATGAAATGAAATGACCAAAAAAATGTGGAAAAAAAACACATTAGCACAACACTATCTAACTGACAGAAGAAATGACCAAAGAGTAGAATAGAAAACAAAAGTGACATTCTGGCTGGAGACGGAGCGGAGCGAAGCGCCGCCGCCGCGCCACCGCGCCGCTGCGCCGCACAAAATCAGGGTCAAAATGTTTTAACGCTTTTTAGGGTTCCGTACCCAAAGGGTAAAAACGGAACCCTATTACTAAGACTTCGCTGTCTGTCCGTCTGTCCGTCTGTCCGTCTGTCTGTCACCAGGCTGTATCTCATGAACCGTGACAGCTAGACAGTTGAAATTTTCACAGATGATGTATTTCTGTTGCCGCTATAACAACAAATACTAAAAACAGAATAAAATTAATATTTAAGGGGGGCTCCCATACAACAAACGTGATTTTTTTGCAGTTTTGTCTAATGTTTTTAAATAATGGTACGGAACCCTTCGTGTGCGAGTCCGACTCGCACTTGGCCGGTTTTTTTTTTTTTTTTATATCGTCCGCCGACTAGTTCAAATGCAAATCGTTTACTTGACATATTTTAGAACAATTAGTTACCTTGAATTTGACAAAACTGGATTAAATGTCAAGTTAAACGATTTGCATTTGAACTAGTCGGCGGACGATATAAAAAAAAAAAGAAAAAAGCGTTTGAACTAGCATGGGAGAACATTTTGTGCGGCGCAGCGGCGGCGGCGGCGCTTCGCTACGTCTCCAGAATGTCACTTTTGTTTTTTATTCTACTCTTTGGTCATTTCATCTGTCAGCTAGTGTTGTGCTAATGTGTTTTTTTTCCACTTTTTTTTGGTCATTTCATTTCCATTCGTGCCGCTTGTATGTAGCGTAGCACAGAACTAATTCAACATAATATATCTACATATTAGTAATCTGTGATATATACCTCTGACTAATATTACAGTGTTGCCAACTCAGTGGATTTTCCACTAATTCTGGTGGTTTAGACCATCCTTTTGGCCACTCCGGCGCTATCTGTCACACATTGTATATCGCTGTCCTACACATAAGCGCTATCTGTCCCGCTTGTACTACGCGCACCCGCCTCCCAAAAAACTGCATTAAAAACCGTCTAAAACTGTCTCCTCTAGAGCTTATACCTCTGTGTTCAATTCGTTACTAAATTCCTCAATAATAAAATCGAACATCGCAACACTACTCCATAGACAATTTGCCGAAAAAAAAAAAAAACTTTCATTTGACAGACGGTGAACACTCGAATTTCCCTTCGCAGCAAATGTCGTGATAACTCTGGTATTTTTAATGGTAGCTGATACTATTATATATCAAAATTATCCTTGTGAACCGTGCTTTATTATTTTGTCAACGTAAATTCGTTTTGGAATCTCGAAGTTGCAATATTTTGCCCGTGAAAAAGTAGTTATTATATGTACCTACAGTGATTGTGTTGTGTGAAGAAATACGTGATTTAAACGTGTGACTAAAGTGAAGTGACTAAAACGTGTGTGAAATGGGAAAAACAGTGCTTAATTAGTGAGGTGATTAGATTGTTCAACTATCTACACCAAAATACATGTGGGTTTGTGTGTTTTTTCATCCAACACCGGCTGGCAAAAATTAGTTCCCAGATGTAAACAAACAGTGAGTACCTATCTAGTTTCATAAGTATATTTAGATATGATGCTATTGAGCTATACATGAGATTGTGGTCTTGTTGGAAAGGAAATATAGTCTAGTTTATTTCTTTATTGTTAAAATGGATAAAAAAACTAAGAGAAAACTGATATTTCTAGCGAAATATCAGTTTTTGTAACTATTTTTTGCTATACATTATGACTTGGAGTATATAATTAAAGTATTTCATTTTGATTTCTAGATAAGTAGATTCCTTATCTAATCAGCTTGACAACAGTATTTTTGAAATTGCTCTAGGACTTGTAGTTTTTGAGCTACAGGTGTTTTTTATCGTATCGGGCAGAAAATGTTTTGAAAACTTGCAAAAATGTTTGCATGTTAGCGTTTAGGGTATTTGCAATCCGCGCGCTTAGCAGCGAAGTGGCGGGTAAATATTGGATTTAGTGGCTAGTGGATTTTTTAGTGGCTTTGATTTCTTCAGTTAGTGGTATGGTACTGTAGCGGCACTACAAAAAGTACTACAGCTACATTGGACAAAAAGTACTACAGCGCCATCTATGACACAGATGATGAACTAACCGCGCAACACGTCAGAATCCTACATCGCGCAAGCAGCTTTATCCGCGACTTGAGACTATATACGAGAACCCGACAACAAGCCCACCAGACATAACACCCGTCTGGTCGGAGGATCCTCCCTTTTCTACGGGGGATGAAGAGCTTTACACCCTGTTCTTCATACCCCCAAATTGGTGACCCCAAAATGGACGTCAGCGCAGACATCGAGCAACGTGACGTCATCATCAAGATCACTTCCTCAAGCTTTCGAGCAGCGAGACTTAGCCAGCCAGCTTCAAACGGGTATTCCTGACCACCAGCATGCAGCGGACGCGCATACCTGGTCAGCACCCTCAACCTAGCGACCTTGGCACTGCACCTACGGCCGGTCGAGTGCTGATCCTCCCGGTCAGCGCCAGCAGTCAGCCACATCGCAGCGCCACTCTCTACAGCGCTACTCTACGGCGCCACTCTACGGCGCTACTCTACGGCGCTACTCTACGGCGCCACTACAGCGCCACTCTACAGCGCTACTCTGCGGCGCCACTCTACGGCGCCACTCTATGGCGCTACTCTACGGCGCCACTCTACGGCGCTACTCTACGGCGCACCTCTACGGCACCTCTCTATGGCACATCTGTCTACAATCGACTCTGGTCTCCGAGGGGGAGTGATGTAGCGGCACTACAAAAAGTACTACAGCTACATTGGACAAAAAGTACTACAGCGCCATCTATGACACAGATGATGAACTAACCGCGCAACACGTCAGAATCCTACATCGCGCAAGCAGCTTTATCCGCGACTTGAGACTATATACGAGAACCCGACAACAACTGTCGGGCAGTGGCCCACCAGACATAACACCCGTCTGGTCGGAGGATCCTCCCTTTTCTACGGGGGATGAAGAGTTTTACACCCTGTTCTTCATACCCCCAAAGTACCACAAAAACGGTTAAAATTTAGTATCGTGCGGCACGCGGAGAGGGTAGGGGGGGGGGGATGGGGAGGGGGGGTCCCTCCTGGCCCCTGGTACCACTCCCATGATTAGGCAATGTACGGTTCCTGAGAAAAACCGATTAATGTAACCTAACCTCAAAACACTATAGTCTCCTTAATAGTGCTCAGTGGCGCGGTCGAGGGAAAGCCGGTTGACGGAGCCCCAATCTGCGGGGCTCCTACTTCTGAGTGGTTTAAAAAAAAATAACCACGAAGGGTATGGCGGGGTCTATTCGCTCGCTTCGCTCGCTCATTTGACCCCGCCATACCCTTCTAACCTAATCTATCCGTGTCGGGGTGCCCCAAGTCTGGACTGGAGCGAAGCAAGCTCTGGAGCTTGCTTCGCTCGCTCTTGCATCCAAATTATCCTAGTCGCATTCTCGTCACAAGAAAAACACCACGAAACACAGAGAACACATTCACGCAACTCGAGGAGAAACGGAATGAACAAACGACATGACAGTGACACAATAACATATTTTTTTTTTTTTTACGTTCCGTCCGATTGGGTCCCCGATTATAATGCTATCACTCCTATTACTAGGTAATGCATATTTTCGAGAAAATTTTTCTTACCTCAAATCAGCTTCATAGCGAAAACGGAACGTTAAAATGGGCGATTGACCATAGACTTTATACTAAGTCTATGCGATTGACAACCTTCCACATATTGTCTATGGTGCAAAATGACGTGAAAAATCTGCAAAACGGAACGTAAAAAAAAAAAAGTATGTTATTTTATATTTTATACAGGTAAAAAGGCAAATTTTAACCAAAAATAAACGCGTCTTATCAGTGACTACGTCCTGAGTATTTACTTATGAAATGTGCAATTTTCAGGTTTGTTTCTATGATTAACACCACATTCACGCACAGAACAAGTAACCATTGTTTAATACAACTGTATTCACCGAAAATAAACCACGATGTACCTACGCTAAAAATCCAAAATACTAAAGAGTTGATTCCCCGCGTGCCGACTTGTGCAGACCTGTCATTCAAAATCGGTCACAGTGATATTAGATTCGCGATCCTTTTTCATCTTGCTATATTTCCATAAGGGATGTTCTTCTCCCTCGCACGCTTTGTTGGTCTATATTTACTAAGTCTATGGTCAATTGCCCATTTTAACGTTCCGTTTTCGCTATGAAGCTGATTTGAGGTAAGAAAATTTTTCTCGAAAATATGCATTACCTAGTAATAGGAGTGATAGCATTATAATCGGGGACCCAATCCCTACCAGCTTTAACCCATTTTACGCCCCTCCGCGTGCCGCACGATTCTAAAGCGCAGCCTTATTTCACCGTATCGTAAGAAACCGGATGAAGATAAGAGCTTCTATCTTCTTTTCTTATATCACAATTCGTTCTGGTTTAGCACGTGAAGGCAATTATGCAGCAATATCTACATATTACCAAAATAGTTAACTTGTACAGAAAATTGGAACGAAGGAAATCTATTATTATAA
The DNA here is from genome assembly GCA_905147715.2 of Xestia xanthographa. Classification (NCBI taxonomy): domain Eukaryota; kingdom Metazoa; phylum Arthropoda; class Insecta; order Lepidoptera; family Noctuidae; genus Xestia; species Xestia xanthographa. Next base: position 18,494,845 of record LR990654.1, on the reverse strand, counting down.
AAATGCTTAAAATGCAAATGAAAGCGACTCTTCTGAAGATCATCTTTCTACATCTAGTAGGCAGTTCTATTTTGTGATTACAAAAATAAATCCTTATTTCTATTTACAATATTGGTTGTTTTATTTCCAAAAAACATTTAGGGGTACACTTAGCACGGAATTTGTTGAGTTGAATTAGTGGTTTTCTGGTGGGCCAGGAGGCCACATTGTAATTAGGACTTAAAGAATATGAACGCTGATTTTAGGATTGAACCATTTATTAAACGATGGAAGAAAATACAAAGGCACATCAAGCCGCCATTTGATGGAAAGTGTACCACAGACAATAAAAAAAAATAAAGCCCCTTTTAATAACTTATTGTCTATTCTTACTCATAATATTCTAGACTACCTCAAATAACACCTCCCCTCAATAATTATTAAAAACAACACAAAACCAATACTGTCCTACACTTTCCTTTTCACAAAGGTTACACATACAAAAATAAAACTGACCTTTATTCTACACTACTAAAACCAACCCATTATTAATTAAACAATTTTCCCCTCAAACATTTGAATGAAACCCCACCTAGAGCTTTAGTTAAAATATCTGCCACTTGTTTATCAGAACTTACATATTCAACTACTATTATTTTCTTATCTATCTTTTCTTTTACAAAACTCAACTTAATATCTAAGTGTTTGACCCTAGTTATGCCTGTAGCCATATTAGCCATCTTAATTGTGGACTGATTGTCTTCATATAAGACAATTGTCCCCACAGAAATACCAAAATCACATAATATAGACCTAAGCCAGCAAGCTTCACTAGTAGCATGACTGAGAGCTACATATTCAGCCTCAGTAGATGATAAAGCCACAGATTGTTGCTTTTTAGTCACCCAAATAACTGAACCTCCAAAAACCTTAAAGCAAAAACCTGTTGTTGATCTCTTATCATCACTGCCTCCCCAATCACTATCAACATAACCAACAATATCATTTCTACCATCTCTATAGAAAGTTAAACACAAATCCAATGTTCCCTTTACATATCTAAGAACATTAAGTAACAATTTATACAACAGTTGGCTAGCACAGCTTTGATATCTACTTAATATGTTGACTACGGCACACAAGTCAGGTCTAGATCCAGCTACCGCATACATTAGACTTCCTATTATCATTCTACATTTATGTTCTATTTCTTCTGACTCTGACTTTTCTTTCTTTAACAATATAAATTTAAAATTCTTATCAATAGGCAAAGATAATGGTTTACAATCTTTCATACCCCAATACTCTAAAATCTTTTTCAAGTAATCTTTTTGACAAATTGTTGTACAACCCTTATCTAAATCCTGAGTTACTTCCATACCCAAAAATTTACCAACTACATCCTTCATTTTAAAAGAATCATATAATATATTTCTCAACTTGTTACTTTCTGTCTCTGAAGTACTGAAATACAATATGTCATCAACATACAACAATAAAAATACTTTATTACCATTCTCATGCTTTGAATACAAACAGTAATCCTTATCAGAACTTTTAAAACCCTGTGACCTCATCACTTTATCAAAAGTTTCATTCCAGTACCTCGGAGACCTTTTTAACCCATAAATAGACTTATTAAGTTTGCAAAATTTCAAATCAGACTCTATACCATCAGGCAACCTCAAATACACATCTTCATTAATGTTACTATTTAAAAAAGCATTACATACATCCAATTGTCTTATTTTACAATTTAACTTAGTAGCAACAGCAGTAAATATTCTAAAGGTATTTAGTTTAGCTACAGGAGCATATAAATCACTATCATCACAGCTTTGTTGAAAGCCTCTGGCTATCAACCTTGCCTTATAAATAAATTCTCCGTCCTGACTCTCTTTTCTCTTCAACACCCATTTAGTACTTATTATTTCTTTTCCCTTTGGTACCTTTTCAATGAGTGTCCAAGTATTATGTTCCTGTAACTGACTCAATTCCTTTTCTATAGCTTTCCTCCACTTGTCAGCATCCTCTCTTTCCATTGCTTCCTTGTAGCTAGCAGGTTCTTCCTCTGCCACAACTAATGCCATATAGTCATAGAACCTCGAAGGTTTGTTCACTTTTCTCCCACTCCGTGTGCGTACTGTCTGTTCAGTGTCATTGGCATCAGAGTAATCAGAATTTTCAGAATTACTTGCCTCACTATCACTGTGCTCTTCCTGTTCTGGCTCTCTCTCTGCCTGACCCTGTTCCTGTTCTACTTGAGCCTGTTCCTGCTGCGGCTCTTCCTGCATGGGCTCCTGGTCCATCTGTACCGGCTCCTGCCCTCCTTCCTCTTGGTCAAATCCTGTATTCTCTCTGTCCAAATAGACTACTTTCTCTTTGTCATATTCTTTTTCTTCTGGTAATGACATACATTCCGACACAAACACTACATCTCTTTTTGTCTGTACTATCTTTTTCTTCTCATAATAAATTCTGTATCCCTTTGAACTCTCATAGCCAACAAACACACCTTCTTCAGCCTTTGAATCCAGTTTACGCCTCTTTTCCTTAGGTATATGTATCCATACTTTAGAACCAAATATTTTATTTAATATGGTAATATCAAAATCATGCCCAGTCCACATCTGAAATGGTGTCTTCCCTTCGGTTCTGCTCTTACTGGTTCTATTCAGCACATAGACAACTGTATTAATGGCCTCAGCCCACAACTCTTTACCCATGTTTTTGGCATGCAGCATGGTACGTGTCGCCTCCACCAGGGTACGCATGTCTCTTTCGGCCTGGCCATTCTGCTCTGGCGTATAAGCCACTGTTGTTTGGTGCTGTATGCCCTTGCTAGTGAAATATTCCTCCATTTTCTTATTCACAAATTCACCCCCACCATCAGATCGAAAAATCTTTAAAACTTGCCCTGTTTTCCTTTCCGCAGACTGAGAATAGTACTTGACACACTGCACAACCTCTGACTTATTTTGCATGAAGTAGACATGACGAAACTTAGTAAAATCATCCTTGATAAGTAAAAAATATCTTGCCCCTCCAAGTGATGCTACTTCAAATGGTCCACACACATCAGCGTGTACCAACTCCAAAGGTTGTGTTGTACTGGATACACTGTCTGTAAAAGGAAGCCTATGTGCCTTTCCCTTTAAACAATCAATGCACTTCGTATTGTCCTCAGTATATTTCACATTATTTGTTGAAAGTACAGACTTCACATAGTTTATGTTCTGGTGACATAACCTCTCATGCCACTCACTGAGAGTCACCGCACATTGGACATCATGTTTCTTAAATTTTATTATATAAACATTGTTTTCTTTAAGTCCTGACACACACAGCTGATTGTTTTTCTTTATTACACATTTATCCAATGTTAAATCCACACTATACCCTTTAGTTGTAGCCCTTGTCACAGAAAACAAATTTAGTTTTAGTTCTGGCACAAATAACACCTCACTTAGTTTATTGTTTATAAATTCAATTTCTCCAATTCCCACAACTGGTAGACGTCGCCCATCTCCAGTGTTGCCAGATGGAATCTGAAGAAATCAGTAGAAAAAATAAAGTTTTAGCAGTAGATCGATGGAAAAATCAGTAGATTAAAAAAGTCATAACCACATGAGGTAAAAAGGACTTCAGCTTGAATAGGGTACATGACAAAAAAACTCTAATTAGTCCGTCAGATTGATTTCCTAAAAATATTGGACACGTATTTTTTCATTTTCACGTAAACAAAAATGAAGACGATACAGTGCGTCGCAAACTCGTGTGACGTCACATGTCACATTTGAGTACATTTTTTACTCAAATGTGACGTCACAAGTCAAACTCATGATCTTTGACACGTTTTATCTTCGTACATTTTTATTAATTTGATAAAACAAATAAGGCTGCAATATTTTTCGATACTACGGTTGTTGAACAAATGTCATGTTTTTAACGCCTATAAGCCAGATGACACGTCACGTCGTCAATAACTTGATGATACGAATAAATAAATACGAAATAAATAAATAAATACGATCTGATTTTAAAAAAAGCAGGTAGATTTCCAATCAAGGCAGTAGATCAGTAGATTTTTTTAAAATCAGGTAGATCTACTGCTAAATCAGTAGATCTGGCATCACTGCCCATCTCCAACAACAACAAACCGGTTTAATACTTGACGCATTGACGTAAACAAATTTCGTTCTGAAGTCATGTGCTCACTAGCACCACTATCGATAATCCACTTGCTTTCAGATGCATGACATGGTAACCCATTGTTGTCTTTTATTATTGTTGAAAAGGCGTTACTTTGTGCTCCAGTTTTTGTTTCTTTTGTGCACTGTTTCTTTAAATGTCCAACTTTGTTGCAATATTATTATAGCACTTTCTGACATCCTTTTTACTCTTACAATCTTGGATAAAATGTCCAGCCCTACCACACTTAAAACATTTTTTTGGAGTGTCAGATTTTTTTGCAAATAATGCCACATTTTCACTATCTGTTGACTTTGCCTTCAGTCTGGGTAAAACTTTCCATTATGGGCCGTCGATTTATGGGTCGGGGAGGGGTGGGGGGAGGAGGGGGGGGGAGGGGGCTACCCCCTGTCCCATCCCCGCACCGCGCAGCCCCATAGTAATGGAGATATCCATGGTCAAAGTTTAGAGGTTAGAATAGCGCTATTTAGTTATTAGAATGAAAAGAAGTAAAAAATAGTATTGTTTGGTAGAAGGTGGGAGGAGAGAGGTGCCCCCTGTGCCCTGGCACCACTCCCATGTAAAGGCGACGCACCGTTCTTGAGAAAAAACAATTATAGTAATCTAACCTAAAAACACTTTATATGCGCCAAAAGAGCGTAGTCGACGGAGCCCCGCTGCGCGGGGCTCCTATTTCTGTCTGCAGGGTTTAAAGGAACCTAACTAACCTAACATCGGGGTGCCCTAAGTTCCGAGTTCGCTTCTCTCGCTCTTGCATCCAAATTCTCCTAGTAGCAGTAGTAACATTGCCTATATTTGGTTACAATCAGTGACACAACATACACCTTTTTTTGTTTACTTTTTTTATAGATACGTACACTTCTACCGTTAATGGAACGTAAAATGTCAACTTTGACGTCTACCATGATAATATAACCAACTTAGAGTGCAAATGTCGTGATATTTTCCAATCTGTATAGAATTAAATCTCGTAAACCGTGAGTATCTGCAACTTAAAAATTTGTAAAAAGCCTTCTGTTTATGAGTGCTATCTACAAAAAAAAAATGAACTTCCAACTTGACGGCCCATAAAGGAAAGTTTATCCTCAGTCTGTCTTCCTCCACATGAAGTCTAGCAACTAAACTATCAAAAGTTTGCTTAGATGTGTCTACTGACTCCCAAGCTGACACAAAATGACTGTATTTCTCCGGCAATGCCATTAAAACTTTTGTAATTATAAATTTCTCAGAGATTTCCTCCCCTGCTTGCTTCAACTGCAGTTGTAACTCTTGTAGTTTTGATACAAATACCGACACCTCCATGTTCTCCTCGAACTTGAAATTAAAAAATCTCTGTTGCAACAAATGAATCGCTGTACTCGATTTCTGCTCATAAACATTGAGCAACTTATCCCACATTTGTGCAGCAGTTTCACAAGCAATGACATGTATCATTGCGCTTTCGGTCAATCTTGTAACGATTAACCCTTGAGCCTTCGCATCTTTCTTTACCCACGCTGCATCTGCAGATTTGACCTCAGTGCCATTCACCACCGATAGCACGTCTTGCGCTCTCAGCAACACTGTCATCTGGAACTTCCATAAATTCCAATTTGTCGGACCCTCCAACTTGACTCCCCCTCCCATCGTCATCGCCACGAGCTGATCCATTGATCCCCGATCTGCTCCACCGTCGAATTGTTAACGTCTATCGCGTGTGCTCCCTTGCACCGCTAAACACCAGACGCCGCTGCCTTCAGCACAATTGACTTCGACTTTTTTTTGCGAAACACAAAGAAGCTGAACCACGCCTGTGATCGCCGTTTGTTTGTTGCACAAACAACGTCGGTTCTTCACCTAAAATACAGAGTTACGGAACTACTGGGCCCATAACCTGTAATTAGGACTTAAAGAATATGAACGCTGATTTTAGGATTGAACCATTTATTAAACGATGGAAGAAAATACAAAGGCACATCAAGCCGCCATTTGATGGAAAGTGTACCACAGACAATAAAAAAAAATAAAGCCCCTTTTAATAACTTATTGTCTATTCTTACTCATAATATTCTAGACTACCTCAAATAACACACATTTGGTGGGTTCGTAAAAATAAAGTTGGCAACATTGCTAATATATAGTTATCTCAAATGGGGAAGGCTGGTCAAAGCTGATTGTAGATGGCGTGTCCATAGCTTAGACCCAATCTGACCAATGGGATCAAACTGTTTTGAAATATAAAATTACATTGACAGATTTTCAACCAATGACTATGTTATGCCGGCTCCACACGCTTGGCGAACAATGGCGAACAGCAAACACAAATCAACAAACACAAACATGTGGATGGGTGTTTGGTTATGTTCGCCTGTTTGTGTTTGTGTTCGCCTGTGTTCGGCGTCGGTGTCGGTTTTTCTTCACAAATCAAAGGATGTTCGGCAAACAGTTTACGATGTATCCAGACGCTTGGTAGCAATCAGTACGGCACGCGAGCTTGCACGCGGCGGACGTCGTCTTATTTGTTTGCAGCAGGTTTTCGCGCGCAAAGTGGCGTACTTATGAAATTATTATATTTACATATATTATTATTATATATTTTTAATTTTCTTATTTCTTTCTTATGAAGATTTCTGTGTATTTTGATCATCCACCATCATCTGCGTTTTGTTCTTTTTCTTTTAACTTGATTTTACTTGAATTTAAAATAAAAATAGGACAACCCGAAAGTTATAAAATAAATAAATAAAAATAAATAAAATCATCTATATCAGGTCCGAAACAAAAATACAAACACATTTAGTTAAAATTGCAGAATTACATTAAGATTACATTCGAGACATTAAACAATACAGATTAAATAAATAAATGTCAAAATACATTATCCAATACAAAATGTGGAATTACAAGAAATATATATAAAAAAAAAACATTATTTATTTATTATTTATTTTTATTTTAGTTATAGCTGCAACAAGCTCGTCGTCCGCCATGTTTGCTGATCCGGAATATACTAACACGTTCGCCGAGCTTGAGGATGCTTGTTTGTGTTGGGTGATTGTGATCGGTGTTTGGGACGTTGTTTGTTGTGTTTGGTGTTTGTGACAAACAGCCAGCGTGTAGAGCCGGCATTAGGTTCATGCGGTGCAAGCGCCATTAGTTCCACAAGTTGCCCACCCCATTCTCAAGTTATCTGTGATCTATTAGATCTATACTCTAGCGAGCGAGGCTTGTAGGCACTTCACTTCGTGTTATTTTATTAATCAGTGGCATCAGTGATCGAAACTGCATCATGTATTGATCGTGGTATTTATTTGGAGACTGAATAATATCGAAGGAGAATTAAATAGAAGTGCAAATAGCTACGGTAACTCATAGGTTAGCTACCGCTACCGGCACAGGGCACACCTACATGACATTGGTAAGTTTGTGAAATTGTGATTGAATTTAAGAAACCGAGCTCTCTACGAGAGAAAACATAAGTCTAAATAACTAGACTTGACTGCTGTCCTCTCTACTAGGTCCAACAAAGAGGTGCATACGATATCTATATTATTTTATATTCTTTGAGCGTTTTTAAACAAAAAAACGAAGAATTCGTCGTAGTACTTTTGAGTTCAAAGCTGGATAAACTAACAAAGTGTAGAATATGATTAGTCCAAATGTTCAAGTGTATGTAGTAGGTGTCAGCGGGTTGTATCTCATGAATCTCATGATCCACAATAGGTAGGATTGAGATTTTTATTTAAAAAACACAGTAATTATAAATAACTGGCTTGGCTTTTATATTATTATTACGAATTCTTCTTTTTATTTATTTAAACTTCATGAACAATAGTGGTACATAGGCGGACTTAGGCCACAAGGCATTCTCTACCAGTTGTTTATAAAACACTCAAAGAAAAAAACAATATATAAATATTGTATACACTTCTTTGTTGGACCTAGTAGAGTAGACAGGGCAGCAGTCAAGTGTAGAACTAGTGTAGATAGTTAGACTTGTGTTTTCTCTCATAGAGGGCTCGGTCTGTATTTACTTCTTTCAAGAGTTAAACAGTTCCTACTTCTTCTGTAATGACCTTATTCCTGGAGTTTTAAGTCTCATGTTTTCTTTTGTTTTTAAAGCATATCCAGTGTGACGTACAACACCAAAGACAAGGCAAATTATAAAATCAAAGAACTGATCAATATGTCATGCAGAATAATATTTGAAGATGAAATAGGTGACCTAAATCTAAATAACACTAACTTAAATGAAGAATTAATAATAAAAGAGGAAGTTGAAGACAATTGCAACCAAGATCATACTCAAGAAAAAGAGAATCTGGATATTACAGACACTAATTCAGATACTGAATGTAGTAACAAAGATAGCGAACAATTAGAAAGTGTAACACAATTGGACCCGGTAAGTGGCGCTGTTGTCAGTATATCTCTGAGTTCTCTTAAGGCGGTGGTACCTGCTAACGAGAGGTTTTCTCCATGTAACTCCTCTCTGATGAGTGAATATATATGTCCAAAAAAAATATATGTTGCTTATTAGACTCTTAACTTTATTTGGTACAATTGAAATAATTCTAACTTTATTATTACTATATGAAAAAAATGTTCAAAGTGAAGCATTTTTTCTTCGAAATTTCGTAACTACTCCTAAACGGCATTAAAATTTAGTAATTTTTTTTCACTCAAATATTCGTCACGTTTTTCTTCACAAACTGTAAAATTGGAATTTTGATCTAATGATTTATTAGGCTACAATGAATTATTCCATGCATTCTATAGTTACAGAATAGGCGGGTCCGTGCGCGGGCGACGGGCGGCAGTGCAGCTCGGACCGTCGGACGTGGAGCTTGTGCTGCTCTGCTCGCTCGCATTATAATGCCCCGATTTTCGCATGGACGATTTAGTATTCTAGTTTTTAGTCAGATGGTCATTTTGCAAGTAAGGTATTTTATTTTGCGCGCTTGGACGCTTGCTATTAGACTAATTCAGTGATTTGTATTGTGAAGTTTATTTATTTTTCGTGAACCTACCGTGTGTGCATAAATGTAATAGTTAAATTTAGATTTTTAAACTCGTGATATCTTTTGAATGGAATGTCCGAATTGGATAATTTAAAAAGTAATTTAGAGGTTTTGAAGCAGTCTTGAATATAAAGTATTTTATTTTGATAAGGATTAATACAACGATACAAATAAAGAGCCTTTTCTAGCGGCGACATTTCAATTCAATTTTCAACCGACTTCCAAAAAGGAGAGGTTCTCAATTCGACTGTATGTTTTTTTTTCAATAAATTAACACTTATTGTGGCATAACTATAATAGTTAGACATGTGCTGTTGTGACACTTTCTGTAAATAATTATGCGTTCTGCAAAGTCGTAGTACATTATTTTCTTCTATCATCAATACTTTTAGCAGCGTACGCGATGTAAATATTTTAGATATTTTTTTTACACCTCGGGTTACATTATTGGAATTTTAAAGGATCCCAATTTTTTTGAAAATATAATATTTATTTATTTTATTCATTAACACATACATTTGTTTTAACAGGTAAAACCCAAGCTAACAAAAGTAGTAAATATAGCCTGTCACCCGAGGATAGCGTAGCTTTCCAACAGTAAAAGCATTTTTCAAATCGGTTCAGTCGTTTCGGAGCCTATTCAATGCCAACAAACAAAAAATTAAAATTGTTCGGACCGCGAACCAGCGAATCTAATGCATACCTAGTAGGTAGGTACATTATAGTAACGATGGAATAGCAATACAATCTATAATCTTACAATTTATTTACTTTTGAAAGCATTTCAAATTGAATCTAAGGGCGCGATGGCGCTGCCGTGTGCGTTTCGATGGCGCGACCACGGCGTTTTTTTTTTTAAAAAAACAAGCCAATATTATGCAAAAATTTGTAAAAAAATATTCCCAATTTGATAAAGTTATGGTTAAAAAGTTATAAGGGTTTGAACGTGGTCGCGCCATCAAAACGCGGAGAACCACGCGGCCATGGAAATCTTTAAAAGTAAGCCTTGCAGAGACTTGAAATTTAGGGAAATAACAGATTGAATTTATAAAAATATAGAAAAAAATCCTAGGTTTATATTTTAGGAGCTGTAAGACTAAAACCCAATGGCTGCGCCATTGAAACGGTGAAAAACACGTTATCGCCGATATCTCGCTGAAGAAACATCGCAGAGGTCTGAAGTTTTTTGTAAAACCTAGATTTGAATTTGTCAAAATTTGTAAAAATACACAAAAAAATCCTACATTTCAGGAACTGTAAGTACGGTATCGCTTAGAACCTTCAATACGTTCTGAATATTTCGATAGGTTGACCATGACTTATTTTTTATAGAAAACTTTACACCTATTGCATTAGAAGTTATTTTTCAAGGATTCAAAATTTAATTAAAATGAAACGATAAGATACAAAAACATGTTTATTTCTTTAAAAAACACATAAATCCTTGATTGTTTACTGTCTTGCACTAAGATATTTCATATATTATATTTTTAGCTGAAAAAACATCTAAATTAATAATCTGAATAACCTGTGAGTTATGTGTATTTTTAAATAAAAATAAATAAACTAAAATGAAACAATAAGATACAAAAACAAAATAAATTTCATAAGAAATAAACATCATCATCATCATCATCATTTCAGCCGAAAGACGTCCACTGCTGGACATAGGCCTCCCCCAAGTGTCGCCACATTGAACGGTCACGTGCGACTCGCATCCAGCGGATTCCCGCAGCCTTCACCAGGTCATCGGTCCACCTAGTGGGAGGCCTTCCAACGCAACGTCTTCCGGTTCGCGGTCGCCACTCCAGAACTTTTCGGCCCCATCGGCCATCCGTTCTGCGAGCAATGTGCCCTGCCCACTGCCACTTAAGTTTGGCAATTCTTCGGGCTACGTCGGTAACCTTTGTTCTCTTGCGGATGTCTTCATTTCTGATTCGATCGCGCAAGGAAACTCCGAGCATAGCCCTCTCCATTGCCCTTTGGGTGACTTTAAGCTTTCTGATGAGGCCCATTGTGAGCGACCACGTTTCGGTCCCGTATGTAATCACTGGCAACACACACTGGTCATAGACTTTCGTCTTGAGACACTGCGGTAGGTTGGACGAGAAGATACCGCGCAATTTCCCGAACGCTGCCCAACCGAGTCGGATTCGACGATTGACCTCTTTCTCGAAGTTAGACCTACCTAACTGGACCGTTTGTCCCAGGTACACATAATCGTCTACAACTTCGAGAGTAGAGTCTCCGATCTTGATAGGAGTGGGTGTGACATGGGCATTCAACATGACCTTAGTCTTGTCCATGTTCATTTTTAGACCCACTCTTCCGGAAGCTTTACTGAGGTCATCGAGCATTGTACTGAGGTCCTCCATGGTCTCAGCCATTACCACTATATCATCGGCAAACCGAAGGTGAGTGATGTACTCGCCATTGACGTTGATGCCTAGCCCTCTCCAGTCCAGAACCTTGAAGACATCCTCCAGTGCAGCGGTGAACAGTTTCGGAGATATGACGTCTCCCTGTCTCACACCTCGCTGCAGGAGGATAGGTTTCGAGGCTTGGTCCTGAAGTCGGACTGACATGGTGGCGTTTTTGTACAAACACTTCAACACCTCGATGTACCGATAGTCGATTTGGCACCGTTGGAGAGACTGCAGCACAGCCCAGGTCTCGATCGAATCGAAGGCTTTCTCGTAGTCCACAAACGCTAAACAGAGAGGCAGGTTATACTCTTCGGTCTTCTGTATAACTTGCCGCAGCGTATGTATGTGGTCCACGGTGCTAAAGCCTTTTCGGAAACCGGCTTGTTCGAGTGGCTGGAAATCGTCAAACCTGCGCGCGAGACGATTCGTGATGACTCTAGAAAACAACTTGTAGACATGGCTTAGAAGTGAGATGGGCCTATAATTCTTCAGCCGGGCATTGTCACCCTTTTTGAAGAAGAGCACCACCACACCCCTGCACCATGCCTGTGGCGTTTTTCCCTCAAGTATGACGGAATTAAACAGCTTCTGAAGGGCCTTAAGTACCGGTTTTCCACCCGCCTTCAGGAGTTCGGCCGTAATTCCATCATCACCCGGTGCCTTGTTGTTTTTGAGCTGCTTCAGAGCCATCCTAATCTCGTACAGGCTGACGTCCGGGATGTCTTCGGTATAGTGTCGGGTCAGTCTAGCTCTTGGGTCGTTGGCTAGATCTACGACGGGTTTACTGGTTGACGTGTACAACTGTCCATAGAAGCTCTCGATCTCCCTCAGAAGCTCCGGTTTGGCGGATAAGATCCTACCATCGTCGGTCTTCAGTTTCGTGAGCTGGCTCTGCCCAATAGCCAGATCCCTTGCAAATACCTTGGAGCCTTTATTCCGCTCAATCGCGTCTTTAATACGCTCGGTATTAAAGCGGCGGAGGTCGCTCTTCAAGGATTTAGAGATCCGTCTATTGAGCTGCCGGTATTTACACGCCAAGAAATAAACATACGACTTTTCATTTTAATTTAATTTAGAATCCTTGAGAAATAATTTCTAATACAATAGGTGGAAAGTTTTCTGTAAACAAAGTCATTGTCACCGTATCGAAATATTCAAAACGTTATTACAGGGGTTATACTTATTTTTTTTTCCTATTATCGTTAGTTCTACATATTTAGGTATTGTTTAAAAAAAATCTAGCTAATACTTACTTTCTTCGATAAATAATCACGACTTCTTTCTAAGCGATACCGTACTACAGTTAAAGGAATAAATATATAATAAATAAATAGGTTTTACAAAAAACTTCATGCTTCTACGATGCTTTTTCAGCGAGATATCAACGATAACGTGTTTTTCACCGTTTCTATGGCGCGGCCATGGGATTTTAGCCTTACAGCTCTTAAAATATAAACCTAGGACTTTTCTTTGTATTTTTACATATTTCGACGTATTCAAATCTGTGTTTTACAAAAATCATCAGACCTCTGCGATGCTTTTTCAGCGAGATATCAGCGATAACGTGTTTTTCACCGCTGCAATAGCGCGGCCAAGGGGTTTTAAGTCTTACAGCTCCTAAAATATAAACCTAGGATTTTTTTCTATGTTTTTACAATTTTTTTACAAATTCAATCTGTTATTGACCCGAATTTCAAGTCTCTGCAAGGCTTAGTTTTAAAGATCTCCGTGGCCGCGCAGTTCTCCGCGTTTCGATGGCGCGGCTACGTTCAAACCCTTATAACTTTATAACCATAACTTTGACAAATTCATGGTTTTGGGAATCAACTTTTACAAATTATTACAAAATCTTGTCGTAGTAGTTAAACGAAAATGCTGTAGTCGCGCCATCGAAACGCACACGGCGCGGCCTCCTACGAAGAGCGCGAGTCACGCGAGTCAGTCTATGCGCGCGTAAAAATGTAACGGGGAGCGCGGGGAAAATATTTAGCTCCGCCCAGATCCTCAAGGCCGTTCGCGCATACCACCGCCTTAAATGGCAGAGACGATTTCAATGATATTTTGTGTGTTTATTTTAATGGATTCCTGGATGGTTTGAAAACACAATTGGACCCGGTAGGTGGCGCTGCTGTTGGTATGTCTTTGATTTCTCCTAAATGGCAGAGAAGACAAGCCGGGCCGGGCTGTCACGTTGCCGTTGTTTGTTGCATATTATAATAGTGTTATGTTCAATGCCGTAAAAAAAAAATCGTAAAACTTTACTTCTTTTTACAGCCGAAACCTTTAATAAACCAAGATCACGAGTTGTTCCATGGGTTTATTCACTCTCCAATACAGAACATAAGCATAGTTGAAGTTGGTCATAAAGAAAGCATTGCTGTGAAAGAAGAATTACAAGCTGTTTGCGAGGGACTAGATGATATTATTGTGCCAAATGAGGAACATTCAAGTGATGAGGATGGTATGTTTTTAATAATAATTAATACAAACTCTTTTTCTTAGCGTGTTTATGACAATTCAAATTGAGTCAGCCGATAATTTGGCGACAAGTATGGCACTGTCTGTAGCGTCCATCAGCTCCTGTGAAGGGCAGACAGCAGGACACAATATCAAGTATCCCATCGTTTGTGGAGTAGCATCACACTCCAAGCCCGAGTCATCTATGAATCTCCACCTGAACAAGTTTTATGGTAGGTATGTCATGCTCTATGTCTCGCTGATGGTGGTGTATGTGTCGGATCATTTTGTTCCCTTCAAAATGGTTGAGTTGAATGGTACTGATCCATGCGTCATGTTCGTGAACTGGCACTGTCAGTTGTGACTCTCTCTCACTCAAGTCATCTCTTAGTTGCCATGGCTTATTTGAATGAATTATTTGGTTTTTTGAATTGTAAATATGATATTTTTTTGTTTTGATTTTACTGTGGACACTTTACATGCACATCTTGCTACATTGTTCTCACATAATATACCATCTCAACATGAATGATGTAAACAAGATTTTGTAACAATATTTTGATTTAAAAGAGTACCCATGGAGTTTCTTGTCCCTTTTTCAACTACGCTAGGGCATGGGCAACTACAGTACTTTCACAGTTTTTATCTTGTGACTTCCCAGCCACAAGATAAAAACTGAACTGTAGCTACATTTTTCATCTTTGTTTCGACAGTTCAAAAGTGCCTGTAACTTGAAATAAATGCTTTGATTTTGATTTCCTTGCTTCATCCAATTTGTGTCCGGAGTCCAGATGTAAAATTTTCTGCGAGTGGAACAAATGGGTTGGGGATGGAAACACTTTCTCTTCGCCACAGCTTCAGTCCTTCCTTATAGTTTCATCATTCACCAGTGAGCAGGGGCACACACTTTAAAAACCTTTTATTGTTTTTCAGCCTTTGGAGATCTGAAACTAGTAAATTTATATGACAACTATCTGGATATAGAAGACATACAACTACAGTCACACCATTTGGAATCAGATTCAGAAGATGATGTACCTTTAATGGAATTAAAAACTCAAGCAGTAGAAGGACAAGCAGTATCTGAAAACAAACGAAAAGCTAAGAAGACAAGCAGTAAGTATTGTATGTTTGTTTATCAATAGGTTGGTGAACAGGCCAATGGTGGACTGATAAGGACGGTCTACCTAGACTTGACAGGAAGTGGTTAACGTATACATTAGGTTGGAGCGTAATTCTTTTTTAGATTTTTTAATGTTAATATGACGATGACTGAGTTTGGGCACCATAAGCTACTCTTGCCATACGCATGGGAGCTTTTGGCGTCTTCATAATTAATGGTATTAGTTTACCGGCTTACATTATCTTTGGCCCACGGCACTGAAAATTATCCAGAATATATTGGCTTCAACACTGATTGAGTTTGATGTACCATGCTTCTCCAAAGCTATTGATGCTTTGAAACCCATTTGCCTGAATATTGAATGTCCCAAATATCCATTTTCCCAGAGACAGTGGGACAAGCCGCTCTGCAGAGTAGTTCGGAACAATATATTATTTTGACCTTAGGTACATAATATACATTATTTTGATTTATTCTTGTGTAAAGGGCAATACATAGCTGGCAGGTTTTTTTTCTTTTCATCAAAGATGAAACCATACCATACCATATATGTTAGAGGACTGTTTGAGAAATTAATACCAAAAAGAATTAAGGAACCAGCTCTACCAACCGTAAACGAACCAAGTTAGAGAGTGTTTAGTGGATTACTGTTAGTTTATTATCAGGCGTTTTTTTTTTTTTTTTTTTAAATTAAATTTATAATGCAATCTATCTGGCGATATTCAGCATTAGGTTGGTATTTGCAGGTATAGGGCTTGTGCGAGATTGTTCATTAACAATATCGCTTCATCATTTTGCGATCTACATCTTCACAATAGTAGATCTTGTGGGTTTTTGCGTTTTAGCCTTCGTGGCATTTGCACTTCGTTCATTAGATCCTTTGCAAGTACATTAGGGTGGTGTGTGATTCTTGTTTTGTATTTAGTCATCCTTTCCTTTATTTCCTCCTTGACTGTTTTAATGTTAAGGTCGTGGTGTAGTCTTTCATTTGATATGTACCAAGGTGCGTTTGCTATCATGCGTAGCATTTTAGATTGAAATCTTTGCAGGATTTCTATGTTCGAGTATGCCACTGTACCCCATAGTTGCAGACCATAGCACCATATGGGTTTAATTATGGCTTTGTAAATCAGTAACTTGTTTGTCATTGACAACTTCGACTTCTTGTGCAACATCCAGTACATTTTTCTGACCTGTTGTCCCATTGCTAGTCTTTTGGTAAAGATATGTTTTCTCCATGTGAGTCTCCTGTCTAGGTACATTCCCAAATACTTTGCCTCATCGTGTTGGGGGTCTAAAACTCCGTTTAATGTGACTGGAGGGCAAATGTCACGTCGAGTGGTGAATGTGACTTGGACCGATTTGGATTCATTCGCCTTGATACGCCAATCTTTGAGCCATTTTGCGATATTGTCAAGGCTATTTTGGAGTTTTCGAGTGGCTTTTTCTGGGAGTTCGTCCGATGCCAGAACTGCTGTGTCGTCAGCGAAAGTGCCTGTTACAGTGGCCGTGGAAATCGGTAGATCTGCAGTATACAGAAGTTGTGTTGTTTCATGTTTTACAAAGAAATGTCTGTTTTCTAAATACGACTTAATAAAGTTGTAGTATTCGATTGGTACCGATTTTTTTATCTTAAATAGTAGCCCATCATGCCATACGCGATCAAAGGCTTGTGATATGTCCAAGAATGCAGCTGTGCAGTATTGTCTCCTTTCAAAAGCATTGTTAATGTTGTTCACCAGCCTATGTACTTGTTCAATAGTACCATGTTGTTGCCTGAAGCCAAACTGGTGGTCTGGGATTAAGCTTCTTTCTTTTATGATTGGCGATAATCTGCTCAAGAATAGGATCTCCATTACTTTAGATGGTATTGGCAATAGGCTGATAGGCCTGTAAGATTTTATGTCTTCAGGGCTTTTGCCCGGTTTAGGGACCATAATGATTTGAGCCACTTTCCATTGTCTGGGGACCGTTGAAGTTCTCAATATGGCATTATAGATGTATGTTAAGAAGCGCACACCCTCTTCTGGCAATTCTGTCATTATTTTAGCGGTTATCAAATCGTATCCTGGCGCTTTGTTTTGATCGAGTTTCCTAATTGCTTGATTAACTTCAAATATAGAGAAGCTTTTTATTGGGAGGTCTAATTGATGTGTTTCATTAAGTATTCTCGACACTAATTCAGTCTTTGTAGATCCCTGGTCAGGGTTTGGTACAAACACATTTTTCAAATGGTCAGCAAATGCTTGTGCCTTATCTGAATCTTTTATGGCCCAGCTGCTGTCTGCTTTGCGTATAGGAGGCCGTGTTAGCATAGGGCGCTTGAGTTTGCTTGTCGCTTTCCATAGTGAGTAGTCGGTTGCGGCGCTGGCGTCTAGCTCTTTAAGGTATGTATGCACATTTTGGTTTTGATTTTCACTCAGTAATTGACGCAGTTGGGATATCAGTGAATTTAGGGCAGTTTTATCCGTTGGGTGCCGAGTTTTCTGCCACAATTTCCGTGCCTTTCGTTTTTTTGCAACCAATTCTCTTATATTAGTCGGATAGCTTTGTGATTTGGGGATGGTTTTGGAAGTTTCAGGTGTAGCATGCCAAGCTGATTTTTGTATACAACTATTTAAATGTTCAACGGCTTCTTCTATGTCCTCGTTTGTTCTGAGTGGTAAGTGTAGGTTTATTGAAGCCGAGATTGACTCTTTGAAACAATTCCAGTCTGTTTTTCTGCTATGTAGTCGACATACGTCGGCAGTTAGGGTTATTTTTCTCTTTAACAGAATTTCGACTGGAGAGTGATCCGACGAAAGTTCAGGCATTGATTTGCATTCGAAGTATGTGCCAGCGATGCCCCTCACTATTGCGAAATCAATTAGGTCTGGTGTCTTTCTTACATCTGTGGGCCAATAAGTTGGTTCACCAGATGTAATACAGCTAAGTTTCAACTGATCGAACGCTCTTAGCAACTGTCGGCCTTTTGGTGTAACTGTTCGTGAGCCCCAATATGTATGTTTGGCGTTATAGTCACCACCAGCCACGAATCGGCTTCCCAAGGTGTTGAAGAATTGCTCGTAGTCGTCTTGTTTTAAATTGTGTTTAGGAGGGCTATACACGGCTGAGATTGTGAAGGGTCCAGCCCAGTCCTCAATTACTATGTTTGTCGCTTGTATTTCATTTGTACAATAATTTGCAGTTTCATGGTGTCTGATAGTGTTTTTTATTAATATGGCGCTACCTCCGTGCGCAGTACCATCAGGGTGCATCGTATGGTATAATTTGTAGGAATCAATTTTGAAATGACTTTTCTTGGTGAAGTGAGTTTCTGATATCAGGAGTACGTCAATCTTGTATAGTTCAAGAAATGTTTTCACCTCGAGGGTGTGTTGTGACAGGCCATTGGCGTTCCAAATAACCATTTTTATGGTGTGTTGTGACAGGCCATTGGCGTTCCAAATAACCATTTTTATGGAGTCGAATTTGTCAGTTTAGTCGTGAGTGTTACAAGTAGATTTGTCATATTTGTAAGTTGTTGTATCATTTGCTTTAACATTATTAGTAAGTCCCCATTACTGTTGCTGTCCCTGTTATCAGCCTGTGTGTTGTGGATCTGTTGGTCTGTTTTGTTTCCTTCCTTAGTTAGTGCGTCTCTATATGTCTTATATGTCTTTTGGCTTTGGTTTTTCGAGGATCTGTTTGTATTTTCAGTTTGTTGTGTCGGATTTGGTCTGGCGTACTTGCGTTGATTCTTAATTATTTATGGTTTTCCTGGTAGTTGGACTTTTTGTAGTTCTCTATATACTTGGCATCCCTTGTAGTTAGCAGGGTGATTTCCTTCACATAGAACGCATTTCACCTCGTTAGATCTTGTTTTTCTAGGACAGTCTACGGATAGGTGATCTCCAGCGCACTTAATGCACTTCGGATTTCGACGGCAATAAGCCTTTGTGTGGCCGTATTGTTGGTATTTAGCACATTGGGGTATCTCCCGCTTAGGGCGGGGGGGTTCAAATGTTATTTTACAGTTTAAAAGGTGCTTTATGAGGTACACATTTTTGTTGTTTTCATGCGGTTTTAGTTCGACAATAAATATTGGCAGTGACTTTTTAGTTTTTCGTTGTTTGATATTCCAAATGTTGACACAGTCATGGCCTAGTTCTGAGAGTTCTAATTTTATATCGTTTAAGTCAGTTGATGGGTGGATATTTTTAAGAACTACTTTGAAACTTCTTTCTTGTTTGGGCTTGTACGTGTAAAACTCTGTACATTTTATTTCAAGCTGTTTAACTATTTCTCTATATGCATCTGGTGTTTTTGGTTGTATTTTAACTTGTTCGTTGTTGAGGACCTTAAGTTCATAATTATTATGCACATGATTATTTAATAGGCTAATAAGTGGTTGTATATTCTGTTCTTTATCTACGAATATTGGTGGAGGCTTGATAGACTTCTCTTTTGGCTCTGTCTCTGGATCTTTAGTATCGTCGTCTACGAGTTGTGAAAAACTGTTACTGGTTGGTATTGGTTGAGTTTGAGATAACCAATATGTATTCAGTTTGGTTTCTTTTGCGGGTCCTTTATTGCTATCAGGGCTTGCCCGTAATCTTTTCTTTCCCGTTACTTCTTCCCAGTTTATTTTATCCCCGTCTTGTTTATCCTGTGGCTCACTATCATTTTCCAACTCTTGAGTTGTAGGGACTGAGATGTCGTTTAGCGAGTTAGCCCGAGGTCTATTTTCAAACATTCCTCTATGGAATATTTGTTGAGTGAGCACTTTTGTGCTCGAGATGTTTGTAGTGTTTGTTTGCTTTATATTATTTAGATCATTCATTTTTGTTGACACGAGTAGGATCGATATAAACGGTCACTACTGAGGTGACGCCCATTCCCAGTAGAAGGTTATTTAATATACATTTTTCTTAAATAAAAATATTCTGTCTGTGTGTGATATTTTAAGTTTCAGTTTAGTTAAGTATAAATACTAATTTGTATTAAAATGCAATGACAGTTTTCACAGACTATTTATTCCAATAGAACATTAGTACATATTTTAGCACTAGATGACGCTACTAGTAGGAAGGATGCATTATTTTGTTATTTTAATATCTTCCTATAACAAAATAAACAAATTGCTTAAAATTTCGCTCCTTAGCCAAGTGTTCAAGCTGGTTTCAAGAGACGTCACGAATACTAATAAGCCTCGTCGACTTCCAGCCAACGGAGCAAGCCGAGTTTCGAGCAGGATACAGCACCCTAGACCACATCCACACAGTGCGGCAGATTATACGTACAGTCCGAAGAGTATAATTGGCCTCTGTGTCTTGCACATTGGACTATGAGAAGGCTATTGATTCTATCGAAACCGGGTCAGTCCTGGAGTCTCTGCAGCGGCGTCTCTGCAGCGGCGTCTCTGCCAAGTAGACTAACGAGACATCTAAGTGCTGAGAACTAGTAAATATAGCACATCCCATTGCGTCGGGGGCTGAGGCAATTTCGGGGGAATTACGTACCCTTGTACGTAATTCCCCCGAAATTGGTCACCAACACACTGAAGGATGTATTAAAGACGAAACTGGGAAGGACGTGGCATTAACATCAACGGCGACTATATCTCACACTAGAGATTTGTAGATGTCGTCATACTGGCTGTATCGCTGCACGACTTGAAGCAAATGCTGGATGGCCTAGTAGATTCTTCAATACGCATTGGTCTCAGTGTGAACTTAGACAAAACCCAGATTAAATTCTACGAACACGTCACCCCAGGACCTATTGTTGTGGTCCTCTCGAGGTTGTTCGAGAACATATTTACCTCGGGCAAACTGTACAGTTTGGTAAGAACACTTTCGAAAGTAAGGCTACCAGAAGAATTTAGCTGGGCTGGGCAGTATTTGGAAAACTTTTTCAGATCTTGTCGTTGCGTATTCTACAGAGCCAAAAGACTAAGGTCTTAACCGAGTGCGTTCGGCCTGGGCCGAAACGTGGACACTCACGGTACGGCTGGTCTATAAATTCAAGGTCGCTTAGCGTGCTATGGAGCGGACTATGCTTGAAGTCTTCATGAAGGATCGTATCGGGAACGAGGTGATCAGATACTTTAGTTTAAAAAAATACAAATATAAAATTATAAGTATCTCAGAAGAATAAATACACAATAAATTTAAGACAAAAAAATATACAACGGGTACTTTCGAATAAGAATTTTACCAATTCCACAACCCAAGAAACCCTGTAACGTATTTTTGAGAATAAATTATAAATTAGATAACTCGGGGGGTGTAAAATTTTACTTATTTAAATTTCTACATTTTAAACGACCTACGACGTGTTGCGTGTCTGATTTGCGAAGTTCACAGATCAATAATTAATTAATGATCGATTACGAAAAAGACCGAAAAACCCGAAAACCCGGGTTTTTAAACGACAAAACCGGTTTTTTTTACAAACTGAAAACCCGGGTATTATGTATTTACTAATTAATAAATTCTTTTCATAGTAGACTCAATATTTTAATCATTAATAAGTCGCAGTGACAACCAGATGACAATGACAATGTAAAAAATAAATATATGAGAGAATGAATGAAGTTAAAGCAAAGAGGCCACATATATGTATACGTATAACACCTCCGTCCCAAATCATCTAGTTGTTAAGTTCCGAAGGGTGTTCGGTATTACTGTTCCTCTCTTGGTATTAATGTACCCAGCATTTGATCGACATGTCTTTTGCAAATCTGACCAGAATCACTCTATTTCATAGTGCAATTGGCCTAATATCCTTGAAACGGTTCCGAATTCCCATTTTAGTTGGTCGTTTGTGTAGCTGCGTATTTGCACTCTTTGCCCAACAGTAAATGAGCGTACCCTTGCCTCATCAGTTGGCGGACGTGTTTCGTCCCTCGTCCTCGCCTTGAAATGAACACTTAGGGTGTTTCGTATCTCCCTGCCAAACATGAGCTCATATGGGCTTTTATTTGCATTGCTGCTCGGCGTCCTCCGTAGGCGTTCCTTAATACCAAGCAGTTTGTCTTGTAGAGAGACTGGCTCAGTCCTGATGCTATGTATTGCATAGCCTTTTTAATTGTTTGTACGTATCGCTCTGCCTGTCCGTTCGTGGCCGGATGGTATAGGGCTGTGGTTTTGTTAACAACCCCGCTTTCTCTGAGGAATGATTCAAATTCATTTGAAACAAATTGTCGACCGTTGTCTGATACTAAAGTAAGCGGAAATCCAAATGTCACGAAAAGTTCTTTAAGTTGGCGGATACACCATGAGCTTGTGGTTGTTTTCGTTTCTACAATTTCCACCAATTTTGTAAAAGCATCCACTATTATAAATAAGGAATAACCCTTAATCGGCCCAGCAAAATCGATATGGATCTTTTGCCATGGCCCTGATGGTGAGTCCCAATGATGTAGTACTGAGCATGGAGGTTGATTTTGCTTTAATCAACATTCTCTACAACTTTTAACTATGTCTTCTATGTCTTGATCCAAATTTCTCCAGAATACGTATCCACGCGCCAGTAATTTCATTTTTACTATTCCAAGATGTCCTGCGTGTAGTTCTTCTAAAATCTGCTGTCTCAGGGTTGCCGGAATCATTACTCGTGTTCCTTTTATTATGCAACCGTCTTGTAAGGTCAATTCATTGTCATTGTAGCCGTATCTTCTTACTGAGGTACAATTTTTGAAAGCTTCCAATAAATGGTTGTATTAATCATCGCGTTGGGTATTTTCGGCAATTTTTATACGGTCGACGGCAATTGTGTTCATTTGATTTAATTGAAATGCGCAATGTACGTCAATTATTGCTACTGTATATACCGGAAATCTTGATAGATAATCTGCATTGCTATGATCATCCGATGTTCTGTATTCAATAGTGTAGTCAAAACCAGATAGAAAATGTGCATAGTGAAAGAGCCTCATTGTGCTCATCGCCGGTAAAGTTTTGTGTGGATTGAAAATCGTAGTTAACGGCTTATGGTCTGTAATAAGTATAAATTTTCTTCCGTAGCAGTAGTGGAAAAATTTCTTTAATCCCCAGAACAAGGACGTCGCTTCTTTGTCTATCTGACTGTATTTTTTTTTCACTACTCGTCAATGAACGTGATGCAAAAGCAATAGGCCTGCTCATATAGAACTGCTCCAGGTCCAAAATGTGAAGCAACTGTAGCGAGAACCAAGGGTTTCTTTGGGTCAAAATGCATTAAAACTCATTCACTGAGGATTTCCAGTTTAATTTTCTTGAAACTCTCATTACATTTTGTGCGTCCATTCGTATTTAATGTCCTATTTGACTAAGTTATTAAGAGGGCTGGATATTGAAGCTAAATTCGGTATAACCTTGATTGTAATAATTTGCCATTCCTAGAAATGTCCGCAGTTCGTTGATGTTGCTGGGACGTTTTGTATCCAGAATAGCGTTCACCTTATTTCTATTTTTGTGCAGTCCATTTTTATCAATGGTATGACCCAATTATTCGATTCTCTCTTGAAAAAAATGACATTTATCTTTATTGTTTGAGTTTCAAATTGTTTTCTTGTAATTTTTGTAATACCAAACGTAGTCTTGAAAGAAGTTGTTCTTCTGAATGTCCTTGAATAATTATGTCATCGAAAAAGCACTTCACCCCAGTTACTCCTTGGAGCAAACGATCCATAAATTTTTGCCATAAATTCGAGGCAACCTTGACGCCAAACATAAGTGTGTCCTCTAGTGTCCTCTCATTTGGTACTCTAAGCTCCAACGCTTCTAAAAGCTCTGAGCGAGTTGTTGCACCAATTGAAACCGCGAAAGCGGATTTTGGCTCACATCAACAAAGGGGTACTCCGGCAAGGCGACAAGTGGCTGTCCAATCAAGAAATGGCCCGGTGTTAGAGCCTCCAAATCGTTCGGGTCCGAGGAAAGCGGGCACAATGGACGCGAATTTAGCACAGCTTCCATGCGGCAAAATACGGTAGCTAGTGCCTCAAAGGTGATAACGGTGTCTCCCAACAATCTCCGCCAGTGTCCTTTTGCCGCTTTCACCGCGGCCTCAAAAATACCCCCCCCATGGGGGCAGGCTGGCGGGTCAAACAACCAAGTGACCCCTCGGCGGGCCAATCTGTTACCAATGTCAACCTGGCTCTCATTAAGGAAGGCGTATACCTCCTTCAAATAGTTACTTGTACCTTTGTAGTTCGTACCGCAATCAGACCTAATCAAAGAAGGTAACCCACGGCGAGACACAAATCTTTCCAAAGTCGCCACAAAGGCCTCTGTCGAGAGGGAGGTTACCAGCTCCAAATGTACTGCCTTGGTTGACAGGCAGACAAAAACACACAAATAAGCTTTGACAATCTTACTATTACGAAGGGTGGACGTCTTCACCGAAAAGGGACCAGCAAAGGGCCTCGCCTCATTGACACGATCAGCCGGCAAGTGTCCCATTAGGGACTGCATCGTGGAGGCCTTAGTCTTACGTGCAATTCCAAAAAGGCCGCGCAACGTGCCATGACATGCCCCGTGGCCTTACAAAAGTCGCAATCATGAGGACTCCGGGCGCCAGCAAAACGGGGGGCGGGGCGAACATCGATAGGCCCCCTAGCCCTAGTCCGTCCCTGGTCTCTTGGCCGAGAAGGTAGTGGGCGTGACCCCGTGGCGCCACGAGTGTTATCCAAAAAACGACACTCGTCTTCCAAAAACTTGAGGAGGTCGTCAAAGGGGGGAAGATGGGTGGCACTATCCCCATACTATCACCATACTTCTGCTCAAAGCGGGACCTCAACTACGTGGGGAGCAACTGCAGCACTATGTGCACCAACAAGTAGGACCAGTGGTCCACCGGCAACTGCAATCGTCTCAAGGCGTTGGTCGCTGCAACCAACGGATTCAGCAAGTTAGTGCGCAACGCCGAAGTGCTGGCAATGGCCGGTAGCCCCAAAATCTGGGCGATGTGCACATCAGCCAGGCAGGGCTTGTTCTGATACCGTCGGGAGAGAAGCTCCAGAGCGGTAGGGTAGGCTGAGTCAGTCACCGGCAAGTGCTGCACCAAGGCTCTGGCCTCACCTTCCAAGACCGACAACAAATAGGCCAACTTTTGGGCGGGTCCGAGGTCCGAGCGGGCATCAACCAAACTTTCAAAAAGATTCAGAAAACCCAGCCAGTGGTCCAAACGACCGTCAAAATGTGGCAAATCTAGGGTGGGCAGTCTACTCAACAGTCCGGGGCCTGTAACAACCGAGGCCTCTGACTTGGCCTGGACAGGCTCCCGGCTCTTCAAAATTTCCCGGGCTCGCTGGCTGATAACATCCCCCAGGTTCAAAATCTGGTCGTAGTCACCAACAACCTTATCACGGGCTGCCTGGTCCAGCTCCTCCAGGTCCACGTCGACGATGAACTCGTTAAAGCGCGTGAACAACGCTTCAACAGCACTGAGTCTCACGTTCAACTGCTCGGACCGTGCAAGCGTGGCCTCTTTGAGATCCGAGCGCTCAGTGGTCGCTGCCGCCGAGGTGAACCATCTTAGTTGTGAGATCAATCCAGCAGCTGCCTCCCTTACGGCTTTCTTTGGGGCCATCGCGACAACCAAATCAGATGCCAACAAGTTAAATTTAAATAAACAAACAAGCAATGACTTGTTAGCCAACAAAATATTTTCAAACCAAATAAAACTTAAATTGAATTTATTTCAAGTCTAAATCCGACCCTGTACTTATTTCAAGTACTGATCTGGCTTGCCAAAGATTGCCACTGACATATAATAAGCAATTTGATGTAATTTATTGTGTTGGTTTCAACGCGCAACACAATAATAAACAAATCAAATAAACAACAACATTTAACTTATCACAATACACCTATGTATTTTCCAATAGGTACAATGAACATACAATCCACACAATGAACATACAATCATACAAGTACAAATAACAAAGGGGTAAATTAAAATAACATAGGTTAATTTGAGAGCACGGCTGACAGCAACAATCAATGTTCAAGACTTCCAATCGACCAGGCAAGCTGTTCTTATAATATTGAACCACGCTCTGCTACCAAAATGTTCGAATCCACACCAGGGCAACTATCTGGGTGACCGAACTGTCCGCGGTCCCGCGGAGCCCAAACTAACCTTAAACTTAAGTTGCCTACAAACAATGAGGAATCAACTTATCCAAGCCTGATGGTGCGCGACGGCAGCGTCGACCTGATCTCTGATCGCGGCGTTGTATGTGTGTCAGTGTTAATGATTGAGTAATGTTGTCAAGTTGTGTACGCGGCGGCCACAAGAGACGAAGATTTCACAGCGTGTTACCGTCCTGGATGTTGCACAAGTTCGTAATATTATTTATGGGCAGCTACAATTATCACCAAAGTTCACATGCCGGGTAAATCTAACCACAATTCGGCGTTATTGTTCAAATGCATCAAAATATCCCAGTATTTTACTCAAACGGGGTTCCAAGGTCCAATAAATCACGGATCGCAACCAAATTGTCGATAGCGAAAAAGATTAACTCGGATTATCCCAATTTCAATCGATAAAAAGCAAATCAATATCAAACTCGTTTCTTAACCAGCAAAAATATCAAGTGACAAGTGTCAAAATCCACTGACAATTCATATGTCAGAAAAAGGTTTATCGGAAACACGCACGGGACGAAACAGCTGAGAACCAGTAAATATAGCACATCCCATTGCGTCGGGGGCTGAGGCAAGGGTACGTAATTCCCCCGAAATTGATCACCAACACACTGGAGGATGTAATAAAGACGCCGAACTGGGAAGGACGTGGCATTAACTTCAACGGCGACTATATCTCACACTGGAGATTTGTAGATGATATCGTCATGCTGGCTGTATCGCTGCACGACTTGAAGCAAATGCTGGATGGCCTAGTAGATTCTTCAATACGCATTGGTCTCAGTGTGAACTTAGACAAAATCCAGATTAAATTCTACGAACACGTCACCCCAGGACCTATTGTTGTGGTCCTCTCGAGGTTGTTCGAGAACATATTTACCTCGGGCAAACTGTACAGTTTGGTAAGAACACTTTTGAGAGGAAGGCAACCAGAAAAATTTAGCTGGGCTGGGCAGCATTTGGAAAACTTCTTCAGATCTTGTCGTTGCGTATTCTACAGACCCAAAAGACTAAGGTCTTAACCGAGTGCGTTCGGCCTGGGCCGAAACGTGGACACTCACGGTACGGCTGGTCTATAAATTCAAGGTCGCTTAGCGTGCTATGGAGCGGACTATGCTTGAAGTCTTCATGAAGGATCGTATCGGGAACGAGGTGATCAGATACTTTTGTTTAAAAAAAATACAAATATAAAATTATAAGTATCTCAGAAGAATAAATACACAATCAATTTAAGACAAAAAAAATATACAACGGGTACTTTCGAATAAGAATTTTACCAATTCCACAACCCAAGAAACCCTGTAACGTATTTTTGAGAATAAATTATAAATTAGATAAACAACTCGGGGGATATAAAATTTTAGTTATTCATATTTCTACATTTTAAACGACCTACGACGTGTTGCGTGTCTGATTTGCGATGTTCACAGATCAATAATGATCGATTACGAAAAAGACCGAAAAACCCGAAAACCCGGGTTTTTAAACGACAAAACCGGTTTTTTTTACAAACTGAAAACCCGGGTATTATGTATTTACTAATTAAGAAATTCTTTTCATAGTAGACTCAATATTTTAATCATTAATAAGTCGCAGTGACAACCAGATGACAATGACAATGTAAAAAATAAATATGAGAGAATGAATGAAGTTGAAGCAAGGTGGCCTCTTTGCCTATATTTATATAACACCGGAAATTCCCGGGTTTTTGAGAACCGGGAAAAAACGGTTCGTATGCCCTACTGCACAACTAAGACAATTGTAAACAAACAAGTACCTTTTTTTTTTTCGGATGGGAAATCATTAAATGACTCCTCCCGCTCTGGGCGGAGCAGGAGGGAGTGTCTGACTAAAACCCATCCATGTTCCTTCATCGCCCTTTGTGTTCCGGGGCCACGGTATCTCTTTTGAACAGTCCCGCAACCCCGGCAGGCATCGGTCCTTGCGGACCCCTTCCTTTTTGCTGACTCTCTTTGAGGCGCGCGTGGAACACGAACGCGCCGTCTACACGGCCTGTCGTCATGAGACGGACGGACGGCGAGCTAGCCCATAGCCCACCGTCCACAGGCCCGCGCCTACGGTGGCCGGGGGCCACGTGGTGGCCCCCGACGCCCGAGGCGTTTCCCGTGGCGGCCGGGACGCTGTGAGGTTCTCTCCCTCTCCCGTTCCACCACCTCCTTCTCTAGCATTACTGCTTCGTCGAAGGAGGTGACGGCGTCCCATTCCGTCTCGCTCCGGACCATGGCTTTGAACCAGGGCCGGACGCAAGAGGTCGCCGCCACCAATCGCCGATTCGAGGACACGGCGGTGCTGTGCCCACGCGGGGCACACCTCAACCGTGTGCTCCACCGTGTCCTCCGGTCGATTCTCGCAGTGGAAACACCCGGGCGTTTCCTCCCGCCCGATTCGGAGCAGGAACCTTCCGAAACAACCGTGTCCGGTGAGGACCTACGTCAGGCGGAAGGTGAGGACGCCGTGGTGTCTCTCAAGCCATTCCTCAAAGAGGGGACTTATCGCCACTATTGTGGCGTGCCCTGCACGGGGTTGCGACAGTCGCTCTCTCCATGTCGCCATGAGATCCCGCTAGAAGTCTGTCCGCTGAGCGACAATTTGCCGCGGCAGTGAAGTTTCCCCCCGGCGTAGCGCCTCCGCGCGCCATTCATGCAGGCGCGCAAGGACTATCGCCTCCAGATCCCATGGCGGCAATCCGGCAAAGAGGCTCGCCGCCTTGCGGGAGATCGTGTGGTACCTACGGGCTAGCCTTACAGGTAAACATACAAGTGCCTGCACTCTCTCGAATGTCTCCCGCTCACTTACTCTGGTCAAAACAAAAGGGTAAATTATATAAATTTATGCTTTTCTCTTTCGCTCGCCCAACATCATGAATACTCGGGAATAGGCGGGATACTTTGCGTAGGTATGCGATCCGACACTCTCTCCTTCGCCAGTCAGCGAGTTGAGCGAGTCACTCGCGCGCCGAGTACACGCGTGATGCGTCGCTGACTACTGCCGCTCGATCTCGTCAATCTCGGCCAAGATCTCGTCATTTTATGCTTCAAGATTGATCTCGAAAAATGAGGCGAGATCTCGCGAGATCGAGATTGCATTCCTTAGTGATGAGGTCTTTTACACCCTGTATATCCAAGCACAAATTAAATATCGAAGCTAAATAGGGTGCTACAGTCTCAATAATTGAGGTACAAGCTTTTGTTTAATAAATATTTTTTTTATTTGACCAAGACGCCCTAATCATTAACCATTTAGTGGGACCTCGCGCGAGGCCCCATTAACTGGTTAGCTTCTTTTCCGTTCCTAATGTGAATCATTCGAAGCCCTGTTAATTTGATTTATGTTCAAAGCAATCTAACTGGAAAATTGTATTTACCGTTTTTTTTTCATTCCAGGGCCGACTGTTGCGGAGGAACCAAAACTACACTTACGAAGAACAAAATTAGAGGACTCCATACCAGCCGACCAAAAGACAAACCAAATATCGGACTCAAAAATTATCCGAGCCACTCAAAAGCGTACGTCCAAGTATATAACTAAATTAAAAAAGCCTCACGAATGTGAAAGTAGCTATAAGTTTATTATCAAGAACAATTTAACAAAACATATACGTACACACACTGGTGTAAAACCTTACAAGTGTGATATATGTCAGCGTAGTTTCAGTCGAAAGACTAATTTAACTTAAATTATAAGTATCTCAGAAGAATAAATACACAATAAATTTAAGACAAAAAAATATACAACGGGTACTTTCGAATAAGAATTTTACCAATTCCACAACCCAAGAAACCCTGTAACATATTTTTGAGAATAAATTATAAATTAGATAAACAACTCGGGGGATATAAAATTTTACTTATTCATATTTCTACATTTTAAACGACCTACGACGTGTTGCGTGTCTGATTTGCGATGTTGACAGATCAATAATGATCGATTACGAAAAAGACCGAAAAACCCGAAAACCCGGGTTTTTAAACGACAAAACCGGTTTTTTTTACAAACTGAAAACCCGGGTATTATGTATTGTTAATTAAGAAATTCTTTTCATAGTAGACTCAATATTTTAATCATTAATAAGTCGCAGTGACAACCAGATGACAATGACAATGTAAAAAAGAAATATGAGAGAATGAATGAAGTTGAAGCAAGGTGGCCTCTTTGCCTATATTTATATAACACCGGAAATTCTCGGGTTTTTGAGAACCGGGAAAAACCGGTTCGTATCTGCACAACTAAGACAATTGTAAACAAACAAGTACCTCTTTTTTTTCGGATGGGAAATCATTAAATGACTCCTCCCGCTCTGGGCGGAGCAGGAGGGAGTGTCTGACTAAAACCCATCCATGTTCCTTCATCGCCCTTTGTGTTCCGGGGCCACGGTATCTCTTTTGAACAGTCCCGCAACCCCGGCAGGCATCGGTCCTTGCGGACCCCTTCCTTTTTGCTGACTCTCTTTGAGGCGCGCGTGGAACACGAACGCGCCGTCTACACGGCCTGTCGTCATGAGACGGACGGACGGCGAGCTAGCCCATAGCCCACCGTCCACAGGCCCGCGCCTACGGTGGCCGGGGGCCACGTGGTGGCCCCCGACGCCCGAGGCGTTTCCCGTGGCGTTTCCCGTGGCGGCCGGGACGCTGTGAGGTTCTCTCCCTCTCCCGTTCCACCACCTCCTTCTCTAGCATTACTGCTTCGTCGAAGGAGGTGACGGCGTCCCATTCCGTCTCGCTCCGGACCATGGCTTGAACCAGGGCCGGACGCAAGAGGTCGCCGCCGCCAATCGCCGCTTCGAGGACACTGCGGTGCTGTGCCCACGCGGGGCACACCTCAACCGTGTGCTCCACCGTGTCCTCCGGTCGATTCTCGCAGTGGAAACACCCGGGCGTTTCCTCCCGCCCGATTCGGAGCAGGAACCTTCCGAAACAACCGTGTCCGGTGAGGACCTACGTCAGGCGGAAGGTGAGGACGCCGTGGTGTCTCTCAAGCCATTCCTCAAAGAGGGGACTTATCGCCACTATTGTGGCGTGCCCTGCACGGGGTTGCGACAGTCGCTCTCTCCATGTCGCCATGAGATCCCGCTAGAAGTCTGTCCGCTGAGCGACAATTTGCCGCGGCAGTGAAGTTTCCCCCCGGCGTAGCGCCTCCGCGCGCCATTCATGCAGGCGCGCAAGGACTATCGCCTCCAGATCCCATGGCGGCAATCCGGCAAAGAGGCTCGCCGCCTTGCGGGAGATCGTGTGGTACCTACGGGCCAGCCTTACAGGTAAACAAACAAGTGCCTGCACTCTCTCGAATGTCTCCCGCTCACTTACTCTGGTCAAAACAAAAGGGTAAATTATATAAATTTATGCTTTTCTCTTTCGCTCGCCCAACATCATGAATACTCGGGAATAGGCGGGATACTTTGCGTAGGTATGCGATCCGACACTCTCTCCTTCGCCAGTCAGCGAGTTGAGCGAGTCGCTCGCGCGCCGAGTACACGCGTGATGCGTCGCTGACTACTGCCGCTCGATCTCGTCAATCTCGGCCAAGATCTCGTCATTTTATGCTTCAAGATTGATCTCGAAAAATGAGGCGAGATCTCGCGAGATCGAGATTGCATTCCCTAGTGATGAGGTCTTTTACACCCTGTATATCCAAGCACAAATTAAATATCGAAGCTAAATAGGGTGCTACAGTCTCAATAATTGAGGTACAAGCTTTTGTTTAATAAATATTTTTTTTATTTGACCAAGACGCCCTAATCATTAACCATTTAGTGGGACCTCGCGCGAGGCCCCATTAACTGGTTAGCTTCTTTTCCGTTCCTAATGTGAATCATTCGAAGCCCTGTTAATTTTATTTATGTTCAAAGTAATCTAACTGGAAAATTGTATTTACCGTTTTTTTTTCATTCCAGGGCCGACTGTTGCGGAGGAACCAAAACTACACTTACGAAGAACAAAATTAGAGGACTCCATACCAGCCGACCAAAAGACAAACCAAATATCGGACTCAAAAATTATCCGAGCCACTCAAAAGCGTACGTCCAAGTATATAACTAAATTAAAAAAGCCTCACGAATGTGAAAGTAGCTATAAAATTATTATCAAGAACAATTTAACAAAACATATACGTACACACACTGGTGTAAAACCTTACAAGTGTGATATATGTCAGAGTAGTTTCAGGCACAAGACATCTTTAACAACCCATATTCGTACACACACTGGTGTAAAACCTTACAAGTGTGATATATGTCAGCGTAGTTTCAGTCAAAAGAATCATTTAACCCGTCATATTCGTACACACACTGGTGAAACACCTTACAAGTGTGAAATATGTCAGTGTAGTTTCAGTCAAAAGACTCATTTAACACGTCATATTCGTACACACACTGGTGAAACATCTTATAAGTGTGATATATGTCAGAGTAGTTTCAGTCGCAAGAGTACTTTAACACAACATATTCGTACACACACTGGTGTAAAACCTTACAAGTGTGATATATGTCAGAGTAGTTTCAGGGACAATAACTCTTTAACTGTCCATATTCGTAGACACACTGGTGTAAAACCTTACAAGTGTGATGTATGTCAGCGTAGTTTTAATCAAAAGACTAATTTAACAAGACATTTTCGTTCACACACTGGTGAAACACCTTACAAGTGTGATATATGTCAGCGTAGTTTCAATCAAAAGACTAATTTAACAAGACATTTTCGTACACACGCTGGTGAAACACCTTACAAGTGTGATATATGTCAGCGTAGTTTCAGGGATAAAACATATTTAACTGTCCATATTCGTACACACACTGGTGTAAAACCTTACAAGTGTGATATATGTCAGAGTAGTTTCAGGCACAAGACATCTTTAACAACCCATATTCGTACACACACTGGTGTAAAACCTTACAAGTGTGATATATGTCAGAGTAGTTTCAGGCACAAGACATCTATAACAAACCATATTCGTACACACACTGGTGTAAAACCTTAGCAGCCTAACAAATAAAAATGTGTTATACCGCATTTATACCATTCTTATACTAAATATAGCTATAACAGATATAACTTACGAATAAGTCGAGAATATTTTTTTACAAATAAACCAGATATATCTTTGTTATAACAACGCTTCCGATATGTCAAAAGGCACGATGTGGCAACAGCGCGACCGAAGAGAAACTAGCAGATAAAAAGCAGTTTGTCTATAAAAACTGTATGGACCCTTTGTCAACTTGACGATTCTCGACCTTTTTTTTTTGTTCTATTCTTTGCGCGCGAACTGAGTCAATACAGTTGTGATTAAATTTGTTTATTTTTGTGGATAGAGAAATATAATTTAAAAACTGAATATTAAAATTAGACATTAGATATTACTATGACATAATTAGTTTAGATTCATATTATGTCGATAAGAAAATCGTGGTTGCCCTTCAATTCCTTAGCACTCTTCCCAGTACCTTTAAAATATTTAAACTTCGTCCTGTTCCTAATAAAAACTTTGACGTTATCCTGCCTTCCTATCCATATGTAGCGATCAATTTAAAGGAATATGTGTACATGGAAGCTGAATGCCCGAAGGTAGATAACTGGCATATCTGCGAGCAAAAAACAAGTCACCAAATTCGCTCCGGTCAGGATTGCATAGAAAAACTGATATATTCCCAGGAGATAGATGAAACGTGTCAAATCACGCAATATCTGGCCAAGCCAACCCGTGAAATGTTGAAAAAAAAAAAAAAAATAATAATAATCTGGACTGAAATTTTTTAGACAACCCATTTGCAATATATTTTTTGACATATTTAATTTGAAATAAAACACTTTTCATCCAATAACCAGCTCTGTGAAGGTCGTTCTTCAAGGGATCTTAGACTATCTCGATGCATCCAATAAACCTAAGCAGCAGATTCGGCGCGGGACCTTTCGTCGCATACATCGGTCGTTAGGACAACTCTTTAGTACCTTCTTCTTAGTCGTTCACTCTTGACAGAGTGGTCGTGGTCATGAGGGATCGCCCACAACAGCGGTCGCTGCCTTCGCGATTCTTTTCCACCGGTCTCTATTGGTCGCATGGCGAGCACATTCTGCCAGAGGGATCTTGGTGGTAGATTTAATAGAGTCTGTCCATCGGGTTGGTGATCGACCACGTGGTCTCGTGCCTTCGACTCTACCCTGAATTACCAAACGCTCCATGGAATCATTGTTGCGGGTAACGTGTCCAAAGAATCTGAGGATTCGTAATTGCACAAGCGACGACAGTCTTTGTTTAATATTGAGTTCTTTGAGTATTGACACGTTAGTCCGATGAGCGGTCCAGGGAATCTTTAGCATGCGCCTCCAACACCACATCTCAAGGGCGTCAATCTTGCGTCGGTCCTGCATACGCAATGTCCATGTCTCCGCTCCATAGAGGAAGATCGGAAAAACCAAGGTGTTCATAAGACGAATTTTGGTATTTTTAGTTATTCGGTGGTCTCTCCAGATTTGTCTAGTTTTTGTGCAGCCGATCGAGTTATGGCGCAACGTCGTCTAATCTCGGTGTCACAGCCCCCACCATTGGTGATAGTAGAGCCCAAATAGATGTAGCTGTTGACGACTTCACAGTTGGCAACTGGTGTGGTATCTGGGTTGTTTTCGTGAGCTCTATCCACTATCATCATCTTGGTTTTTTCGCGGTTCAGGGCGAGTCCAAACTTTAGACTAGTGGTTTCGAGAACACCCAACAAATTACTGATATCCTCCTTAGACGACGCCAGGAGGGTTGTATCATCAGCATACCTCAGGTTGGATATCATCCTGCCTCCGACCGACACACCCTTATCCCAGTTATCTAGAACAATCCGCATTATGTATTCGGTGTATATATTGAACAGCAGGGGTGATAGTATACATCCTTGTCTGACACCAGCTTGTGTTTTGAAGGATTCTGAATCGACACCATCCAAGCGCACACTTGCTGTTCCGCACTCATAAAGTTTCCTGATAAGATGTACCAGATGGTGAGGTACACCCATCTTCAGCAGTATTTCCCATAATTTGGACCAGATGACAGTGTCAAATGCTTTGCTGAAGTCAATAAAACAGATATACAGCGCACTATTGAACTCTCTGGCTTTCTCAATGATTTGTCTGAGGATAAGTATCTGTTCACGAGTGCCGCGACCTTTGACAAAGCCCGCCTGTTCCGGACTTATTTCCCTGCCTAAGTAAGCTTGAAGCCTGGTGTTTATTATATGCAGTAGAATTTTACTGTTGTGTGATATTAAGGAAATAAGACGATAGTTACTGCATTTCTTTGTGGATCCCTTTTTGTGGAGAGGTATAAACAACGATCTAGCCCATTCTGTCGGCCACTCTCCAGTCTCCCAGATCTTGGAGCATATGCTCCGCTCCGCATATGCAGTGCATTATATCGACACCAAAATCTCCCATAGCTTTAATTACCTCTATGGGTATCTCGTCGGCTCCCACTGCTTTACCGCATTTGAGATGATTAATAGCGGCTCTTATTTCATCTTTCAGGATAGAAGGTTCGCGGTTGTATTCGTCTGAAGTAGAAAGTCCAGTAACGGTAACAGCAGAATTTTCAGAAAATAGGTAGCGACAGTAATCTCGCCAAACCTCTGTGATCGCCTTAATCTCCGTCACAGTATTACCTGTGGAGTTTTCGATTATCCAGGCCCTTGGTTTGAACTGCCTGGTTATAGCCTTTATCTTCATATACAAGTCCTTGGTCTCAGACCTTTCGCTGTGCTGTTCCACTTCCGTACAGATGCTCTTCAGCGCTGAGTTGCGGTCTCTTCGACAAGCCATCTGAATTCTGGCGCCCAAGCTGTTGAGTTCGTGGAGCTCACCACCTATAGCTTTTAGCTTTCTGCGTTCTTCAATTAGTGTCCAGGTCTCATTTGACATCCAGTGCTGTTTTTTAACTTTAGACGGTAGTAGTTGTGACTGGACTACAGAATTTACTATAAGTGTTCTAGCTTTTTGCCACAAAACTTCAGGTGGATCATTAGAGTCAGGAGTCCAATGAGACTGCTCGTTCTGTAGTGTACTGGTAAACGACCCCTTGTTCAAAATGTGCAAACGTTTGCAATGGTTCTTTTTTATAGAATTGCGCAACTTTATCTTAAGACTACAGATAATAAGTTGGTGGTCCGAAAGACAGTCGGCTCCAGGTAGGGTGTGAGCATTGGAAATTGAACTTCGCCATCTTTCTCGGATCATAATATAGTCGATTTGGTTTTTGTGTTGACCATTAGGTGATGTCCACGTATATAGTCTCCTCGGGTGGTGTTTAAATACTGTGTTCATAATAGTCAACTCATTTTCTGCAGCAAATTGCACAAGGCGGTCCCCCCTCTCATTTCTGACGCCTAATCCATACTGCCCAACTATGTTACGCAATCCTAAATCCAGTCCAGTGTCACCAACTTTAGCATTAAAGTCACCCAAAATAATGAAGACTTCTTTTTTTGGAATCTTTGCAATGCAGGTTTCCAGTTGCATATAGAAATTTTCTATGACTTCGTCTGATGCAGTAGAGGTGGGCGCATAGGCTTGAATGATATGGAGCGGAGTGGGCGATGCACTTAGTTTTATAGACATTACGCGCTCGCTGATGGCATTGTATCCCAGAACCGATTTGCTCCATTGTCTAGAGAGAATAATGGCCACTCCTGCAAAACTATTGGTATCATTTCCAGAGAAGAAGATGCTGTGTTTCTCAGTGTCAAAATGGCCACTTCCCTTCCAGTGGGTCTCACTAATGCCTGCTATGGTAATGCCGAGTCTCTCTAGCTCATGGTTCAGAATTTCGAGCTTACCTTTCATAAGTAAGCCCCGTACGTTCCAAGTCCCTACGCGCATCTTGTTACGTAGTTGCAATTTATTTCTTCCAGTAACATTCATGCAATGAGTCGCCTGGTCGCCTGCATACCCATAGCCGGTAGCCAACTTCACACCCGGAGTCCCGGAAAACCACAAGCGCCGGTTGCCACACGGATCGCCCAGCTTCTCACATTTCTTGTTAAGCGACATTTCATGACTCTCATGGGATATAGTAGCAGTGGTTTCCCGTTGCCTTCTGCCCCAAGCATTTTAGGAGTTATTTCGACCCCAAGGCTGTTGCTGCCTCTTCTGACCCGTTGCCGGGCAGGGACGAGTGGTTATACCGCCACTGACTCGGACGCCAGAGCCCCGTCTGTTATCTAGCAGGGAGCACCGCGATAACATTTATGTGGTATCGCCGCCAGGAGGCGCGTGCAGGTGGGGTTGACAATTGGGCCGGTCAAGATGTTGTTTCCGATCCCCCTTACTCCCCCTCTTTAGTACCTACTTACCTAATATTAAGAATTAATTGTAATTACTTTTATTAAATTCAATTAGTGGTAATTTTGGGTTTTCTTGGACTCCTAGCTGCCTATCACATAATTCGCTCATGCACACACTCACTCATGTTCACATAATTATATTTTGTTATTTTGTTTTACTGCACCCATGTACTGTTTTTATTGTGTTATATGTAAGTACCTACTGTTTTGAAGGAGCGGAGTCCTCTAATACAGGCATCATCTGCTTAATTGAAAACTCCAAACTCAAATTGTTTGTGTATAACTTTTGGACACAATAAACGTTATTATTATTATTATAGTCGTACACACACTGGTGAAAAACCTTAGAAGTGTGATATATGTCAGCGTAGTTTCAGTCAAAAGACTCATTTAACAAACCATAGTCGTACAGTGTCGACCAAAAGTCCAGTGGCAATCTCACAAAGCAATAGCTTGACGTTTAGTTTGACTTACGACCTTCTACTTTCAAGAAAATAGACATTGTCGTCTACAAGTAATTGTAGTTCAAAATTTCAACATGAAAACATAAATCAAGATAGCCTAGCAGTTAGGCGCGTGCAGATCTATGAACGAATCAGTAAGCCGTGTGTTCAAATCTCACATTGTTACTTTAACACTTTTTGTAAGTTTTTACCAGTTTTTATACTCAATTGGAAGTAATGGAACAGAAATATTATATTCTTTATCTTGTTCGCTTTGTTCACACATTCCGTGAAGTTGAAAGGTAGATCATAGAAAAATAAGTAAGGAGTTTAGATTTATGTGAGGTAGACATGAGATTTATGAATATTTAACTTGACCGGAATGAATGTTTTCGTTTGGTTGAAGTTGTTGGTTAGTGACGTGTGGTTTAATAGATAGCGGTATTGTTGTTGCAAAATGCAGGCAAAAATTAATATTGAGGCGACGGCGACTATTTATCGCGCTGCATAAGTGGTCTTAATAGAACACAAATATCTGAAGAAACCGGACTTTGTGAGTACTTTATTTATGAATACATAATTGTAACTTAAACTTTTATTAGAAATTAAAATCTAATATTATTGTTAATTTATTTGATGACTTATGGACTAATTAATTGTTGTTTATTGTAACTTAAACTTTTATTAGAAATTCAAACCTAAGTTAATTTCTTTGGTGACCTAAGGATTAATTAATTGTTTTTTAAATCCATCATGAGGCCTAAAAGATAAATAATTACAGCCTTATTCATAAAAAGTTAGAGCCTCCTTGAAGGCTCCTTGATGACCCGATGCTAAAAAACATCATTCATAAACGTCTACTAACGCTAATCAGTCCATCAAGGCTCTGCTAAAGTTAGAAGACTGTTGACCCTCCTTTATCTCTCTGCTAAGTCACAAAATGGCGGCCGCAAATTTGAACAGCTGACTTTGACAAGAGCAAAAAACCATACCCATGATAATTTTAGTGAAGGGAGGGTTACGCAGATTAAAAAAAAACAAATATATAAAAAAAATATTTTTTGGAATTTGTATTTAAAAATCCTCTTAATTAGGAATTTAAGATGATACGTGTACTAACAATAAATATGAAAAAAAAAATTAGGTAGATTAACATAGTTACGGCTTTTTGCACTTAGGTCAGATATGATAAACACCTACAAAACCACCGAAAAAAGTGTGCCGCGGGGGAGAGCCAGCTCTCATACACGCAGTGACGCCGAATAAAGGAAAAACAGGCCAATTGACACGTTTTCGAGTCTTCACGATTGCGCGCTCATAACATATCTGTTTAATTAAATATCATTGACTTAGGTACAACATAAACATGCGGATCGGAAATGCCGGGAAAACAAACATCTCGCTTTTTTTTAAAGTTGATCTTGGGGTTGTATCGTCAAATTTTTATCTTTTCTTATTGGTTTATCATTTCTGTTTTATTTCTTTTCTTTTTTCTCGTGTGTATTTGTAAAAAATTGTGTTTTCCCGCTAATTTACTGTCATTGCTGTCAATTTTTTTTTAATTGTCGATGAGGCCATTTTTAGGGTTCCGTAGCCAAATGGCAAAAAACGGAACCCTTATGGATTCGTCATGTATGTCTGTCTGTCCGTCCGTATGTCACAGCCACTTTTTTCGAAACTATTTGGTAAGTAGATGTATTCTGTGAATCGTTAAGATTTTCACACAAATATAAAAAAAAAAAACACAATACATTTTGGGGGTTTCCATACTTAAAACTGAAACTCAAAAATTGTTTTCATCAAACCCATACGTGTGGGATATCTATGGATAGGTCTTCAAAAATGATATTGAGGTTTCTGATATTTTTTTTTCTAAACTGAATAGTTTGCGCGAGAGACACTTCCAAAGTGTTAAATGTGTAACTTCTAAAATAATAGAATGATAAAACTAAAAAAAATATATGATGTACATTACCATGTAAACTTCCACCGTAAACTGGTTTTAACTTAATTAAAAAAATACACTATTATTAAAACATCGATCAAAGTTACAACGAAATATAAGAACTTTTATATTATGTTACTTGCTGCTACGGAACTTTTTTGTCTGTTGATTTGTCAAGATGGCCAACATAACGCGTCTAATCTGTCTATCAGCAGCTCATTAACTAGCAGACTGCTAGCAAGCGTTTATGAATCATACTTCTTGACAACCGTCTAACAAGCCTAATGAGTCTGCTAGCTAACAGACCAATCAAACCTCAATTAAGGATTTTTTATGAATAAGGCTGTTAGTGTTTATTTATAAATACAGAGTGAATGATCACTTTAGTATTTTGTTCTACAGGTGCCTAACATTACTTTTTTTTTGTTCTAGAGGAATATTGTAAGTCGTTGGATAAAAAAGTATGAGGAAGAAGGGAGCCTTGCTAGTCGACAGCGAAGTGGAAGGCCGTCGCTTATTAGCGATGCGCACGCCATAATAATATGGTAGGCCAGTATGAAACTAATGGTTTCACGCCTACGAGACACTTTGCGGAATTATTTGAATTGTTAACAACACATTGCATGGCGGTGTGGGAAAATTTAAGAGGAAGGAACCGGAATATATCAAAATATTGTGGGGTCCAGGCGCAAACGTCTACTTGACTGCATCGAAAATAATGGGAGTTATACAAAATATGAATCCTAGTGTTTTAATTTGAATTAGACGTGTAACAAAATATTATTTAGTTGTTAATGTTTAGTTGTTTACTTATCCGTAATTATGTAATGATCTTAAATTGAGGTTTAGTTTCAATCTTCTTTTCTTCAAAAAAATGAACACTTAAACTATAACCTGTAATGTGTATGTCTTTTACATGGTTTTTTACTTACATTTTTGGATATTATTAACCTGAAAATTTAAGCATTCGTCCTCCCTAGGTAGCTTCATGGTCATTTCTTGGAGGCTTAGCAACGGCTTTGGCCTTTTTACCTTGTAATTCATGTTATTTAAGTTTTTATTTCTATTAAATCTTTGTTTACTTTTGTGATGTCAGTTAGTGGCAACCCTAGTTTTATTTTTAATTTATTGCTGGAGCTAGTTGTAGGTTGTATAGGTAAATCACATCGACCTCATTATATTTTCTTTTTAATTTGTTCAAATTTTAAAATGAAAATTATCTGGAGTTGACAGGAGCTTGGTGGTGGAATGGGCAGTCTACGTTCAGAGCTGAGAGCAGGAACACCTCTGAGAAGCTCCATAAAAGTATATTTAAAGGGCAGTTACCCTTATTCTTCTGTTTTAAGTCGGCCTCTCTCCGTGCCGCACCCTCACCTAGAACACCTAGAAACCTTGATGCTTGAGCTGCACAAGCCTTTTATATTTTAGATTTGATGCTCCTCGGCCCTCCTCCACGGTCGGAAGACAGATGTCCTCGGCCCTTCTCCTACGGCCTGAGGATTGACGTTCCTCGGTCGTCCACCACCGTCTGAAGACGGATGCCCTCGGCCCTTCTCTACGGCCTGAGAGTTGATGGTTCCTCGGTCCTCCTCCACAGTCTGAAGACGGACGATCTTCATTTATTTATTCCATTCTGCGTTCATCTTCAGTATTTTCCGCCAGCTTCACTGGCATAAGTGATTTAAGTAGCTCCAGTTTTTAGGTTAGGATCTTTGTTAATAAATTCTTATAACTCGTCCCCTTGTCTATTTCTTTTAATAGTGCTCCCCTCCAGACTGAAAGTTAGGTAGGTGAGTGCTCAGAGTGACCTTACAGTTTTGTGGATCCTATCCAGGAAAATGTAACGTTACAAACCTCAATGCGTGTTACATTTATTGTGACGTCACATAAAAAAAATAAGTATGTTCATAAAGTCTAAATCATACTTACCTTTATTAGTTTTCAATAAACTCTGCTAAATACCTATACCTATTAATAAATGGGTATCAACAATTTTATTTATGAGATTAGAATATCCTTTCCTTGTTATGTTATTGTGAATTGACTTATAATAAGTGGGTAAGTATACAATAAAAAATCGAACGATTACAAGAGAACTTGTTTTAACTAGATAGGAATGTGACGTTAAAATTCTCATTAAAGTATTTTTTTTTATAATTTTATAAATAAATAAAACGAATAAACATTTTTGTTATCGTTTAACACGACTTTTTTTATTTGCACCTTCCAACACCGAAAAGATAATACACAATCACTTAAATGGTTAAATAATATAACGATGGGCTTTTAATTAATATTTAACTTCTTTAAAAAAAAAACAAAATAACAAATTTTTGCATAAAAATACAAATATAAATATGGTTACAAAGATACAAAAGACCCACACATTGGTAACGGGATTCGAACTCGGAACTCATAAATCGTGAAGCCGCTGCTTTACTCAAACAGTTATCAACACTTAATAAATATGAGTGAATTTTAGCTATCCTATGGTAAGAACATGTCCGTTTCGACCGCGCGGCCACGGCGTTTTTTTTTAAAAAAAACTATGCCAAGATTTTGTAAAAGTTTGTAAAAGTTGATTCCCAAAACCATAAATTTGTCAAAGTTATGGTTAAAAAGTTATAAGGGTTTGAACGTGGCCGCGCCATCGAAACGCGGAGAACCGCGCGGCCACGGAGATCTTTAAAACTAAGCGTTGTAGAGACCTGAAATTTAGGTAAATAACAGATTGAATTTGTAAAAATATACAAAAAAATCCTAGGGTTATATTTTAGGAGCTGTAAGACTACAAACCCATGGCCGTGCCATCGAAACGGTGAAAAATACGTTATCGCCGATATCTCGCTGAAAAAGCATCGCAGAGGTCTGAAGTTTTTTGTAAAACCTAGATTTGAATTTGTCAAAACTTGTAAAAATACACAAAAAAATCCTAGGTTTATATTTCAGGAGCTGTAGTACGGTATTGCTTAGAAATACAAGTCGTGATTATTTATCGAAGAAAGTAAGTATTAGCTTGATTTTTTTTTGTAAACAAAACCTAATTAAGTAGAACTTACGATAGTAGGCAAAAAAGTATTTTTTTTATAATATAAACCCTGTAATAACGTTTTCAATGTTTCGATAGGGTGACCATGACTTATTGTTCACAAAAAACTTTCCACCTATTGTATTAGAAATTATTTCTCAAGGATCCTAAATTAAATAAAAATGAAGAGTCGTATGTTTATTTCCTATAAACATAATTATGTTTTTGTAAAATATTGATTGACATCGAGTAACATCTACCAATCCGCACTGGGCCAGCGTGGTGGATTATACGCCCATTCCCTCAGAGGAGGGCTGTGTCTCAGCAGTGGGAACATTAATAGGCTGATGATGATGATGATCTTATCGTTACATTTTAGTTTATTTTTTTATTACAGAAATAAGGGTCATTGCATAGTATTTCCAGAATGATTTGTTATGACGATGGTAAAACCGAAATGCACACAAGTTCCGAACAACCTATGACAATACAGAATCTAACATAATTATGGTCATGGTATACATAGATGATTAAGATATTTAAAAAAAAAACAGTAATTTTAAACACACCATACTTCACAGTCGTATTAAAAAATATAATATAAAAAAAACTATTCTTAGTGTAAGTAAATAATCTGTGATTTGTGGTTTTGTCAGAAATATGTAAGTTAACAATCTGTGATTTATGTGATTTTTTAAGAAATAAACATGTTTTTGTATCTTATCATTTTAATTTAATTTATAATCCTTGAAAAATAATTTTTGATGTAATAAATAGGTGGAAGTTTTTTGTAAGCAATAAGTCATGGTCACCCTAACCAAACATTCAGAACGTTTTGAAGGTTATAAGCGATACCGTACTACAGTTCCTGAAATATAAACCTAGGATATTTTTGTGTATTTTTACGAGTTTTGACAAATTCAAATCTAGGTTTTACAAAAAACTTCAGACCTCTGCGATGCTTCTACAGCGAGATATCGGCGATAACGTATTTTTCACCGTTTCAATGGCGCGGCCATGGGTTTGTAGTCTTACAGCTCCTAAAATATAACCCTAGGACTTTTTGAAGTATTTTTACCAGTTTTGACAAATTCAAATCTGTGTTTTACAAAAAACTTCAGACCTCTACGATGCTTTTTCAGCGAGATATCGGCGATAACGTGTTATTCACCGTTTCGATGGCGCGGCCATGAGGTTTTAGTATTACAGCTCCTAAAATATAAACCTAGGATATTTTTGTATATTTTTACAAATTTTTTACAAATTCAATCTGTTATTTACCTAAATTTCAGGTGTCTGCAACGCTTAGTTTTAAAGATCTCCGTGGCCGCGCGGTTCTCCGCGTTTCGATGGCGCGGCCACGTTCAAGCCCTTATAACTTTTTAACCATAACTTTGACAAATTTATGGTTTTGGGAATCAACTTTTACAAACTTTTACAAAAACTTGGCATAGTTTTTTTTAAAAAAAAACGCCGTGGCCGCGCGGTCGAAACGGACACGTAAGAACAGGTCGCCCCACAAATAAGAGTGTTTGCTGCGTGTATAACAAAAGAGACGGAAATATATTTTTTTGTTATGTGGAGTG
Source organism: Xestia xanthographa (assembly GCA_905147715.2). NCBI lineage: Eukaryota > Metazoa > Arthropoda > Insecta > Lepidoptera > Noctuidae > Xestia > Xestia xanthographa. Next base: position 18,450,194 of record LR990654.1, on the reverse strand, counting down.
CGACGCGACGACCTGCGACAGTGAGCGAATTCTGGTGCGCGTACTGTATTGAGACCACTTACACATACAGACGCACGGTCGCTCGACCGTGCGTTCACAGCAATACAATCCTTAGCGTGCCTGAGCACTTATGAACGCTTACTGTACACACACTGGTGAAACACCTGGTGTGATATACGTCAGCGTAGTTTCAGTCAAAAGGGTAATTTAACAAAACATATTCGTATTCGTACACACACGAACAACCAGTTCCGGTAATAAAACCGTAATGACGTTTATAAGTGCATTCGGAAAGAAAAATAAAACTCTGTTATAATGACTTGAAATAGCGTGGAAGTGATGGACTTGATATATACTAGTGTTGCAACAGAACTCTGCTTCCGCTTCCGCTTCTGCAGAAGTTCCGCAAGCTTTTTCACTTCTGTTTCCGTTTCTGGTTCCGCAACTTTATAACAGAACTCTAACCGGAGAATACAGCGAGGAGCGCGGGGGTGGGGGCGTGTGAACGACGGAATCGGCGCGTGCGGGGGGCCGTTGACGGGGGCGGTACACAAACGTGTCGCGAGTTTGTTTATCATTCTATTTTCTGTTTCATTCTGCGCATCACCGCGCCTCGTGCGTGACGTTTATCGTAAGCTCGTAAATCTTCTGTTGATTTTTTCTTATGTTTGTTTTGTTACTTGTTACCTATTAGTTTTGTGTCTAGTGCAATTATGAAACCAAAAACCAGTCCCATTTGGAACTATTTTGTTGAGATTAATGACAATGTAAAAGCGGCCAAATTACTTTTTATTAAATATAATTTACCTCTGTTTAACTTTGAGTACTAAAAGTACAAAATACAAATACTATTAAACAAATCTGAAAAAAAATAAAAATGTGTTTTTTCTTCATAGTATTAACACTTCCGCTTCCGAATCCGCATCCGCTAAGATTTACTTTTGACATCTGTTTCCGTTTCTGCTTCCGTTAAGACACTTCCGTTGCATCACTAATATATACGGACTAAATAAGTGTGATCTCATAATAAACTCAGTAATCTGTGCTAAAACTTAAAGAAAATCACAGTGTTATACACCAGTAAATATAACCTCAAAGTGTCATAGTCTATTTATTATCTTCATCATATAGACCGTAGACCAAGCTACCAACTTAATAATCAAGGTTTGCAAGACCGGAATAAAAAGAAATTTGACAGAATTGCAGCTAAGACAACCTAAAAGAAAAAACGCGTTCCGCGTATCTACTAAACGTTTAGTTATTGCATCGCAATAGAAAAAGAACTAAATTATGTCAGAGGACATTATGTCGGAGGAAAATATGTCAATCTCAACATTCTATGCCATGATAAAACAAGAAATGAAAAATCAAGCAGCCTTAATCACTGCTAATACGGATGCAATTATGGTGTCTATAGATGAGAAAATCAAACCCATTGTAGAAGAAAACAAATTACTGAAACTGGAAGTCGAAGTTCTTAACATAAAAAGTAACTCACTTGAAAATATACATAAAAGAAACAATATCATAACACATGGAAATTTAAAGGAAAAGACACCAACTGCGGAATTGTCTAAAAGCATCGCGGAATTAGTTCATAAATTGGATGTTAAAATCGAGAGCTATGACATCAAAAAAACTCATTGGTAAAGATGAGCCAGATAAAATAAGACCTGTATAAATTACCTTTACAACCAATAACAAAACAAATGAGGTACTTTAAAACAAAAAGAAAATGCCTGAGAACATGTACATCACAGAAGATGTCCTACAACCTCAGCTTGAGCAGGAGAGAGAAATGGGAAACAAAGGCTACATCAAGAATAATAGAGTTTTTGTAAAAGCTAAAGACAACGAGAAGAGATAAAGAATCATTTCAACATCGCCCACTTCACCACCACAACACCAAAAGGGCAGTGGAAAAGTATAATAGCTCCGGCTAAACTACAACGAAACGGATCCATTTGCGTTTATGAGATCTAAATCTCATTAATAGATTATGAATAACATTTAGATCTCATCATACTATAGTGTATTCACGGAGACGAGTTAGTATAGCGCCTTCTCTATCACACATCATACAAATGAGAAAGACAAAAAAACCTTTTTAGGGTCAGTGGGCGTTAACAATACCTTAGAAATGTAAATGCGCGTTCACACTGCGCTTCTTAAAAGTTCGCTTAGTTTATACTTGCGGCTTCATCTGTCGTATTTGAGAGCCAAATGACGAGTGAGGGAAACTGACCAGTGTTACGCGGACTCTATTTATTTGTTAAGATCTTTTTTATAGGTAATTTTTTAATATAACTGAAAAATATGAAGGAAAAATAGAGAGTTAATTATTATATTTACTTATATATTATTAGATATATATCACGGCAGGGAAAGCTTAGAGGAACACTCTGCCCAAATATTGGCACCATCCGCCGCCAATCCGCCTTTGTCTTTCAGTCTCTACTTCTCTAGCCATCACATCGCCGTGCGACACCTACATTTCTTCATTGTTGGTAGATAGGTAGGTGGGTATTTGAAATCACACAGCACTTGACTCAAATTCCAAATGTTTATTTCTATGGAACCATTTAGGTACAGAAACTGATTAACTTTTAACGTTCACTTCATTAAACACTTATAATTACATAGTATTTCAATTGTTTTTGCAATCTAATTGATATCTGCATATCAAATTTTCAACCATGCTCTGCTGATATCTGAGTGTGAGTTCTAGGTTTACTTTTCATGTTATTTTATAGAACTACAATTGTGGTATCTAAAACCGAGGAGTTCTTTGTCTCTTATACTACCCAAAATTAATTATATATTTTTTTTGCGGACACTAAATCTGGTCATAATTTCTGCTAGTTTAAATCTTCAGCCATGCTCTGCTGATACCTCAGTGTGAGTTCTAGGTTTACTTGTTATGTTTTTTCATACAACTACTATAAAGGTATCTGAAACCGAGGAGTTCTAGGTCCTTATTGCTACTTGTAATTATTTATTGATTTTTATAGGTAAACACGAAATCTGTTCATGATATCTGCAAATCAAATTTTCAACCATGCTCTGCTGATATCTGAGTGTGAGTTCTAGGTTTACTTTTCATGCTTTTCTATAGAATTGATATTGTTGTACCTAAAACCGAGGAGTTCTAGGTCACTTATACTATCCAAAATTAATAATAAAATTTTTGTTGGCGAACACGAAATCTGTTCATGATATCTGCAAATCAAATCTTCAACCATGCTCTGCTGATATCGGAGTGTGAGTTCTGGGCTTACTTTTTATGTCCTTTGATATTATTTACAATACATTTTCAGAAACCAAGGAGTTCTAGGTTCTTAGTGGTACTCGTAATTAATTATTGATTTTCATATGCGAACACGAAATCTGATGAAAGCCCAAGAGCAAGAATTTAATAAAAATACCACTTTACTGCAAGGAATTCAACAATCAAGTTGTAACATCGAAAGTTCCGTGACCTTCTTAATGGCACAAAACGAAGAATTTAAGAAAAAAATCGAATCTTTATAGGACAAAATAAAAGAGGATAAAAAATATATTATTATTTTGGAAGATAAATTGGAAAGTATGCAGCAGGACAGCCGAAAGGCTAATTTTGAAATAAAAAACGCACCGAAGAAGTCAAACGAAACCAAAGACGACCTAATTCATATGGTTACAAGCTTATCGAATTCAGTGGGTTGTCCGATTGACAAGACGGTTATCCGTGATATATACAGAGTTCGTTCAAAGAAAGATACAAGTAACACACCAATTGTAGTGGAAACAAACTCCACATTAATAAAGAATAACATTCTGAAATCTTGTAAGGCATTCAACATTAAACAAAAAGCGAAGCTTTGTGCCAAACACCTGGACATGCGCACAAACGAGGATACACCTATTTTTATTACTGAGCAACTTACTGCAAAGGCTGCACGCCTACATTTCCTTGCACGTGACCTCGTGAAATCAAAAACTTACAAATACTGCTGGACTGCATATGGACGTGTTTATCTCAAAAGAGAAGACGATTCTCCATCCATTTTAATTAAAAGTGAAGCACAAATCCAACAGCTGATAATCCATCAATGACTACGTCATCATAACGAACTTCAGTACTGTTCTCACTGCTTTTTTATTTTTTTCCTGTGCTTTTCAAACTGGGTATGTAAAGTCTGTTACACCTACTCGACATTCACAAACAATACAACATTATTTCTTATTCCTCCAAATACACCTACAAACACACACACTCATTACCATTACCATACATATTATAGAACCAAAAGTTTGTTTACTCTTCAGTCAATTTTAATCGATTACAGGTTTTGCACTAAACTAAATAGTACAATACATAGATTAAAAAAAATATGAACAACTAAAAATACATTGATCAATATTTACAATACAATAAAATTAATACAAACTAATTATTATACATCCTTAGAACCCATATTATTATACATATGGCATGTGTTCTTACGGCTTCAAACATCACATATAAATAATACCCTGATTTTAAAATGTACTGTGTATTTAATAAAACATAATAATGGGTGATCTACCTACTACAAACTTTAAATGACATCGATAATTTGTGTATTGCAAGATCGATAGAATGCGATTGTAGTGAACTCGCTCACAACTATAACTCAAATAAATCTGACCTTACCATAATTTCCCAAAATATTAGGAGCATATATTGCAATTTCGATGACTTTATACTAAATATGTCTTGCCTCAATTTTGAAACAGATGTTATAATTCTGACTGAATGCCGACTTGATCTAAATAAACCAATACCGACATTATCCAAGTATCGCTCCTACGCTACAACTCGTCAGCTAAATCAAAATGACGGCGTTGTAGTATATGTCAAAGACACCCTAAAAGCCAGTGTCACAGAATTAAGCTTAAGCCACGCATCATGCTTACAATTAAATATATTGAATAACGTCATTTTAGGTATTTATCGTTCACCATCAAATACTAATGCGGAACCTTTTATTAATTCTTTGGCACTCCATTTAGATAACCTATGTACTACAAAACGAAATATTATAATTGCTGGTGACATTAATATCAACATAAGACCTAAACACACCGAACAAACATATGAACTTAAAAATAGACCATTATACCTGGATATGTTATCGGGTCATGGTATTCTCTCTGGTCACACCTTAGTTACAAGGGAAACCAATTGTCTTGATCACTTTATGTTAAAAATAATCAGGAAACGGCATTCTGCTTTTATTGCCATCCTACGCACTACGGTTACAGACCACCGTACCACCTTTCTATCGTTATCTAAAACAAAACTTTACCAAACTACACCAGCAGTTAGTACCAAAATTGATTTTGAAAGTGCCTTGCAATATTTAAGAGAGAAAAATCTATCGACGCTACTTTTTTGTGATAACCCTAATTACATAACAGAATGTTTAACACAAGGTCTTATTGAGTCACTAAAAATAAATACTACTATTCACAAAATCCCTAAAAGTAAACGAATAATTAAGCCCTGGATCACTGAAGGCATACTAAGATGCTTAGATTAAAAAATGTCCAGATTCCGTGTTCGAAACAAAACGGAACGTTTTAAGTGAAGCTACTGTTTTTTATATGTGTGAGTGAGCGCCGCGCTCGGGAGTGTATTACGTATCGGATATGCGTTTGTGTGCAATGTGCGTGTAATACCAGTGGCGGAGACTTACCCATAAATGTGGGAGATTTTCAGTATTTTACGTTAAGCGTAAAATATATCATCAACAGTAATGACATGATTTTTTATCATTACGGTTGGTGATTTTCAACGTTATTTCTTTAATTTGTGTAATTTAAAAGTTAGTAAAAAAGGAACTGTAAATATGCCTGAAATACGAGCTCTCATAAAATACTTTCGAACTACAAAAAGCGCGATTCTGACCGAATCTGACTAAGTCTGAAGGTGTCTGACCGAATCTTTCCGAGTCCGATCGAATCTGACTGAGTCTGTCCTAGTCTGGCCGAGTCTGACTGAATCTCACCAAGTCTGTACGTGTCTGACCGAGTCTGACCGATTCTGCCTGAGTCTGACCCAGTTCGAACAAATTAGACTGAGTCTGAACGTGTTAGACCGAATCTGACCAAGCCTGAACGTGTCTGACCGAGTCCAAACGAATCTGACTATATCTGAACGTGTCTGACCGAGACCAACTGATTCTAAACGTGTCTGACCGAATCTGATCGAGTCTGACCGAAACTGACCGAGTCCGACCGTTAAGCCGGGTCCAGACTAGCGTAATGTAACGCGAATCCACCATGTAATGTAACGCGAATTCTAGGTGTGGACAGCACCGCGAGCATTACATGTAACGCTCGCGGTTGATCCATCGGCTGTTGGTTTTTGCGCGAACACAAAGGTGCACTCAGTATTCGCGTTTTCAATTCGCTTTGACTTCGTGTGCCGTCCACATTGTTGACATGAATTAAACATAATCGTTACATTCGCGTTACGCCAGTCTGGACCCGGCATTAGTTAGTTTGACTCTTAATCTGACTCTGACTCTAAATGAGACTTTGAGGCAATGGACGAAGCGTTTCGAATTCAGTAATTAAGCCAAAGCTTTTACATTTATAAAAAAAAAACATCGTTTAAATAAAACTCTTTTGTAATTTCTCGTTCTGAAAAGATTTTTAAAAGTTACAAATAATGGTTAAAAAAAATTATGCCCCTGGGAACACTCAACAAATATGGCGTGACAGTAATGTTAAATTATACTTAAGTGAAATTGAATACTTACTTGTGAAATGATATATAGTGGCACATTCCTTTTTTTTAGTGTGATTGCTACACCATTTCACAACACAAACCTTCATTTTAAAATATCAAAACACGGACTCGTGACGTAGTTTACGCGGGGAACGTTCCTAGGCGACTGACGTGTGGATCGTACGACGCGGGACATGTGTCCCGCGTGTTTTTGGCTTCAATTCTCAGTGGCCTACTATCAATCTGGACATTATTTAATCTAAGCTAAGATGTATAAAAAATCGTAATAAACTCCAAAAACAATCCCGAGAAGATCCCAATAACGAAATAAATAAAATTACATATGCTCGTTACAGAAATCATTGCAACAACCTTGTTCTTGTTTGAAAAAATTTTGGTTCCAAAGAAATTTTGGTTCCAATATCAAAGAAAATTTGGTTCCTGCTAAAACTATTTCGCATGGGCGTGGAGGAGAATTTCCTGCGGTCTTAGCGGAGGGCCCGGAGGATTGCTGAAAATTCAGTATTATACATCAGGGCTTCATCTGCTGGCTTGCGGGACCTTCAAGTGTCAAAGCGGGGTGTCAAAAATTTTCATTGAAAATACAACTCACATTGTACTGTGCAAAAAAGAGACGGCAACAAAATTAACAATATCATCGAACTTTCGTTTTTGTTCTGGTGCTGGAACGCAAATAAAGAAGGCAGTGAAGGTGCGGCATCCAATCAGAAGATAGAAAAACGGGACTGGGCAAGTTATACCAACATAATCAGCGTTGCGGAGCCTCGTGATTCGTCAGCATCGCACGTCATCAGGTTGCCTATCTTGAAAAAAGAAAAGAAAAAACGCGTTGTGTTGTCTGCGATGATTATGTCAAGTCTTCAATAGCTGCGCCATTTTGGATTCGTATATTTCGTATTAATTTTAATTTTTACTTCTTTTGTGTTTGTGTTCTGCGCAACGAAATCGGACAAAGATATTGTTGTTGCAAAAAATCGGTATAATGGCCGAGTTACAGGAGCTCATTGCTCAAAGAGGCTACGTGAAAGGTAGTATTACGAGAATTTATAATTTTTCACAAAATAATCTCTCCGAACTGCATCAGGAATTGCTTAAGGCCGTCTACGCCAAGCAAAGTAGGTATTTAACGCTACCACCCTTTACGCGAAACGAGTCATGCACACGCGTCGCCGACTTGAACCCAAAGCTGAGCGAAATGTCACAGTATAGGTAAGCGTGTCGTGTAGGCAGTAGGTCAACTTATTTTATTAAATTGTCAGCTTGATTTATTATAATAGGTAGTAATTGCGAAAACCTAACATTTAAATGTAATAAATTAATTTGAATAGATATTGTAAATGCAAATTGCTGCAAGTCGTAATTTATTCAATTATTTGTGTACCAGACGGGTGGACTCGTCTTTGGAAATTCAAAAACTATAACGGAACCAAATCTGAGCCACTAACCGCCCTGTACCGAAAGTTCCGGGTGTAAACGTTAGCTTCGTGGAACGGAGAGGTGGGTTTGGAAAATACTGCACTATTATTGTAGATGGAGAAGAAATGAAACACTATTTGACTATGGTAAGACACTACGAGCAGACAATACTGGAAAAACTGAGCTGAAACTATAATCGGAAAGAACTGTTAACTATTCGGATATCGAAACGAAACTGACTGCTTGAATATCGAAAACAAAACTGACTGTTCCAATGTCGAAAACAAAACTTACTATGCGGTGCCTGCGCTGTGCTTTCTTACTATTAGCAGGCACACAAAAAATATTCGCGAATCCTCTAGCGGTGTGTAGTATTTGTTCGCTAGACAATCTTTTAATTCATACAAAAAGCATGAACAAAAAACATTAACAAAAAAATACAAAGGAACTATAAACAAAAGGATAATAAATAACTCGAACGGAAGAAGGAAGTAGGTACTTTACGCTCTCGGCGTACGGTCGAAATTAAATTAACATTTCTCGATGTTTTTTATAAGTAGTTTGCGTACGCGCACCTGTGACGAGACTATTCTCGAGGGAATTTGTACCTACTTACTTTTAAAACTAATAATAACAGAAAGTACTCGACAAAGAATCACAAACACGGCAATAGCGTACTTTCTCGAACGTTCTTTCTATAGACTATATAAAAACACTGTTTGAGACACTTGTCGCGAACAATTTGACTAGGTTTCTTACATTGTTTTTATCTCACGAAGAGACACATGCTTTATTTGTTGTATGTGTCACCGTAAAATTGTAAATACCGTTAGATTATAATCTATCTCGTGAGATTGTAAACTCGTTCGTTGAGGAATTCCCTCGACTGTCTATGGTCTCCATCATCAGACCAATGGCACTTACAAACCCATATGTGTGCAAAGTTCTCATCAATAGAAATGAATTAAATCCAAACACAAGGTAGCTACTGTAAAACGTTGAGGAGTTCCTTTGACTGTCCTTCGTCTTTATCATCAGACCCCTAAAGATGACCACAACCCATTTAGGTGTAAAGTTCTCATCAATACAAATTAATCAAGCCCAAACACCAGGTAATTATTGTGTATCGTTGAGGAGTGCCCTCGACTGTCTTCGGGTTCCATCATCAGATCGAGTCCAGACTTTCTTTAAACAGTAGTGCTCTAAAATACTCAATGAACAAAAAAACAAACGCACTAGTCGCACTACGATGTTCAAAGGTTCCCCTCGATTTCTCTGAGATGCCATCATCAGATCCCAGTTTCATGGTCATGGTACTACTCTTGGAATATCTTCTTTCCAACAAAAAAAGAATTATCTAAATCGGTTCATAAACGACGAAGTTATCCTACGGTCAAATTGTGAAACCTCCTCCTTTTTTTAAGTCGGTTAAAAAAGACTGTACTGTTATAATTACACTACGTTCTTTAAATAAATCTTTCGATAAATCGACGGGACAGCCGTGCGCCAGCAAAAGGGACATAGGTCCTACCTCGTCAAGGCCTGGCGGGCGACTGAATCCACGTGCGCAAGCCGTTTTCTTATATAATAATTTATTATTAAAAGGATTAAATTGTTTTGAAAAAATTAACCACAAATAATTGTTCTATATGTTATTAACTTTGCTTAGATATTTTTTTTGGAAGTAAAACTTTCATATTCTCCAAGTAAAATAAGAAAAACATAAAAACATATTCGAATTAGGCTCCTGTTCGGATTTTTTTTTCATCGAGTGAAGTTTTTGATATCATGTTTTGAACCACAAATTATCTTAGTAAGTATAGTCAACTATAATATCTATTTTTTTTGGCTTTAAAAAATCACTATTTCTTTGATTACTATTGAATCAAAGTTATGTAAAATTGGGAAAATTGGGACTACCTGCCCTTAAAGAAAAATATAAGAAATTATCTGAGGCATTCAGTGAGTATGAAACTCTAAATAAAAAAATATTGTATTTATGTCCTAAAGATATAACTAAGGAAGATTATTCTGAAGTGGAAGAAAAATATTTCACTGCAGTTTCCACTATAAACACAGCAATTAGTGCATTAACTATTCGCGAAGATGCCAAACCTCATAGAGGTGAATTTAAAAGGTTGCCTGTTGTAAACATAGCTTCATTTTGTGGCAAAAATATAGTGGATTTTCCACCGTTCATTAACATGTTTATGTCAGTTATTGATGCAGATAATCGGCTAAGTTTATGTGAAAAATTGTATTATTTACGCTCATTCTTGACTGGGGAGGCTCTAGATCTAATAAAAAAATTAATGTTGACTGATGAAAATTATAATGTTGCATTGGAATTGTTATACAATAGATTTAACAATAAATTACTCATAGTCAATCATCATATTAATAACATTCTGGAGTTACCCATAGATATATACCTCACAAAATGCACTGCTCAAGGTTTGAGGTCTCTTGTTTCAGTAATAAACTTAAATATTGCTGCACTAAGGAATCTGAAGGAGCCGGTGGAGCACTGGGACACTTTGCTAGTTAATATATTGTCCAAAAAGGTAGATAACTACACCAACCGAGGGTTCCATCAGGAACGTCTTAGTAAGGAGATGCCTAAGTTGCCCGAGTTCCTAGATTTTCTGGAACGGAGGGCTATTGCAATGGAAAACACCCCTGATGATAAGGCCTCCCATTCCCAGAGGCCGGTCAAGGTAATGAGCGGTGTAAGCACATCCAAGTCCACATCATGTAAGTATTGTCAACAGGCACACAAGCTTTATGAGTGTTTAAAATTTAAATTAGCTTCTGAGAAAGAAAGAATATCCTTTGTTAATGACAATAAGCTTTGTGAGGTATGCTTAAATAGCCATAATGGAAAGTGTTTACTAAAACTAAAATGTGTGACATGTGGACAAAGGCACAATACACTTTTGCATGATAATGCATCTAGTAATGCAGCATTGCTGGATAAACCAGAAAATAGTGCAGGAGTTAATAGGGTGGCATTATCGAATGCTACAGCTTATACAGATGTTTTATTGCCCACAGCTATGGTACGCTTGGTAAAAGATGATGGCACGTTCATCACTGCTAGAGCTCTACTTGACTCGGGGAGTCAAGTATCATTTATTACTGAAAGCTTGGCTAATAGCATTAAATGTAAATTAAGTGAGAATGAGCAGCTTATCATAGGTGTGTGTCAAGGAGGTGAACAAAATGTTTCACGCAGGGCTAATTTCACTGTTTACTCAAACATAAACAACAACAGTGTTGAAGTTTCATGCTGTGTTGTAAAAAGTATTGCATGCCCATTACCGCAGCAGTCGTTTGACATTTCACAATTTACCTTTCCATCTTATGTGGAACTGGCTGACAAAAACTTTAATAGAACTGGAGTACTGTCTTTACTATTGGGGTGTGACATATTTTTCCAGGTGCTGCTCCGTGAGTCCCTACCAGTAACTCCATCAGGACCATACCTGATAAACACAAGATTGGGATATGTAGTAGCAGGTAGTCTGCCTATCACCTCAGGAGGGATAAGCTCTTCTAATCTTTGTTTGACAATAAAACCATATGATAGTATAAAGGTATGTAATACATGCATTACTAAAGATAGTCAGCTTGAACAAACAATGTTAAAATTTTGGGAATGTGAAAATGTCACCATGGTATTTAAAGAGGATACTTCTGAACATGAGCAAGCTGAACAAATATTTCAAGATTCTGTAACATTAGTAAACAATAGGTTTAGGGTTGCTTTACCTTTAAAGGTTGATTTGGATAATCCAGGGTTAGGTCATTCATTTTCCATGGCTTTGAGTAGATTGCACAACTTAGAAAGGCGATTTGCTAAAGATATTAACTTGTTCCAACAATATAAAAAGTTTATATCAGATTATATAGAGCAAGGTCATGCAAAATACTTAGATACTACAAATCAAGGCCTAGATATTTGTAAATTAAATTTTATTCCTCATCATCCTGTTATAAATCCTAATAGCAAAACAACACCAGTCAGGGCTGTGTTTGATGGAAGTGCAAAAACAAAAAATGGCTTAGCATTAAATGATATTTTGTTGAATGGACCAGTTGTCCAAAGTGATTTGTTTGACATATTGACTTTGTTGAGAACATATAAATATGTAGTTCTCTGTGATGTTAAGGCTATGTATAGACAAATATTTCTAGATGAAAAATATTGTGGGTTACAAAATATTCTTTGGCGCGAAACCAGGGAAAGTCCTGTTCAATGTATTCAATTACAGACTGTGACATATGGTTTAAAAAGTTCTGCCTTCCTTGCCACTCGCTGCTTAGTTGAACTAGCGCATAGATTTAAGGATCAGTTTCCTTTAGCTGCATTTTGTTTGGAGAACTCTAGTTATGTTGATGATATACAATTTGGCAGTGATGATATCTATGAGCTAAACCAGACAAAGAATGAGCTTTGCAAATTATTAAGCATGGGAGGTTTCCCATTACATAAATGGTGTTCTAATGATATTACCTTACTTGACGACATTCCTGTCAATTTACATCAATTAGATAAAAAGGATTTTGATAAAAACTGTTTGTATGTTAAAACATTAGGGTTAATCTACAATGTGAGAACCGATAGTTTGGAAATACAATGTCCTGTAAAAGAGTTAAAACTCGAATATACTAAGAGGGAAATGCTTAGTTTTATAAGTAAATTTTTTGACCCACTTGGTCTTGTTGGACCTATATTGGTCTCAGCAAAACTTTTAATGCAAGAAGTGTGGTTTCATGATATAAGATGGGATCAGCAGTTGCCCTCAAATATTAATAAAAAATGGGTTGAATTTGCCAAAGACTTGATAAATATGCCATGTATTGCTGTTCCTAGGAATGCAAAGGGTATTGTATGTAACAGCTTTGAACTAGTTGGATTTTCTGATGCATCTAGTGTTGCCTATGGTTGTTGCTTATATTTAAGGGTGATAGGTCCTGATAAACGTGTATATATTAATTTATTTTGTTCGAAGTCGCGCATCAATCCTAAAAACAAAACATTAACAATACCTCGACTTGAGCTTGAAAGTGCATTATATTGGCAAACAAAGTTAATACTAAATTATCTTTAAAATATAATGTGCGTACATATTTGTATTCAGATTCTAAGATAGTACTTGCATGGCTTAAAACAGAACCTGTAAGGTTAAACATGTATGTTGCTAATAGAGTTAAGAAAATACTTCAGTTAACTTCCTCATGTAAATGGTTGTATGTCAATACAGCAGATAACCCAGCAGACTGTCTGTCTCGAGGTGTAAGCCCTTCTTCCTTGCAGGATAATTTAATGTGGTGGCATGGACCCAAGTGCATGGGAAATGCTGAATTTGTGCATGTTATTATTCCACTGTTAATGTCCATAGAAAATATACTTGAACTAAAAGAAACAATTCCTAAATTAAAATCAAGCAATGTATGTGTTAAGGGCAACACGTTATTGTTGATGGTGGAGAAATACTCAGATATAGAAAAAACTACTAGAATAATGGCATATGTGTTAAGATTTATAAATCTTTGTAAGGCACAACAAGTTGAAGGTGTGAAAAAATTTAGTCCAAATGAACTAGATTTTGCCTTGCAGACAATAATTAGATTAGATCAGGGTAAACACTTTGAAAGTGAGATTCAATGCTTACAAACTGGTAACAATGTGAAATCCAGTTTGAGTAGTCTTAATCCTTTTCTTGATTCTTGTAAATTATTAAGAGTAGGTGGTCGATTGCAAAATGCTGACTTACGTTTTACAGAGATGCATCCAATAATCTTACCTAAAAAATCTAATGTTACTAAGGGGATTATATGGAGGCAACATATTCAATTAAAACATGCAGGTCAAAGTTTAGTTCTTGCTAGTTTGAGTGAAAAATACTGGATTCTTAATGCTTCACGTGAAATAAAATCTGTTTTATATAAATGCATTATTTGCTTTAAATTAAAGGCTAAGAATGCTACCCAATTAATGAGATCGTTACCTTTGGATAGGGTAAATATGACAAGGCCATTTCAGATAGTTGGCACCGATTATGGTGGCCCTTTTAGCGTCAAGCAAACTCGTATTCGTAATCCAGTAATAACAAAGGCTTATATTGTATTATTCGTTTGTTTTGTAACTAAAGCGATACATATAGAACTAGCATCTGATATGTCAACAAAGACTTTTATGGGTTGCTTGAAAAGATTTATATCCAGAAGGAACAAACCCACAAAAATGTATTGCGATAATGGTGCCTGTTATAAAGGGGCTGCTAATATGTTAAGAGAATTATATGATTTGCAAGCTTCCACAAGTCACCAAGACACTGTAATAGATCTTTGCAATACGGAGAGAATATCCTTTCATTTCATGCCAGGTTACTCCCCTGTGTTCGGTGGTTTGTGGGAAGCGGGTATTAAAAGTGTTAAGTATCATATGAAACGCGTAATAGGCAATACAGTGTTAACCTATGAGGAATTGTATACTGTTATTGTGCAGATTGAAGGCATTCTTAACTCGCGGCCGTTAACGCCTCTATCTAGAGACCCAGATGATATGTCTTATTTGACACCTGGACATTTTTTAACAGGATCACCATTGTCTTCTTATCCTGAATTAAATCTAACTAATGAGAATGTTGGAAGATTATCATTTTGGAAACAGTGTGAACAAATGCAACAATTATTTTGGAAAAAATGGCATAAATATTATTTGGTGCTTTTACAAAATAGACCAAAATGGAAAACTATCCAACCAAACTTAAAACCAGGTGATATGGTAATTTTAAAATATGATAACATAAAACCCCTTGACTGGCCGGTAGGAAGAATTTTAAATGTAATGCCTGGTAAAGATGGATGTGTTCGTGCTTTAGAGGTTAAAACAGCAAGGGGATCTGTTATCCGAACTAGTGTAACGAAGGTATGTCCTTTTCCTATGGATTAGGATAATAGTTAATTAGTAATTAAGTTTATAATAATTCAATTTTTTGGGTTCCACTGTTCTGTAGAAGGCCAGAGGCGCCCCCAGTATGTTCGTATCAGAACATAGGTTTTATTTATTCTGGCTACATTGAAATGTTTTATTTTTTTATACTGGCAATAAGGCGTTATATTCTATGGTTTCGTACTTGTCTAAAAGGAGATAAAAAATGGTCGAACAACGGAGACCAGTAAAATAAGATTTATTAATTTTTGATCATATGAAATAAAGTGATACAAAGTTTCACAGATAATTTTATTTATGTTTACGCCACGAACAAACCTTATAAAGAAACTAAAAAGAAAATATGAAAGAAACCTTATTAATAAATCGTTGAATAATAACAAACTTCTATGGAAAAACCTGAAAACTATCACATATACAAATAAATTTACTAGAACTAAAACTGAATTAACTAATCTAAAAGAATCACCTACGGAATCAGCAAACTTCATTAATAAATATTTCGCAAATATTGGTAACCAACTGGCAAATGACATCCAACAAACCATAACCCAGAATGAACTAAATCAATACCTACGTTCCTTACCTAGTCTCTCTAAATCTTTTGTTCTGCTGGATACAGATATCAACGAAGTAAATAGTATAATAAACTCCTTAAAATCAAATAGTGCCCCAGGATGGGATAATATCTCCACTAGTTACCTTAAACACGTAAAACATGAAATAACTCCAATTATAACTCATTTAGCCAATTTATGTAAGGTAAAACATGAAATAACTCCAATTATAACTCATTTAGCCAATTTATGTTTTAAACAAGGCACCTTCCCTAACTCCTTAAAGAAATCCATAATAACCCCCATATACAAAGGTGGACAGGAGGGTGACGTTAATAACTATAGGCCAATTTCTGTTATTCCTGTTATAGCCAAAATATTAGAAAAGTTACCTTAAACACGTAAAACATGAAATAACTCCAATTATAACTCATTTAGCCAATTTATGTTTTAAACAAGGCACCTTCCCTAACTCCTTAAAGAAATCCATAATAACCCCCATATACAAAGGTGGACAGGAGGGTGACGTTAATAACTAAAGGCCAATTTCTGTTATTCCTGTTATAGCCAAAATATTAGAAAAACTATTAAATTCCAGATTATTAAGCTATCTTCAAACCAACAACATTTTATCTCCATCTCAATTTGGCTTTAGACGCGGTATTTCTACGGAAGACGCTATAACGTCTTTAACGACAGAACTGACAAAAGAACTCGATAAAGGTACTAGGTGTTTATCAGTTTTTATAGACTTAAAAAAGGCCTTCGACACGGTCTCTATTCCCATCCTGGTTCAAAAATTAGAAAAAATTGGCATTAGAGATACACAACTATCTATATTCACCGATTACTTGACAAATAGAAAACAGAAGGTTAAGCTCGATAATTTCGTCAGCGAGGACGTTGATGTAACATGCGGCGTACCCCAGGGAAGCGTTCTGGGACCTACCTTATTTCTAATATATATAAATGACTTATGTAATATGTCAATTAATAAAGCAAAAATATATTCGTATGCTGACGATACCGCGATCGTCTTCACTGGCACAACCTGGGCTGAAACAAAAACCAACACCGAAAAAGGTATGTTACAAGTGGCTTCATGGCTAAAAACAAATCTCCTTACGTTAAACACGAGCAAAACGAATTATATTTGCTTTTCAATATATAAAAATGTCCAACCAGAACCTAGCTTCAACATTAAAATACATAAATGTAGGCAGACGGTTAAGTACGACTGCAATTGTCCAACCATCAGTAAAGTTAACCACGTCAAGTACTTAGGTATAATTTTGGACCAAAGCCTGTCCTGGTATCCTCAAATTGAACAAATTTCTGCGAGAATAAGAAAATTTATTTGGATTTTTAAGACATTGCGACACGTAGTCCCCAAGAGTGGCTCGGCAAAAAATCTTCTAAATGAAGTTTATATCTCACTAGTTCAATCTGTAATAATATATTGTCCAGCTCTCTACATCTGGGCTCACCGCCGACGAACCCCACAAGCGCAAACCCCGGATCGTGGTTGTAGGTGTGCCGACTTCCTTGGCCGAAATTGAGGTATTCAAGTGCATTTTTGAACAAAATGTAGCCGACAAATTATCAGAGATGACCTTGGAATCTTTCTTGACTGCCGTAAAATTAAGCCACAAATCTGGGAAGAGAGATGCTGCGACCTGCAATTACGTAATTGAAGTTTCAGCCAATATACGTAAAGCCTTAATCCCTCAATCCAGGATCTTCATAAATTGGTCGTCTTGCCCTGTCAGGGATTTTACATTAGTAACGAGGTGTTATAAATGCCAACAGTACGGCCATGCAGCAAAATCTTGTCGAGAGGTCAATTCTACGTGTGGTCACTGTGGTGAAGAAGGCCATAAGATGTTCGAATGCACGAAGAAAACAGACACGCCGAAATGCGCGACTTGTTCACGCTTTAAAAAATCTAGTGACCATAACACCGGAGACGCTGAATGTCCTGCTAGGAAAATTGCAGAGCAAAGATATATAAACTCTATTGATTATGAGGGCGTCTAGTACGTCATACAAGACCAGAATTCCATATATTTGTTGCTAACTCAGCGATACCTGTACGACACCACTGCGCTACGTTTGTTGCTGTCTAAGCAAATTCACCACCGCTGCAAAAATGCCATGACATTGATTTTTGCAATTCTTACTTGACCGAGCCTAACCTGTTTATTGTACCTACTGCTGATACTATTGTAATAATTAAGAATAATAGAGTTTAAGTAAATTAGGTGTATTATCATAATAAATTAACCATTTATTTCGCTACTTTAAAAAATCTTATTTTTAATATTGTTAGATAATCTAGTGTCCAAATAGTAATTATTAGAAAAATGCCGCCTGTGATACAGGTTTATCCTAGTACAGGCATCGTACTTTGTTATACCTACATTATTTCTAAGATTTATGTTTTATTGTACCAATTTTAACTTTGAATAAAATTTATTATTATTATTATTGTATCTCAATTTGGGGAGGCGCACGCAAAACACGTTTCCTTGATGTTGAAAGAGCGCAACGGACATTAATAAAAGTAATGTACTTCAAAAAAAGAACATTTCACACCTATGAGCTATACCAAACAACTAATCTATTATCAGTTCGAAAATTATATATTATTCACATTGTATTAAAAATATATAAAACCCTACCCTTAGATCGTAATGTATTAGCTAGAAGAAGGAAACATAACATAGCTCCCACCCCTTTTGTAAGAACAGAATTTGCAAATATTCAATACGACAAACGCTCATCTTTCTTATATAATAAAATAAATAAAGAAATAGATATACATACTAAACCATATAAAGAATGCAAATTGTTGCTGATTAAGTGGATTAACAAATTATGCTACGATGAAGTGGAGAATATTCTATTAAATATAAGGTAAAACACTTTCCGTATAATACAACCACACACACACAGAGGCATACATACACACACACACACACAGACGCATACACACACACATACACATGCGCGCACGCACACATATACACACACACCAACAGACTAAATAAAATAATAAATTCATAAACTTAACTTTTTTCTGTTATTGTTACATAAACTTTTAACTTTATTTTTTACTTTTATACATGTTACACTGATAGTAAGATATTAAGGAGCGGCGCCTCCTGGCACAGGCATCTATATGCTTAAAAGGGGACGCCACCAACTGTATAATGTATGTATAACGTGTAATAATGAAATAAAACATTTTTGTATTTTTTTTTGTAATCTGTTTATGATTTCTGCAAATCTTAATCTTCAACCATGCTTTGCTGATACCTCAGTGTAAGTTCTAGGTTTTTTTGTTATGTTTTTTATACAACTTCTATTAAGGTATCTGAAACCGAGGAGTTCTAGGTCTTCAAAACTATTTAAAATTAATTATTGTTTTTTTTATGCGAACACTAAATCTGGCTATTCTTTCTGCAAATCAAATCTTCAACCATGCTCTTTTGATATCCGAGTGTGAGTTCTAGGTTTCCTTTTCATGTCATTTTATAGAACTACAATTGTGGTATCTGAAACCGAGGAAATCTTTGTCTCTTATACTATCCAAAATTAATAATATTTTTCTTATTCGGACACTAATACTGGCCATAATTTCTGCTAGTTTAAATTTTCAACCATGCTCTGCTGATATCTGAGTGTGAGTTCTATTGTTAATTTTCATGTTATTTGATAGCGTTTATAATAAAGTATCAGAAACCGAGGAGTTCTAGGTCTTTAGTGCTACTTGTAATTATTTATTGATTTTTATAGGCGAACACGAAATCTGTTCATGATATCTGCAAATCGAATCTTCAACCATGCTCTGCTGATACCTCAGTGTGAGTTCTAGATTTACTTGTTATATTTTTTTATACAACTACTATTAAGGTATCTGAAACCGATGAGTTCTAGGTCCTCAATACTATTCAAAATTAATTATTGTTTTTTTTTATGCAAACACTAAATCTGGCCTTCCTTTCTGCAAACCTAAATATTCAACCATGCTCTGCTGTTATCTGAGTGTGAGTTCTAGGGTTACTTTTCATGTTATTTGATAGCGTTTATAATAAAGTATCAGAAACCGTGGAGTTCTAGGTCCTTATTGCTACTTGTAATTATTTATTGATTTTTATAGGCGAACACGAAATCTGTTCATGATATCTGCAAATCAAATCTTCAACCATGCTCTGCTAATATCTGAGTGTGAGTTCTGGGCTTACTTTTTATGTCATTTTATAGCATTTATAATAAATTTTCAGAAACCAAGGAGTTCTAGGTTCTTAGTGGTACTCGTAATTAATTATTGATTTTCATATGCGAACACAAAATCTGTTCATGATTTTTGCTAATCTTAATCTTCAACCATGCTCTGCTGATATCTGAATGTGAGTTCTAAGTTTTCTTTAAATGGTTTTGTGTAGCACTATTAAAATAGTATTAGAAAGCTTAGACTTCTGGGTTCTAAATGCAACTAATATTTTTTTTTTTATGCGGACACTAATTTTCATATTTTTTGCTAATCTTAATTTTCAACCATGCTCTGCTGATACTTTAGTACGAATTCTTAGTAGCCCTGTTATTGATGTATTTAAAACTGAAGAGTTGTCTGTCCGGAATACTATACTTAATTTATTTTGAACTTTATGATTGAAACATAGAATTTTATCATTATTTTCGCTAATCTAAGGCTTCAACCATGCTCTGGTTACACTTTAGATCGAGTTTTTTTTTTCATATAAGATTTTAATTGTTACTTCGACGTCTAAACTACAGATAGTGCCTCAAAAAATCTATGAGAATCCACGTTTTATGTAATTATTGCCATTTGTATGTACCTATAATATCGACTTTTTTCTGGTTTTAAGTTACTATGTTTCTTTTTAATTTTTTAAATTTTATAGTCACAGAACTATATCAAAAATTTATTAGGAACTATAGAACTCATCTTTGTGCGCCTAAAACACTTTCAAAATTTTAGTTTTGGAAAAAATGATCTGAAGTTAGCAGATCATATTTTCGTTTGACTTTTTTTCCTGAAAAAGGGCAGAACTATTTCTGAAAAGTATCAAGAACTCTAGAACTATGCTGCATGCAAATAGAACTCACGTTTTTTTATGCTCTGCTGAGAAATGTTTGAAATTTAATAACCACCAGATTGCCAGCTCGTTCAGCAGAGTGAATATGATACGTGGTGGCTCCCTTATAATTGCACGTAATAATTTGAAATTCAAAGAACGTAGTGATATTGTGGATCTCTCTGTTGAGCGAGTAATCGAAGTAGCTTGCATTGAGCTTGAGCGGTACATTGTAATGAGCGTGTACAGGCCCCCATGTGCGTCTTATGATATTTTTGAGCAACATATGGAGGAAATTTTATTAAAGACGTGCAACAATAATAAAACAGTTGTAGTCTGTGGAGATTTCAACATTAATTTACTTGAAAAATCGGTTACAGTAAATAAATTCTTGACATTATTAAAATCATATAACTTGCACAGTAATTTCGCTGAACCGACCAGAATAACTTCCACTAGTGCTACCTGTATAGACAATATCTTTACAAATCTAAAACCATTGATCCATTTAATTTTAAATGAGTTAGACTCGGATCATTGTGGCCAGTTAGTTGCTTTTCCTCGGCAAATAGTCAGAGCTCGGAAAAAACTTGTGAGTTTTGTTCCTGTAAACAAAAAACGTTTAGACCTATTTAGAAATAATTTAATGGAAAAACTTCCCGCTTTGCCATATCACGATAACGCAGATCGAGCATATACTTTGTTATTTAACTTGATTAATTTAGAATTCAATAAGGTGTTTACCTCCAAAACATTGTCTGTTTCTGATCGCGTTTTATTTAGTGACTGGGCAACACCGGGTATTTTTAAAAGTAGGCGGAGGCTATATGAACTATATAATGAAAAATTATGTAACCATAATGAAAACTTTAAAGAATATGTTAAAAATTACTCAAAAATTTTTAAAAGAGCCTGCTCCTCAGCTAAAACCATTTATTTTAAAAATAAAATTAAAGTATCTGATAATAAAATAAAAACAACCTGGAATATTATAAACTCCGAAATGGGAAGGAACACGGCACGAAACCGTGACTTTCATCTAAAAATAAATGATCTAGATATTAAGGCAGACATGGAGGTTGCAGCAGAGTTTGACAATTTCTTTACTAATATCCCCATTGTAACAACTAAAACTCTTCCATCATCCTCCACTTCTGCTTACTCAATTTTGCAGGAATGTGTACCAGAATGTATTGAAACTTTTAAATTTATAGTTGTTACCCCAAAGGACATTATAGAATCTTTTAAAGATCTTGATGTCAAAAAAACCACCGATCTTTGGGGATTATCAGTACATACCATGTCAACAATCATTGATATTCGTTCACCTTTCCTGGCAATTATTTTTAACTCTTGTGTCGATTCCGGTGTATTTCCTGATTTGATGAAAATTAGCAAAGTGATTCCGCTGTTCAAATCTGGTAGTACAACCGACCCCACAAACTTTCGGCCTATTTCCATATTACCTACTTTGAGCAAAATTTTTGAAAAATTAATTCTAAAGCAAATGTTAAAACATTTCAATAAAAACAATTTATTTCACTTGAAACAGTTTGGCTTCACAAAGGGTCGGTCAACTACAGACGCGGGCGTGGAATTACTTAAGAGCATATTCGAGGCCTGGGAGGAATCGCAGGATGCTCTTGGTGTCTTCTGCGACTTGTCCAAGGCCTTCGATTGCGTGCAGCATGAAACGCTTATCAGGAAACTATACCATTATGGTATGAGGGACAAGGCTCTAGACCTTCTGACTTCTTATTTAAATAACAGAACTCATAGGGTTGATGTTAATGGCAAGAGATCTTCAGGGTCTGCGGTCACTATGGGCGTCCCACAGGGCTCAATTCTAGGTCCATTTTTATTTTTAATATATATAAATGACTTACCTTATCACGTAAGGGATAATCACAAGATTGTATTGTTCGCGGATGACACATCTCTCATTTTTAAAATTAAACGTCAATCAGTAAACTTTGACGAAGTGAACAATGCCCTATCTAAGGTTGTCCATTGGTTCAATGTAAATAATCTACTCCTGAATGGAAAAAAGACCAAGTTGATTAAATTCTCAACTCCAAATGTGAGGCAGTTATGTGCAAATGTTCAACTTAATGGAATAGAGTTGGATCCTGTTGAGTCAACAGTTTTTCTTGGAATAACTATTGATTCAAAATTACAGTGGGGCCCACATATTGAAAAATTGTCAAAAAAACTTAGTTCGGCCGCCTACGCTGTCAAGAAAATTAGACAAGTTACTGATGTTGATACGGCCAGAATTGTTTATTTCAGTTATTTTCATAGCGTCATGTCGTATGGGATTCTTCTCTGGGGTGCCTGTGCGGACATCCACGCTATCTTTGTTCTACAGAAAAGGGCTGTTAGGGCCATTTACAATCTAGGTCCTAGGGATTCCCTTCGAGAGAAGTTCAAAGAGATGAATATTCTGACCGTAGCCTCTCAATACATTTTTGAAAATTTATTGCACGTTCATAAAAATATTTCTAATTTTAAGAAAATGTCCGATATTCATAGCTTGAATACTAGAAATAAGCACAACCTCGCTGTACACCGCACTCGCCTCCACAGAATAGGCAACTCATTCATGGGCCAATGCATACGCTTTTACAATAAACTTCCCATTGACATTAGAAATTTATCAATCAATCGATTTAAAATTTGCATTAAAACCAAACTATGTAAGAAAGGGTACTATAAAATAATTGATTATTTAGATGACAAAAAGGCTTGGGATTGAACTGCTCGCTCTGCTAAGCTTTGTGTAATTCCTCTATAATATTGACATAAAAATCTGATAGAATATCCTATTGTATATTTCCTTTTTATAATTAATTATTTTACAATTTTTAACATGTAAATTTGACATTACAATTATTATTTTATTTTGTATGTTCAAATTATTATTTAATTCATTATAAAACATGAAACATATTGTACATGCTTTAAAACAGACTTTGATCCCTGAGTTTGTTTCGCCATTTCTTCTCAGGGTAGTCAGATACGAAATGTCGACACCATCTAGCTTAAGTTTAAAATGTGATGACGTGTAAAAGTGATACCTACATCCTATTTACTGAATAAACAATTTCATTTCATTTCATTTCATTTCATTTCATTTCATTTCATTTCAATGATCTGCTAAGTTCACGCACACCGCTCAGACGGCAATAAGCCTAAAATACGTATACAATGGCTTTTATATCGTTATTAAAAGTAGGTTTAAGGATGCTGTTACGTTTTCGATGAACTCAAATTTAGGTATCTAAAGTCGCACACAGCAACATCACGCGTACGCACACATTGAACCACTCCGAGCGTTCGATTTTATACTTCACTTATATAATCTTAGTCCTTGATATTATTTCTTAATTTTATTGTAATAGGGAATATGCATGTAATTTTTTCTTCACTTAAATCAATAACGTACGCTAATATCAAATCAAGAAAAGTATTAAAAGTTAAGTTCAACGACTGCTTGTCGCTCAAAAATAATATTAAACTTCTGCAATTTTCGACGACAGTTCAAACGTCCGTGACTGTTGTGGCCCTGGCCATGATGTGACATCATTTACCTCAATCTGCCTTACATCTAATTTTCTGGCTTTAAGGACGCTATAACATTTTCAACGAACTCAAATTTAGGTATCTAATGCAGTACACAGCAACATTACGCGTACGCACACATTGAACCACTCTCGAGCGTTCGATTTTATACTTCACTTATATAATCTTGGTCTTTGATATTATTTTTTAACTTTATTGTAATAGGGAATATGCATGTAATTTTTTCTTCACTTAAATCAATAAAATACACTAATAACAACCCAAGAAAAGTATTAAAAGTTAAGTTCAACGACTGCTTGTCGCTCAAAAATAATATTAAACTTCTGCAATTTTCTACGACAGTTTAAACGTCCGTGACTGTCGCGGCCATGATGTGACGTCATTTACCTCAATCTGTGTAATAAAATAATTTTACTAATTGTATGTGCTTTATTCAAGCATAAATTGCAATAATAATATTATAATAAAGTATTCGTCAAACTTTAAGTACTTTTCAAGTAAAAGTGTTTGTTTTTTACATATAATATAGACTTTGACGTCACTACCGGCGTTATCGAGGGACGATGTGTTTTGAGAGTGCGTTCAGTTTAACTAAAACCATGCTACATAAAACAATAAATTGTAAATAAGTTATGTTTTAGAAACATAAACAAGTGATCCACAATGTTCTTATGCACCAATACAAGGCATTTTTAATAAATAAAAAGTAAGATTTTATTTACCCTTTGTTTTCTATAATATTTACATTATTTACATACTAACTCTATAATAGAAATAAAAATATTTACAAGTATCAAAACGGGTTACGGGGCGTCGAAAAATTCGTCCACATCGCTGTCAACAGGAAAAGTGCCCAGAAGGCTGGCAGCATTGCCACGTTGGATGGCATAAATAAAAAGGGTTTTGTATTTCATCCATATTCCCTATTGATTCCTGAACATTACTTGGACCTATGAAAATGCACTTGGTAGTTCTGTTACTTAGTACCGTCGCACTGTGTGTTATTTTGCCTTAGTTGCGCAAATGCCAGTTTTATGGGTTTTTTTGGAAATTGTTTACCAAACAAAACACCTATTATAACATCGCCAGCTCTAACTACTATAGTAAGAGAAAATAAGAAAATCGAGAAACATCCTTAAAAACCATAAACATTACCACAATATTTTTTTTACTTGGGGTTACGCTTGTTTTAAGTTATGATAAGAATTCACTAGAAAGCTTTTTTTTAACTTATCTTTTTTAACTTTTCTATGACTTAGTAATTCATTTTTTGTCTGGCTCTTAAGGTGAATGCTCCAACCAGCCAGCGAAATTCAATTTTTCTTAAGTTTTTTGCAATGTGTAGGCCAGTGCTAGGTTATATGTTGATTAAAATATTGTTCGCGATTGTAAGACGTATGTAGTTAAAGAATTATAGACATCAAAATCATCAATACAACCCTCCAACTTCATAAAAGTCGAGGAACAATTGTTTCAAGGTCAAAGTCATTGCTAGACCTTTATGAACTTGGAGGGTTGTATTAATGGTTTTGATGATTTTAATTCTGTAACTACATAATAATATGTCTTACAATCGCGAACAATATTTTAATCAACATACAACCTAGCACTGGCCTGCAAATTGCAAAAAACGTAAGAAAATTTAAATTTCGCGGGCTACCCTGACGCTTTCACCTTAATGGTCGTATTTCTTTAAAAGTCTAATGGTAGATTACTGTAGTAACTATTGCCACACAAAAAACCGAATGCAACAAACCCAAGAATTCGGAAAATAATTTTAAAATTGCGGGTTAGGGTTGTCAATCAAACCTGGGTGCAACATACAATACTGTTGGGAAGAAATTAAGTCCGACTTATTGATAATACGAAACAACTCGCATTTTACATTACACAAACCCACTTTTTGACGCAAATGTCGTCATCGTCGGCCTTCGTCCTACGCTCTTCATGCCAGCTAGCATGACTTTTACGAAAATTTTAGCAATTTATTCAAAGTATTGAAAATCGGAATGTTTTTCGTACTGACGATACGTCGAACATTTGATTCTTCGGACATATGAAAGTCGGACAGCAAAAGTCGTATTTACGACTTTTAGAATTATGAATTCCGGGATTTTAAATACTAATAGACATTATAATTCTTCGGTATTATGAAATTCGGACTTTTGATATTCGGAATATCGAAATTCAGAATGAAATATCTCGGAATTTTTGGGTGTTGCCGAAATAGACATCCATGACGAAAAGTGATCGAATTTTCGTCGGCGCCATCTTGGATTTTAGTTATGATTATACATCCGATACCTGCGACTCCAAAAACCACAAAATTAAGACCCATGAAAAAAAGTTGTCAAATTTTTATCAGCTTCACCTTGGACTTCGGTTCCATCCATATTCGTCATACATACATATAAACCGGTTAAAATCATAACTCTCCTCCCACCCATCCACTTCCAAACCTCACCGCCGACAGCTTAACCTTATCCATGCAAATCCTAACCTTACTAACCTTATTTTTTAGAAAACCATGAAGTACTGGGGAACCACCAGCATGGATTTCGTAGAAATAGAAGTACGGCTACTGCGCTAGAAAATTTTACTGACTATGTAAATGAAATGTTAAATCAAAGGAAACATGTTGTAGGTGTTTTTATTGACTTCAAGAAAGCATTCGATACGCTTGAGCATGATGTGTTGTTACAGGCTATGAAAGAATGTGGTGTAAGCGGTCCTATAAATAAATGGCTAGAAAACTATCTTACAAATCGAAAAATGACTACGGTGATAAATAATGTAAAAGGAAAAGAAGCTAATATAAAATCAGGGGTACCAACTGGCTCTGTCTACGGCCCAATAGGCTATTTAATGCACGTCAATAGCCTGATTAATGTAATTAAGTACTGCACTGTATTCATGTATGCGGACGACATGTGTATTCTCTATGCTGATAAAGACCAATATAAAATACAAGAACAAATCCAAAAAGATTTTGATAACATAGTGAAATGGTCACATGACAATGGGATCATTATAAATATAACAAAAACAAAGAGAATGCACATTTCGTCACCGCATAATAGAAGCAAGGCTGTAAATTATAAAGTAATTGGACACTCGTATGAATGTATGCACAAAGATATGCACAACTGTAAATGTAACCCACTGGAGTTTGTAGAAACGTTCAAATATCTAGGTTTAATAATAGACAGAAACATGAGCTGGAAGTACCACGTGGAACAAGTCTGTAATAATTTAAGGAGCGTGTTGAGTAAATTTTACCTTCTTATGCAGAATGTGCCTAGATCACTTCTTTATACAGTGTACTATGCATTAGCTGACTCACTGTTAAAGTATGGCCTTGTAGCTTATGGCAGAACATTTAAAACCTACCTCGATAAGCTGAAAAAAATGCAAATAAGATTTATGAAAATGATAGTGCACCCGTCAGCTAAAAAACGCTGTAAAGGAGACTATGAACAATTGTTCGCCATATGCCGACTAATACCAATACATGAGCAATTTAAAATCACTTTTGCCACGAGTGGTAAATATTACAGTATGCTAGAAAAGGTTATGCAGAATTTTAAAATAGCCAATGTGAGGCGGCAACCTAAGCTATTTTTGAAATCATATAAGACAATTAATTATTACGGAGAAAGAACTCACCAGTATTTAGTACCTACCATATATAATAGCATACCACTGCAATGTATTAGGAATTGTAATTCAATAAACCATTTTAAAAATAAATTAAAAAGAAGCATGTTAGAAAGAATACTAAATTACAGATAACATTGGAAAAGTCTATAACAGTTCTTTTGTCAATCATTTTTAAAATTTTTTTAAATTTTTTTAGCGATCTGAAATAAGTACTTAGTATATTTTAAGAGGTCATAAATCGTTATGTTTGTAAATAGTTGCATGTGTGTTAGTAATAATTAAAAAAAAAAAAAACAGTGTATGTATTGACTAGTGTGAAAATGAGAGCACAAAATTGTATTGTCTGCCAATAAACTGCTGCGCAGTTTGGCAGAGTGTTACTAATGTAAGTTTTGTATAATTTGCAATGAATAAATCATTTACATACATACATACATACTTAAGAGCTGCTGAACACCACTCATCCATTTTGCAACCTTGTCAACAACTGCTTAACCTTACCCATCCAAATCCCGATCTTACTTAGAGCTGCTTAACCCCACTCATCCATTTTTCAACCTTGTCCACAACTGCTTAACCTTACCCGTCCAAATCCCGATCTTACTTAGAGCTGCTTAACCCCACTCATCCATTTTTCAACCTTGTCAACAACTGCTTAACCTTACCCATCCAAATCCCGATCTTACTTAGAGCTGCTTAACCCCACTCATCCGTATTGCAACCTTGTCAACAACTACTTAACCTTACCCATCCAAATCCCGATCTTACTTAGAACCTTACCCATCCAAATCCCGATCGTACCCAACATAATTTCTAAATCACATTCTATGTAATAATAAAAGTATGAACCTCGCGCTAATTTTTTTTTATTTTAGTTCGCAAAAGTATCAACTCCTTCCGATTACGTTATACGACGCCGATGGTACTCACACACGCATGGACAGAATGCACACTACAATATTTTCTAGTAATATTATCGTATTAATTTTTTGCAAGAGAGCGTTACACGGGTTACACTACACCCCGTCCTTCCTGGGAGCGCTTCTGAGCGCGGAATGATGAACTGCTAGAGCAAAATGTATGGAGAAACTGGCAAATGTTTTTATTTTAGCTAATAATTGGAAAATATGTTGATATTGATTTAAAAAAATTAGCTACATAGTTAGTTAGTTAAATATACCGCAATTTAATATAATTTTTAAGATAAAATATGCTGTAAAATTACCTAAAAAATGCACCTATTCTGACCCACAATTTTCTGCGATTATTGTGATGGGAAAAACGTATTTGTGCGAAAATTTTATATGACGACATACAATTTTTCAGATGTAAATCTGGAGATGAATATATTATCTTTAAATTAAGACCATGAAATCTTCACATATGTGTGTAAAAGTTTTATAATCTGTTGTATTATAAGCTTTACTGTGGCAACATTCTTTTTTAGTCTCTCTTCCTTCCTGCGCCCTTTTTTGCTGTGTCGTCGCTCATGTCATGTATTTTTGAATTCTAACTTAACAGTTATTTTAATAAATAATTACGTTGAAGTTACTCGAAAACGTTTTAATCATCTGCCCTGTAGCCTGCACACACTATTGGCTTCCATCTAAGCGTCATCTTGAACAACTGCTTTCTAACAGGTTATGTGCCCAGCAAACAAAGGGAGACACGTTGACACAGCTATAAACGAAAAGTTAATACTGTACTAAGTTAGTGGTGCCAATACAAGGCACAGGGCTGATTGTTCATTGGAATCATCCGTACCTATTATATTACTAATGACGGATCAAGACCAACGTGGCGGCGACGGCAGGAGTCATGCTGGCAGTGCAGCTGACCATACTTTTGGAACGCCGGGGACAATGTTACCCTACGGCGGAGGTGGCAGCTTTGTGGACAAGCTGGAAGGAGTGGTGAATTATCATTCCTGGAAGTTTCAGGTGAGGATGGCACTCATACTAGAAAAATTATGGGGTTGTGTTGAGGGCACGGATACTGATGCGGGACGAATTCAGAAAGCTCTCGCTAGAATATGCCTCTCAATCAAACCACATTGTTATCAATATGTACTGGATTCTACGACAGCAAAAACCGCATGGGATAACCTCAAAACTGTGTTCGAGGATAAATCTCTTTATAGAAGGGTTACATTATTGAGACAACTCCATAAGATTCAATTTAATCAATATAGCAGTATGACTGCATATATTGAGGCAGTCATGACTCTGAGACAACAGTTGGTAGATATTGGTAGAACAATTGAAGACAGTGAAGTAGCGGAATTACTTCTTGGTGGGCTTCCCGAAGAATATGATGTGCTTGTATCGAACCTGGAGACTGCCAACATCACAAACACTTTATCAAGCGAGCTGGTGCGAAGTAGGTTGCTACAAGAAGAATTTAGAAAAAATTCCAATGGAAATGTGGCTGGTACTCAACAAAGTGCATACTATGCAAGTAAGAAGAGCCCCATAGTGTGTAATTACTGTAAAAAGAAGGGCCACATCAAATCCAAGTGCTTTAAGTTGAAGAGGGACTCAAAATTAAAGAGGAATGATGAGCAAGTTCTTCTGGTCGCACAATCCATCAAGAACCAGTGGATTATTGATAGTGGATGTACTTCGCACATGACTAATTGTAAAGACTTTATGATTAATTTTAGTATTGCAAATAATAGTTCAGTGTCTATAGCAAATGCTGATAAACTCGCTTGTATGGGTGACATAAAAATATGTCTTAATAATAATAATTTTGTAATTAAAAATGTGATGTTTGTTCCAAATTTGTCCAACAATTTGATATCTGTCAGCAAACTCGTTGAGAAAGGCTATGTAGTTAATTTTTTTAATGAATTTTGTAATGTTCTGGATAGAAATGGTAAACTGGTGGGAATGGCTTTAAAGAAAAATGGTGTTTATGTTTTAAACAACATTAGATATAGGTGTAATTCTCAGGTACATTTTTCGATGATCCTGCAGGAGGAACAGGATGCACAAAGTGCAAATGCTGCTATCACAGTGCCATTGGAATTGTGGCACAGGCGTCTCGGCCATCTCAGTCAACGTGGTATGAATGCTTTAAGGGGTGGTTTGGTTTCTGGTGTAATGTTTCAGGACAACCAGAAGCACGACATACAAAATTGTATCGCTTGCCTTGAGGGGAAGATGAAGGCCAAGTCTTGCCCAAAGGGACAGGCTAAGAGAGCTAAGCAGCTTTTGGAGCTCATCCACAGTGACGTCTGCGGCCCGATGTCTGAAAGCAGCTGGGGAGGTGTTCGCTACCTAGTGACCTATACTGACGATTTTTCAAGAAAATCTTTTGGATATTTGTTAAAAGCCAAATCAGAGGTAATGTCCAGTTTTATTGATTTTAAAACTCTAGTAGAGAAGCAGGCTGATTTGCGGATCAAAATATTACGTACAGATGGAGGTGGCGAATATTGCAGTGCTAGATTCGCAGACTATTTAAAGATGGAAGGTATAATTCATCAAATAACTATACCTTATTGTCCTGCTCAAAATGGAGTATGTGAACGCCTAAATAGGACTATTATGGAGAAGGCAAGGTGCATGCTGCAGGAAAGTGGTCTCTGCAAGCGCTATTGGGGTGAAGCAGTTATCACTGCTATTTATTTAAAAAACAGGAGCCCCACAGCTGCTTTGTCAGGATCTGTTCCTGAAGAGGTTTGGACTGGATCTAAAATTGATTTAAGTCATCTCCGTGTTTTTGGCTGCATTGCCTATTCTCTCATACCTGAGCAGCAATGCAAGAAATTAGACTCAAAGAGCAAGATGTATGTGTTTGTAGGTTATAGTGAGACTTCTAAAGGTTACAGATTAATTGATCCGTCTAATCCAAGCAAAATTATCTTGTCCAGAACAGTTTCATTTTTAGAAAATAAATTTTATAATATGACTACTAAAAAAAGATAATAATTATATTGAATGCAATGATCATTACAATATTTTACCAATTAACAATAATTTTGAAAATAATTGTTATCCTGATAATTCTATAAATAACAATGATATTTTATTAAATGATAATAATCGGGATGTTTCTCAAATTCCAGGTGATGTCCCTGGTGAACACTGCAACACACAGAGCGACAATACCAGCTTCAGATCGCCTGAGAGCGACATTAGTTTCAAGTCCCCTGCTGGAGATAATCTTTGGACTGAATCATCATCATCTGAGGGTGAATCACCAGTTCCAGAGACAAATCCAATATTACCGGTTGCTACAAATGGCCGGCCTGTAAGAACTACTCGAGGTATTCCACCTCTGAGGTATGATGACTATGATTTATCTCTGTTAGTACATGGTGGATATTTTGATGAACCACAAACATATGAAGAAGCTATCTCTTGTTCTGATAGTGAGCAGTGGAAAAAGGCAATGTATGATGAATACACATCATTAACTGAAAATGGTGTTTGGGTATTAGTTGATAGACCAGTTGATAGAAATGTAATAAAATCAAAATGGGTTTACAAAATTAAAAATGATGCCTCAGGAAATTTTATTAAATATAAGGCACGCTTGGTTGCTCGTGGTTTCACTCAGAAACCTGGTGTTGATTTCACAGAAACATTTTCACCAGTTGTTTGACATTCCACCATGAGAATATTGTTTTCTCTAGCTAACTCTCTAGATATGGACATTGACCACTTGGACGTTGCTACAGCTTTTCTCAATGGAAATTTAAATGAAACCATTTACATGGAGCAGCCAGCGGGTTTTTCAGAAAATAATAGCAAAGTTTGTCTATTACTCAAAAGTATTTATGGTCTAAAGGAGGCCAGTCGCATGTGGAACTGCAGAGTCCATGAATTGCTCTCCAAAAATGGTTACATTCAAAGCAAGTGTGAACCTTGTGTTTATTTTAAGAAAACAAAAGATGATTTTATCATAATTGCACTGTATGTAGATGATTTCTATGTATTTAGTTTGGGTGCGGCTAAGATGGAATTATTTAAGTTACTAGAATCAGAATTTGATGTAAAGAATTTAGGTCCAATAAGAAATTGTCTTGGAATGAATGTAACCAGAGATAGAGTAAAAGGAATTTTAACACTTGACCAGTCAAATTATGTGAAAAGTTACTTGCGAAGTTTGGTATGACTGATTGTAAACATGTGTCAACACCTATGTCTTTAGATTGTAAACTTGTAAAATCGGAAAATAGCTTGAATGATGACACATATAACTATAGACAATTAATAGGTGGTCTTATGTATTTATGTATTTGTACAAGGCCAGACATCGCACATGCTTGTAGTAAATTGAGCCAATTTAATAATAATTTTGACAAATCACATTGGCTTGCTGCAAAACGCATTCTGCGTTACTTGAGTGGTACAATGGACTACTGTTTGATGTTTTCAAAAAGTAGCAATTGTGATATAACTGCTTATGCTGACGCAGATTGGGGAAATGATCTCAGCGATAGAAGGTCCTACACTGGTTTTATTGTTAAGCTAGGTAATGATAATGTAAACTGGGAGTCTAGAAAACAGCAATGTGTAGCACTTTCTAGCACAGAAGCAGAATATCTTGCGATGAGTGATGTCTGCAAGGAAGTTTGTTTTATAAGAAATTTATTGTTTGAAATTTTAAATACCAAATTAAATATAGTATTGTATAATGATAATCAAAGTGCTCAAAGACTATTGGAAGTAAAGGAATATTGTCATAAGAAGACAAAACATATTGATATTAAATATCATTTT
>LR990654.1:16598727-16615906 GCA_905147715.2 Xestia xanthographa | reverse complement strand
TAGTAGGATGTTATTGGGCATTCTACCCCACCTGATGCGACTTCACTCGCTTCGCTCGCTTGTCGCGGTGTGGTAGAATGCCCAATAACATTTTTGTGAATGATATGTTAAAAACACTGGTTCAGCGCCTATTCCACTTTTAAATATAATTGCTTACCTCGACTGCTTACTAGATTCTTGTGCAATGCCACTATGCCACTATAATACTAAGCAAATAACTAAGCTTCACATTTTCACTTCACATTTTTACTAAGCAAACTATCCGAAAATAGTATGCTAAAATTTAGGACAGATTGTCTCACGTCTCTCCATAAAATTAGAGGTTCCGTGTGTAGATGACACGTTACTCTGTGTTTTATGATCCGGATTGGACTCCCAGGACGTCTAAATTTTAGAGTACCGTAATCTTTAAACTAAAATTCAGGACAGGTTGTCTCACGTCTCTTCATAAAATTAGAAATAACATGTGTAGTTAACACGCCACTCCGTATTTTATGATCCAGATTGGATTCCAAGGACGTCCGAATTTCAGTTTAATTCATTCTGATAGTCACCACCACCCTGCACGTCACTAAGGCCTATTCCACTTTTAAATATAATTGCTTACCTCGACTGCTTACTAGATTCTTGCGCAATGCCACTATGCCACTATAATACTAAGCAAATAACTAAGCTTCACATTTTCACTTCACATTTTTACTAAGCAAACTATCCGAATATAGTATGCTAAAATTTAGGACAGATTGTCTCACGTCTCTCCATAAAATTAGAGGTTCCGTGTGTAGGTGACACGTTACTCCGTGTTTTATGATCCGGAATGGACTCCCAGGACGTCTAAATTTTAGAATACCGTAATCATTAAACTAAGATTCAGGACAGATTGTCTCACGTCTCTTCACAAAATTAGAAATGGCATGTGTAGTTGACACGCCACTCCGTATTTTATGACCCAGATTGGATTCCAAGGACGTCCGAATTTTAGTTTAATTCGTTCAGACAGAAATAACCATTCTGCACGTCACTAAGCCACTACTTCACATTTTTTTACTAAGCAAACTATCTGAATATAGTATGCTAAAATTTAGGACAGATTGTCTCACGTCTCTCCATAAAATTAGAGGTTCTGTGTGTAGATGACACGTTACTCTGTGTTTTATGATCCGGATTGGACTCCCAGGACGTCTAAATTTTAGGATACCGTAATAATTAAACTAAGATTCAGGACAGATTGTCTCACGTCTCTTCACAAAATTAGAAATGGCATGTGTAGTTGACACGCCACTCCGTATTTTATGATCCAGATTGGATTCCAAGGACGCCCGAATTTTAGTTTAATTCATTCAGACATAACCACTCTACATCTCACCAACAAAAACTGTACTGTTTATAAATACGTATCGCACCGTCACATCTCTTTCTGTTATGTTAAGAGGATTTTACACTGATACAATCGCCGTCAAACGGATAATTCGCACATATTGTGTCGAATATTGACCCTTACGTTGTTGAAACCTCTACGGTCCGGACTAAGCGTTTCGCCTCATCGTTTATACCGCGTACGTCGACTGTAACAGTCGTACTGGAACAGTCTGCCTGCTGCGGTCTTCCCGTTCGATTATAATTTGGGTGTCTTCAAGGCTAGAGTGAATAGGCTCTTAATAAACTAGTGCGCCTCACCATCAAAGATTGCATCGCTACTTACCATCAGGTGGGATCGCAGTCAAGCACTAGTTTATCTCAACTAAAAAAAAAAAAAAAAAAATCGCCGGACGACGGCGTCAGAAACGATCATATTGAACGTTTACACGATAAGTGTAAATGACTCTTAACAATAACCAAGACTGCAAAGTTGCATTATATAAATTTGCTGCGTTTGATTTATCTATGTGTGAGTGATTCCCATGGGTTCTACAATTACAATGCAACCGCTGTGATCCTCGTGCATGTAGCAGTCATTGTTAAAATTTGTATGATACAAAACATCCTATAACCAATGTTTAATTCATTAAAATATAGATTATGTTTTACTGTAAAATACGTAGACAGACTTTGCTAAGGTATGCACATCTCTAATTAGATAATAGGTATATCAATTTAAAATTATTAGAAGGAAGAATCTTCTATCAAAAATGAATTTAGCAGTAGCTTTTTACCTAAAACTTTTGAACGTGGTTATTTAAAACTCATACATTCATTTTAGACATTTAATGGTTTTATAATATTATCTAATAATTTTAAGTTTTACTACAACATAGGTACTTGCAAACTAACTGCTTGACGTGGATTCGCTTCCATTAATTATTTTGTATAAAAATAATGATTTCAGAGTACTCTGTTATTTTTATTTACATGTGTTTATAAAGGACTTTTTTATATATTAAATTTAAGTAATTTTGCGATGTTATGTGAAAATTATATAACCGCTAGATTGCCCGTGTAGACTACTAGTTTACATTTAAAAGCACGCCAAATTGTCCATGTAGACTACTAGTCTACATATGTGTATGTAATAGTCGACATTGAGGCAATCTAGCTATGAAATTATTTTGTTTTGGATTTTCCGTCTGTAGTCTATGTGTATAAATTTATTTCGCTTCCCCATAACATTAAACAAACATACAAACTTAATTATAATACCTAATGTATTTATCATAAGCGACAGCCAGGTGTCGGGTTCATCTTTGTCGGCGAGCGAAAAAGGCTGGTTTTATATTTCATTTCTCACTGTAAAATTGTAATTAGACAGAAAAATTGGGTATCATTACGTTTTAATTTGACGTAACTAACACAAATTATTCATGCAACTTTGAAGACCTGTAATTAAGGTTGAATTTTGTAATGAGACAAATACTGCCGATATGGTATTTTTTATGTATAAAACCAATCCATTTCGATCAATACGTTACATTTGCTCCAGTATTTTCTAGTGGCAAATACTACTTACCATACTTTATCTACAATTCTACAATAGTCTTCAAAAAGCACAAAATGTAAGTAAGTACTTATTACTAAGTTTACAGAATTTTCTAGCTACGGACCTGGTTTTTGCCTGCCGGCTAGTATTTATTTATTTAACTTCATGCAACATACAACATAAACGTACAAAGGCGGACTTAAGCCTTAGGCATTCTCTACCAGTCTACCTTTAACTGTTGTACTCCATTAAATATAACGATTCATTTAAATTCTGTTCTAAATGACTATTGAGGTTCTGTCTTTCACAAAAGAACTCTCGCAGTCTATTGGATGGCTATGTTATTAATAAAATGATGTATATAATTTCAGGTCTGACTCCGAAGCTAGCACTATCTACCAGTCGCCAGCCATTGCGGAGACATCCAAGGCGAAAAAAAAGGCAGTGAAGCGCAAGGTCTCCGAGCCAGCAACAAAACCGAGGTAATTGTTATATAACTATCTCATGTCCTATTCAAAGTCATGATATATTTGAGTGCATTGAAACAGTAACAAACAAATAAACTCACAGTCGCATCTAGATTGCTAGGCGACAGGGTTTCTTGCCTAATTACCTTAAGATATATTATACAGACCCGTTTTAGACATTTATTTTGCAGGTTTACAGTTAGTTCACGAAGTATTGTTATTAAATTAATTAAATTGTTTCAGTAAAAAACCCAGCTCCAGCCGCTCAGGCCTCTTCGGGTTGGAAAGCGAGATTTCTCCGCGGACGGCCTCCAGTGCGGACTTCTGTTCGTCGCTAGTTAGCCGGGTCGCAAACGGAAAAGTGCGACGGACTGCGAACGTAACTGGAGACTTTTACGTGGAGGTGAAAGTATACGATAAGGCTGAGGTGGCGAACATCGCTAAAGAGGATCGGTGGAAGAGAGCTGAGGTGACCCTTAAAGTTCAGTTAGACCGCAATACTCCGCAGTGGGATGGTCTACAGATTTTTATGAGGCGGACTCGTGAGTTATTTAATGATTCGGAGGCCGTCTTTTACAGCGATAGCATAAATATAAAGTAGTTAATTAAGTTAGCTATGTTATTTTTATGCTATCACTGTATATTAGTCTGTATACAGTCCCACTGTTGAGCAAAGTCTCCTCCAAATCTTTACATGTATTCTTTATAAGCTGTACCTATTTATTGATATGTATCATAGCGATTTCGTATCAGAATCATAATAAGTATTAATATTGAAGTCAGTCCATCTAACAGTAAATCAAAATTATTACAACGTATTAAGTATCTTGTTGGTATTAGTTACAATAATCAGAAATGCCTTTTTGTACTGTTTGTAACACATCTGTAGAGAGCAGCCACTGGACAGGTCACCTACGTAGTACTAAACATAAAAATAAGAATATTTCGCAATTTTGCGAAGGTGTTGAAATAATACATTCTGCATTTCGTAATCGTATAGCTTCCTATAGAATTGTCGCTCCATCTGAGAATTGTAATTTACATTCATTTTTAAATAATATTGGAGATCAAATTAAAATATTAATTGACCTATCTCTTAAAAAACACACGTGCCTAAAAGTTAATTTCGAATATTTTGCTTTATTTTTATTAGTTAAAAATGATTCTCAGGAAATGAAATCTTTTGCAACAAAAAACGTTACTCTGCATCAGAATTATGAATTAGACTCATTATTATCACAAGTTAAAAACTCTTTAGCAAAAAAGATAGAAGAATTTCAGGATCGTGACAGTGGATGGACGTTCTTGAGCAGTTCTCATTTAGAAGTCAATGTTAACAAATATCAACCTATGCGCGGTGGTTCACGCTTTATCGAATTGCCTGCTGCAATAAAATCGAAAAAAGCATGTGTTAATATTCGTAATAACGACAACTATTGCTTTTTATGGTCAGTTGTTGCTGCTTTATACCCCGCTAAAAGTCATCCAGAAAGGGTATCGTCTTATCCAAATTTCCATAACGTATTCAATATTAAGAACATGTCATTTCCTGTAAGTTTTTCAGATATTGCGCAGTTTGAAGTAAATAACCCTGATATTTGTATTTATATTTATGGTTTAAAAAATAATAATGTCATAGGACCGCTTTACAAACCAAAAACCTTGAACGGTAAAGTGGTTCATTTACTTTATTTAGAAAGCAGCGATTTGTCGCATTATTGTCTCATTAAAGACTTGCCGCGACTTGTTAGGACTCAGATAACTAAGCACCACGGTAAATTACACTTTTGTGATGCGTGTTTAATATTTTTTAATACTTGTGACGATCTTAGTTCGCATAGTTGTGGGGGTATAGCAACTGAATTACCACCAATAGGTTCTTTCATACAATTTGAAAATTATAATAAAAAACAAATTGTACCATTTGTTATATATGCGGATTTTGAAACAATGCTAGAACGTTATGCATCTTGCGACCCTGATCCCTCTAAGGCAAGCACTGTAACAGTACAACGTCATGTGCCTGTAGCTTTCGCTTATCATATCACGTGTGCGCTAGACGAAAGCTACAATCGTTACGTTTCTTATCGCGGTTCGGATTGTGTATCAAATTTTGTTAAGTCTATTTATAAAGAGGCTAAAAATATATCCCAAATTTTAAAAACGAATGTTCCTATGATTTACACAGAGGATAATGCTCGAGACTTTGAGAACGCTATGACCTGTCATATTTGTGATCACTTCTTATTTGGCGATAGGGTTCGTGATCATTGTCACTTGACTGGTAAATACCGCGGTGCAGCGCACAATTATTGCAACTTACAGTACAAAGTACCACAATTTTTGCCTGTGTTTTTTCATAATTTGTCGGGCTACGATTGTCACCTCTTCATAAAAGAATTAGGTGAAGCTCCTGGATCTATCAAGGTCATACCTAAAACAAAAGAAAACTATATTTCATTCACAAAGTTTGTCCCTATTTCAACCGAAGAGAGCATACAAGTTCGATTTGTAGATTCTTTCAAATTTTTAGGAACCAGCTTAGAAAAGCTGGCTGGTACAATGAAAAAACAAGACTTTAATCAATTAAAATCTTATTTCCCTAATAAAAAACAATTTGAATTATTAACTCGTAAAGGAGTGTATCCATATGACTATATGTCTCATTGGGATCGTTATAAAGACACCTGTTTGCCTCCTAAAAAATATTTTTTTAACTCTTTGACAAATGAATCTATTACTGACAAAGACTATGAGCACGCTCGAACGGTTTGGTCAGAATTTAATATTGAAAACATGGGTATATACACAGATTTATATCTTAAAACAGATGTTCTGTTGTTAACTGATATATTTGAAAATTTTCGTAAAACTTGTAAGCGGCATTACAATCTCGATCCTGCATTCTATATTACAGCACCAAGTCTATCTTTCGATGCAATGCTTTTAAAAACAGGAGTAAAATTAGAATTGATTAGTGATCATGAAATTTTTAGAATGATACAAAAAGGTATTAGAGGGGGTGTTTGTATGTGTTCAAAAAGGCATGTCAAAGCCAATCATAAATATTTAGATACTTACAATCCAACTAAACCAAATTCCTTTATTATTTATTTAGATTGTAACAATTTATACGGCTATAGCATGTGTCAATCACTACCTTATTCCGATTTTAGATTTATGAGTAAGCAGGAAATAGATTTTTTACAATCGAACTTGATAAATGTCAGTGATACTGCAGAAAACGGTTACATCCTTGAAGTAGATTTAATATATCCTGAAAATTTGCACATGGAGCATAATGACTTTCCATTTTGTCCAGAAAAATGCTTGCCACCTGGTAGTAAGAACAAAAAACTGGTTCCAAATTTGTATGATAAATATCATTATGTTATTCATTATGTACATTTAAAAAAATGTTTACAGCATGGTTTGGTTTTGAAAAAGATCCACCGCGCTATTACATTTAAGCAAAGTTGCTATCTCAAGCAATATATCGATATTAATACTCATCTACGTCAACAGGCAGAATCCACGTTTGAACAGGATTTTTTTAAATTATTAAACAACAGTATTTTTGGAAAGACTCTAGAAAATAATGAACATCGCATAGATGTTAAGTTAGTAAATAAGTGGAGTGATTCAAACAATAAAACAAAAAAGGTCACTTGTGCTGACAAATTGATATCCAGCCCGTATTTTCATAGTGTCTCAATATTTTCGGAAGATCTAGTTGCAATCCAAATGAAGCCTCTGCGCGTTATGCTTAATAAACCAATATACATAGGGTATACAGTATTAGAATTGTCTAAGACTCACATGTACGATTTTCACTATACTATCGTAAAACCTTTTTATGGTAACCGAATTGAATTGTGTTATACTGACACAGATAGTCTAGTTTATAATATTCAGAGTAACGACGTTTATAAGGACTTAAGACTTCATTTCCTGAAATATATTGATACCAGTAACTATGACTCTAACAATGAATTTAACTTGCCTATTATTAACAAGAAGGTTCCAGGACTATTCAAGGATGAAATGGGTGGCAAAATTATTAATGAATTTGTAGGATTGCGTTCAAAGCTTTACTGTATTAAGACAGCAGACAAAATAATAAAAAAAGCAAAAGGTACAAAAACATGTGTTACAAAAAACTTAAATATGATAGATTATAAAAATGTTTTGTATAATTGTGAAGTTATTCGAAAAAAAAATTTGTTATTTAAGTCAATAAAACATGAAATATTTACTCAAGATGTAAATAAAATAGCACTTTCAAGCAATGATGATAAACGGTTACTATTATGTGATAAAGTATCTACTTTAGCATGGGGTAATGCAAATATATTTAAGTAATGCATTAAATAACTATTTTATGCACTGTTTGATATAAAACAAGAATTGTATTTTAGTTACTACTTATGAAATAAATTGTATGTTGTGTACGTAACTATTGTTTGATATAGATTAAACACTTACTAAATCAAGTATTGTGTTTTAGTTAATAGGAACTTACGAAATAAATAGTATTTTGTGTTACTGTTTGATAATTGTATGTTATGTAAGTAATTACTGTTTGATACAGATTAAGTACCTACTAAAATAATCAATGTATTTAGTTACTACCTAAGAAATAAATAATATTTTATGGTTAATTTTAAATATGTTTCATTTCCATTTTTGATAACAAAGCGCAGTGCGCTATCTGATACCTATGACATATAACACTAATCAGGACATGTACCATGATATTCAAAGAAAGATTGTTTTAATCTTATTTCAGGTGTTATGTCTAATACCACGCACTGGTAAAATTATCTATCGATTTGTTTGAAGATGAAATTGATTCACAGCCCATTACTTATGGAGTCAGATGGCCAAAACATCGTCAACTTGCTAAAAAACTGATGTCTCGACTTGTCTGAAGATGAAATTGATTCACGGCTCATTACTTATGGAGTCAGATTACCAAAACATCATCAACTTAGTTATTCAATCATGTCTCGACTTGTTTGAAGATGAAATTGATTCACAGCACCTTACTTATGGAGTCCGATTACCAAAACATCATCAAGTTGGTACATAATCATGTCTCGACTTGTTTGAATATGAAATTGATTCATAGCCCATTACTTATGGAGTCAGATTACCAAAGCATCATCAAATTGCTACAATAATAAGATTAAAATACATACATCGTTAGGCAGCCAGCTCAAGCGGTCACATTACGAAACAATAAAAACGGAACGAATTGTAAGTATTATCATCTAAAGATTAACTTTATAATGTTATTTCTTAGAGTGTTGTAACTATTATTAATCATACATTTTTTTTTTCAGGTCATCAATAATGTGTGATTCTCCTGACATCATGTTCTCCCAATATGGTCAAGGCTTCCCGACTCCAAGTTTAAGCTGGCATATTCCAGAGCAACACAGACCTGAAGCAGCCATTAAAAAGTCTAGAACAAGACGGGAGGGCTTAAAACGCAAAGCATCGGAGCATCCTTTATGTCAATCATACGTCATAAACAACGAAAAGAAAAAAGGTTTACGACTGATCCAGATACAAGTGTTGGACATTAGTGAACGACAAGAAAGCGTGGTAAATTCAAATGACAATGAGGAGGTGGTAGTGTTAAGTGCACAATATGTAGTTAGTGAACCGGTGGACTATGTTATGGAAGAGACACAGTCATTAATAAACAAAATTTCGAAGAAACTTTGTGGTGATGATTGTTATTAGTAAGTAGTTTCTAATGTTTGTATATATGTCCACTTTAACTTGTTGTATTAAATTCTGAATTTATTATAAAATTATTTGCTAATCTACTAGTGTATTAAACTGTATCTACTTAGGTCATCAAGATTTTGTCACATATTTAAATATATAATAAGGATAGGTGTAAGTAACTATTTTGTGAATAACGTGAAAACTAAATAAATAATATGTTTATAATTTAAATTATGTTTTATTGACATTACATAAACATACACTTTAAATTAGCTCAAATGAATCTCATTATAGGTTATATGTTTATAATATTTTGAAATTAATAGAATAATTACTTATCGCAATTCATCTAATTAGAGCTAATATAAAGTTTGATGTTTATGTAATGTCAATAAAACATAAAGTAGGTACATTTAGATTTTTATTAATTGAACATATTAAAATTAAAACATATTAAACACAGACATATTATTATCAACATACCATTTTCTAATACACACCGCATTATTTAATGCACAATTCATTCTATGGTTCACACAATTAAAATCAGTTTTATTTTTACAGAACTTCTTTTTTAATGTCGCAAAATTAGGACATCCCTTCTCACCTATATCGATCACTTCACAGTTTGCACATAACTCTTTAATCCACTTTATTTTTTCCAAACCCTTTGTGATAATTTTTTTATTTTCTAAATATGGTAAAATAACGCGTTTAAACTCTTTGTAGTCAATGTAGCCCTCACTCCAGTAAATTCCTCGATTTCTTTCTATCCACCTCACTTGTTTTCTTTCTTCTTGTGTTAGGTAATGGAATGGATATGGTGGTTTTACCAAGAACGTCTGTGTATGATCCTGACTTGCAATGGTCAATTCTTTTATAATAAAATTATTTGTAGAATCTTTAAATCCTTGGAGTTCAACTATAAGGTACTTCATGATATCTTCTTAACAATGTTACTTAATGGTTTGTATTCAACAATGCAATCGTTCAGAATG
The DNA here is from genome assembly GCA_905147715.2 of Xestia xanthographa. Classification (NCBI taxonomy): domain Eukaryota; kingdom Metazoa; phylum Arthropoda; class Insecta; order Lepidoptera; family Noctuidae; genus Xestia; species Xestia xanthographa. The sequence goes on along the minus strand of LR990654.1, from coordinate 16,605,788 downwards.
AGACAGTATGCTGAAGTTTGATCTGGAATCTCTGAATCACTCTCAATTTCTACTCTCACATCCACAACCGGACCTGTCTTTAGATTATCTGCTTGTCTAGAGCAATCGACTACAAACAGCGGTGCTAAATCTCTAAATTGTTTCTCGCTTAGAATGGGCTCCGAGCGACGTCCGTAATACGACTGTTGAAATCTGATGTATTGCTCGTATAATAAACCGATTCTGTTATTAGCAAAACTCACATTTAAGTTTTCATATGGAAAATAGGTTGAATTGAGATACACTCTTACGTCTCGAACATGACAGTGATCGAATTGAGACATGTCAGAACTTGCATTGTTTTTTCTATTTGTCTGTAGACCAATAATGACGTATCTTGGTTTTTCTATTTGAGATGAAGTTTTGATAGACCAGGTATGTTTTGTAGTTTTAGGCAAAGCCGGATATTCGTACAGATCCCAATTTCTGTATATCATTTGAAGTGGACGATCTTTTTCTAAGATTTTTAACAAACCAATTTTTTCTTTGTCTGATACTTTAACATGCGGTACGCGCCATATGATTTTGTTGATCTGAACATCATCCACTACTTCACCTGTATTAAGTTTTACAGCGTTCAAATTAGTGTTACTTCGTAACAATATCAGTTCATGTCTGCTATTTATCACGACTTTTTTAAAATCTTCAGCAAAACCGAGGACGTTACGTAGTGGTATAGAAGCAGAAAACCTTCCTCCATCAATATTTTTTATGCCATCAATATTCCAACCCCAGGCATTAGACATTTTTGATTCACTTTCGTTCATTGAAATTAATGATTTCATGGTTGTTGTTATACCTGCATTTTTTATTTTATCAATCTCCACTCCATTTAGCTCATACCTAATATCTTGGAACAAGTAGAGTAAAGCATTGTTCGTAAAATTGACACTAGTAGCTTTGTCCTTCGTATCTTTTTTGGTAACGATAACAGTTCCTTCCAAATATAGGGTGCTAGCTGATGGTAATATGTACAAGTCCTGTTGGTTGATAGGTATGCGGATTTCATCGTTCCTGTTGAAACTCGTTACATAGGGCTTGTAGGAATGAAATTCAATTCCTTCTATAGTGTTATCGTAAGTTGGTGCGGTTAAAACGTCCAAGATATTCATTTTAACAATCCGATCGCTCTAAGGAATGCTTTATTGTCTTTAGTTAATTTTATTTTCTTCTTAGAGAGAGGTCTCATTTGATAGGTAGCTCGAGTAGAACTGATATTCTTTACTTGTTGAGACACATTTTTATTGTAGTCAATCATGTTTTTCTTCTAAGATGCAGATATACCTGCACTTCTTCACCACGTAAATTGATTATTCGTTTATTTATATCTAGCAGCCTGATATATATGCAGCTTATATTGTTTTGATTGATTGGAAAGTATATTGCGTTCTTCGGGATTTCTATGATCCTGTATCCAGGTGGCACATTAAGTGCAAATTCGTGAATAATATGACTTGGTTCACCGTTTAGATATGAACCGCTTACAATATCACATTCAATCCTGACTACGGTCGTAGGTAGAATGTTGACTGGAGACTGTGACACATGCCATTTATTTGCTTTCAAGATTTGTTTCTTAAATCCTAATAGTCTTCTAAAAGAGTCTTCTTTGGTAAAATTAATGTCTTTTGTACAGAATATTGTAGTTTTTAAAGTATTATTATTGCACCGTAGTTTGATCACTGCATCTTTTATTTCGGATTTTAAATAATCGCTGATATCTTGCAACTCATAAGTACCCTCTGGCAGTTCAATAACTTCGTTTAAGCCATAATAGAACTTATTATTACTTTTATCAATGTTTGGAATAGAATTAAATGTTGAAAAGTGTAATAATGCACACTCATACTCTCCATCTAGTTGCAACGTATTAGGAAAGTATGTAGTTAACACTGACGAGTCTCCAGTAATCGACAAAGTGAGCGACATCTTGCAAATGATTGAAATGAAAGAAAAGCTCATATTTTATATTACATTTTTATTCCAAAAAGTCCACAAATAATTTAAACATAAATGTCCACAATTGACTGTGTTAAATTTTTGATATCTTGTGTAGTTATAAAAAACATTACAATTTTTGAAATATTGCATCAACTCCATTGGAGGTTTTAAATTTCCATAGCTATCAAAGTATTCACAGTGATTGTATACTTTAACATAAGCTACCCAATGCGTTCCTTCGTTCTTAGAATCGTCTAAGTTAACGATACCACATTCAATGGGTTTCGGCTTCCGAGGTAGTCGATCCTTCATGTAGACCCCACGAAAATATGGAATGTCTCTTGAATACTTTCGGATGTCTACATTAGTTAGAGGGCGATTGGGTAGCATATTTTTCAGTTTTTTGAAGATGTTATAAACAATCCTTTACCACTTTTATACGGCTTAATGTATAAACCCTTGCCCAACACTAAAGCCTCCATAGCTTTATTATGTCGTTCTGTTTCTTGCAAATTTTGTTTGCTTGCTTTGTAATCATTAACGGTTTTTGCAATTCCCGCTGCTCCGCCAGCTAGACTTCCTAAGGCCGACAAACCAGCGAAAATTGGAATTAAAGGTAGAACTCCTCCAGTCTTTGGTATGGGTATTACTCGGGGTACTCGAATTCGATGATGAATGTTTGGAAATAACTTTTTTGCGGCTAAGTAAGCTGCTTTTATCAAAGTCTTACTATCTTTGCATTTGAGTTTCTTAATTTTTGATTTTATTTTTGAAACTAAGTGTTTAAATGATTTAATGCCGGATCCAGACTTTAGTTTCGCTTTCATAACTTTGCTCACTAGCCAAGAGCTTAGTTTTTCACCTTTCCCTGCATCTTTTGATTTAAGTCTTTGTTTAGCCATGTTAAGTAGTTCTAGATCGGCTTTATGACGATTTGATAAATCTGTATGGTTTGTATACGCAATATCGTGTTGCATGCAAGCTTCGTCTAGCTTATTTACACCTCGGTCACCTCGCGCTAAGCGTTTGTGAAGTTTGGTTCCTGGTCCGCAATAGTTGTATCCTGGCAAATGAACTTCGAATGGTAGATTATTAATTACGCTGTTAACTAGTCCACCTCCTTGCATTATTCAATTTATAATGATCAGATTTTAAATGAAAAATGGTTATATAATATTTTAGTCCATTATTGCTGCCTTTTCAATCCAACTGTTTTCTGCACTGTTTAGACCTAACCATTTGACATACAATTTATTTCCTTTCTTTTTCAAAACCTTTTCTATCAAATATACATCAGGATAATTAGATCTTTGCAGTTCTTGTTCGTAGAAAGCTCCTAATATGTTTTGCTTCCGTTGATCTTCTATGTGATAAGTCACTGGTAAAGTTTTATTTACCTTTTTTACAATAAATAATTCAGTCGACCAATTAGGAGTGTAACCTTTCTCAAAATTATGTTTGTATTTACTTATACGAACACAATCACCAACTTTGAATTTAGGCTTTCGCTGAACTAATTCATGTTTGTTTATTTTTTTTATATTTTCTTTGATTACTTGTTCATTGCTTTTGTTTACATTAACTGGTTTAAATTGAATAGTGCGATGTTTTGTGTTGTTATATCTCTCCAATATATCTTTCAATGGTAGACCTAACCACTTATAGCTTCCATTGAGACTAAAATATTTATATAATTTATTTTTTACAGTTCTAATCAGTCTCTCTACAATTGATGCTTTTTTAGTAGAAAACGATGAGTAATGGTTAATGTTGTGCTTTTTCATAAGCGTTTGAAAAGTGATGTTATAAAATTCTGTCCCCATGTCAGTTTGTAAGTTAACAGGATTACTGCGACTACTAAGCAGTATATGTTCGAATGCACGAGTAACCTCAAATTTATTTTTCGATTTTAACGGTTCAGCCCAGGCATACTTTGAGAAACAGTCAATCACTACTAAGATGAAATTGTAACCTTTGTTGTACTTTTTAAGGTTTTGCATGTCCATCAAGTCTGCTTGCCATAAGTCATGGATTCCTTTCAGAATAACAGAACGTCGCAGGAAATTTCTTCTTGCCGCTTTGTGTATTTCATTTACAATTTGCTGTTTTGTCATTACGAAGTTTTTTGCAGTAATTTATCTACCTCTGCTTTAGTGTAGAACTTATCTTGGAAATGAGTTGAAACCTCAGGTATCCTTGCTTTTAAAGTAGTTTGAACTGTATCCTTTGCATCTTTTATTACTTGAGAACGCAATTTACCAATCAGAGTATTAAAGTCTTTCAACATATTTGCATTCAATCGATCTACATAATCCTTGTTTACAACCAGATTATTTAATTCTTTTAACGTGTTAGCATTCAATTGATCTACATAATCCTTGTTCACAGCATCGTCTGCCTCTTCTGGGGTTCTAATTCCTCTCAGTCTTGATGTTTTTAAATCAAAATCTCCGTTTTCTGATTTTAACAATGCATTCTCATTAAACTCAAATAACTCTGATAAACGCATTCTTTTGTGAATGTAGTGTCCGAATTTGTCTACGTTCATGTTTAAGGTGTATTGTTGCGAGAGGTTGATAGTAAAATAAACACATTATTAAATAATTATTTATTTATAACTTTACTTTCACGTAATTCTTCAATGATGGATATAATTTCATTATCTAATCCTGTGTTGCCAGCATCTCTAGATGCAATCAATAATTTTAACCTTTCCACTAATTCATTGGGATCATCCCAGTACACGAAATCTACGTTTTTTCTCCACTTTTTTAATAACGGTAGACCTTTTCCCTGAACTGCATTCTTCAGTTTAAAAAGTGGTTTTATAACTTGCAAATATTTTTGTCCTTTGTTACTTTTTATTGGCTTACTTGGCTCATAGTCTCGACGATGGACATTTGTATCAAGTAGCATCGACTTATAATTTTGCATATCACTATCTGTAACCAAGCTTAGGTCTACATCTTTCTTAAGCAATAACTGTTTTAAGCCAGGAGTGTTTCGGTATTTATGTCCAACTACGGTGATGTATTGATCGTTGATCGTTATGCAAGCAGAACCTAACATCAGTTTCCCGCTGTCTGCTCTAACCCCAAACGGAATATCTACCAACGCTTCTGAAGACACTGACCAGGATGACGTATCACCGTCTTGATTCCTTTCAACGACTGATTCATAAGAAGAGTCACTGTTGATATCGGATTCATATTTATCTTCATCGTCATTATTATTATTACTTCCTGCGGTACCAGTTTCGTTGATAAACGAACCATCAGCAAAATCATCACTAGCATGCAGGAGAGGAGTTTGCTTACTAGCATTAGCAATTAGGTTGAGAGGTTCTGTTACAGGTTTGAAAACAGATTCCAGTGCTTGTTTATTATTAATTTCAGCATCTCTCATTTTTCGTACTTTTATCTTCACAGCTTCTGCTGCATCAACAATTTGTCGTTTCAATGATTTTTCCATATTAGTAAAATAGGTCGTAATTGATTTAGCGTTGTAAGGTGAATAATAATGTCAGGCAGGAAATATCCTTATATATGTATTCGTGATTTTAGTCAAAGACTACAAACGTATCAAATTTACTTCTATAACATCCTTTGTTTTTGGAACAATCTTTATTAATTACAACATAATTGAAAGGTTTATTCCATATTTTTGAACACATTTCACGAAACTCAATCCATGTCATGTCAGTGTTGACATGCTCTTCATAAACATGTCTCATATTTCTTTCATCTTGTTTAAAAAGTACGATTAGGTTTGCGTTGTCTCTTACTAATTGCTTAGGGATTTTACTATACGTCTGATTTAGATAAAAACAATCAATGAATTTGTGTCTCCCCATTGCAAAATAATCACGCATATTACTTTGATTTTCACAAGCAACATCATCAAATACAATTACAGAATTTGGTTTTGCGGTCTGAACACTCAGTACTTGCTCATTTTCATGATATTTCTGAAACGAAATGCCTGGTACTCGTTGCAAGACTTTTTCTAAAAAAACGTATTTGGGTTGTTGCAAGGTTTTCGAGTAAACATAAACATTTTGAAATCTTAATCCATTCTCATGTATAAGAAGTCCAACTAATAAATTGGTTTTTCCACAATTTGACGGCCCGCAAATGATGCATCGTATGGATTTAGGTAATAATTCTCCATGACGAAAACCAGTTTCCTGAGACTGAACGCAGAGTTTGTTTACATGTAACGATTGTGGTTGTTTGACAAATTTCATGGTGACTCATTGAAACGGTTATAATATCAATAATGGGTCAATTAAGCAATTACATAGACATTTATACGTCGTTATGACTTTTGTCCCCACTTACTCTCAAATATACCTAATGTTATTTTGTAATTTTTTACATTGACATTTTATAACTCATTGTCGCTGACTCGAACAAATGTACGAACATCACCATGGCTGTCCTTCAATATAAGATAGCGATTGTTTGATTTTAGCCAATCAAGCATCTGTTGGTAGAACAAATCTTCTGATTGGGCTGTATACCTGTCCTGATGTTTTGATGAACCGTTATCTGTATTTTTTTTATCAGTTTGCAAATCTTGTATAAATATAACCTCGCCGCTCGAATTCCTCATGATAAGTTTACAAATATCTTTTATAACAGACTTCTCTGAGTCATGCATTGTAGTTAACTTAGTTATATGTATTTAGTTTAGTGATACGAAATGCAACCTTCTTACTGCAATGGCTAGAATCGAATGTAGCGTTAAATCACTGCGAAGAATTATTTATAAGCTATTCACCTTTCCTGTTAAAAGAGTTTAGTTTAGTTACATAACGGTAACGTTAGGTTTGCAGGAATCAACCCAAACGGAAGCAAATGAGATTTTAGTGGAATAGACACCAAACCAGTATTTTACAGCAAAATGCAGGAATTCATACCTACTCCAACGGGTGGAATAGCCGCTGAACCAGTGTTTTTAACATATCATTCACAAAAATGTTATTGGGCATTCTACCACACCGCGACAAGCGAGCGAAGCGAGTGAAGTCGCATCAGGTGGGGTAGAATGCCCAATAACATCCTACTCTTTTCCTACCC